>CM068829.1:45098149-45498500 GCA_028554795.2 Sinohyriopsis cumingii
TGAAGAGAACAGGTACAAGAACAGACCCCTGTGGAACACAACAACATAGATCAACTGGGCTGGAGTGTATTCCATTTGCAGATACAATTTGTGTCCTGTTGACCAAATAGGACTTGAACCACAGTAAGGCTGTATCATGAATGCCAAATACATGCTGGAGACTGTGAAGTAATATATCATGGTCTATTGTGTCAAATGCTGCAGACAAATCAAGGAGGGTGAGAACTGTAATCTTTCCGCTATCCAATGCGGAGAGAATGTCATTAACTACTTTTAGAAGAGTAGTTTCAGTACTGTGGCAAGGGCGATATGCAGATTGTACATTGTTAAAAAGACTGTTTGAATTTAGATGAGATACAAGCTGGGATAGAACAATCTTTTCTAAGATTTTTGGTATGAATGGGAGATTAGAAACTGGGCGGTATTTCTTTAAATCTGTATAGTCTAGTGTTGGTTTCTTCAGCAGAGGCTTTACAATGGCAGTTTTGAAAAATGATGGGAATTCCCCGAATGAGAGAGAGAGAGAGAGAGAGAGAGAGAGGTATTAATAACACCAGTTAGTGAAGGCAATACTGGATGTAAGCACTCAAGCAGCAGCGACGTTGGAATTGGATCAAGTTCACATGACTTTGGTGCACTCTTCATCAGGATTGTACGTACAAAATCCATAGAGACAGGTTTAAATGCTGCTAATGGTTGCCGCTGAAATTCTGTATCCCAACTGTATGGTGACGACGAGTCAATTGAAATTGTGGTGTCAAGCTTATCTCTAATGGTTTGTACTTTGTCACGGAAGAAATTTGCAAATATGTCCGGAAGGTCGACTGGAGAGAAGGTAGTTGGAAGTGGTGTAGATTTATTCCTTGACATTAGCTTGTTAGTAATCTCGAAGAGCTCTTTGCAGCTGAAACTTTCCATGATCTTAGTAGTATAGTGGGCTGATTTCGCTGCATGTACTACATTTGTGACATTCATCTTAGCGGCTTCATAGATTTGCTTATGAATAGTGAGTCTGGTGGAAAGCCAAAGCCTCTTAGCTTTACGGCGGTCTCATTTAGCAGCGCGAAGCTGGTCCCTAACACGGCTATACCATGGAGAACACTTTTGAATTGATACTCTGCACTTGGTAGCTGGGGCATGTTTGTCAAGCAATGAACGCCGGCAGTTATCAAGTTGTTCTGCGGTAGGAGGTAAGCAAGTTGTTAGGTTAGCTTGGATGTCATGCATTAGTTTGGTTCTATTTATCATTCGGAGATTTCTCTTAGTAACATATAAAGGTGGAGGGTTAGGGACTGATACATCAAGATGGCATATAATGCAGAGATGATCTGATACAAGGTCATGGGATACCAGGGAGGACCGTAGAATATTATCATCAGGTCTTTGAAGAATCCAGTCTAAAATGTGACCAAATTTATGGGTGGGTTGGTTAACTGACTGTTTGAGGTTGAAAACATTAATGGAATCTATGAGTTTTTATGTATTTGGGTTTCCGGGACAGTCAAAGTGAAAGTTGAAATCTCCAAGAATGATCAGGTTGCCACCAATCGAATTTCCATAGACCAGGAGATTCGGAAACTGCTCCAAAAAGAGAGAGTCAGCCAGCTTGTTTTTTCTACTAGAAGGATGGCGGTATAGGCAGACAAAAATGGACTGACCTTTGCTCCAGTGTGAGTGTAGTTTGGACTAGCTCAAACGATGTGTGGTCGAAATTGAATGTTGTGGTGTGGTTAAGACGTTTTATCATGGAGTTCTTTGTGATGACAGCAATTCCACCTCCGCGAGAATTACGGGGAACGACTTGATGGAGTAAACAGTGGGTGTTAGATCCACACACTTGGGCTCATCGCCTGATGTTTTTAGCGATGTTTCTGTCAGGAAAAAGATGTCAATACTCTGGTCGTTGATAAAATTAACTATTTCTGTGCTCTTTTCCGGTGGTCCTACTGAATGGGCATTGAATAATGCAATACGCATAGGTATCTCTTGGATAGTTGACACAAAGGTTGACGAATTAATTGGGATTTGAATTACGTTATGTAAATTAACGGTCGAACTTTTTTTTAAATTGTTGAGGGAGATAACTGGAATTCTTCTTCCTGTTCTATGCCGGCCAGCTTTGAAACAACGTTTCTTTTTCCGCTTCTGTTTACATTTAGGTAATGATGAATGTAGTCCTAGTTCGTTTAGTCCCAAGCACAATGTAGTGTGGAGAGCCAAGGAGTGATCATTTAAAGCAGTTAATGAGGGCCCATCGTAGCATAAACGAGTTGACTGGGGAGTATCACGTGATGGCGGTTTGTTCAAAAACAGTGGAGCAAGACAGCTGAGATATAGGGTTATGCTTAACGGTGATTTCCCAAAAGATTCCCATAGAGTAATATTTCATGCTAATTTCATTAGATCATAACAGCGTGCCCTCGATCTCATATCCACCATAACTACTTACATGTTTCCAATAATAATCTAAATGGTACGCTGAACATTCGTTGTGTTTATTTGTCAAAGTCAAATTGAATTTGATATAAATTTACTTCTAAATTTAACTAAAAGAAAAGATCAATCGTTTTGATCATTATTTTCTTATTTAACAAGGTCCTGATAAGATTTTGAGAGGTAAAGAACATCATTCATATAAATTTCAGATTAGATAGCGATAGAATACATTTTATTTATAATTTATATTAACAATTTATTGGTGTTATTTTTCATTACATTAAACAATAATTTGTTATATTACATAGATGTTTTGTATTTGTGACGAACTATATGGTTGCAGTGGGGTTCTTCCAATATTTTATTTAAAATATTATGGAAGTCCCACCGAGGCTCTATTTTGTTGGAAGTTAAGTTTAGTGACATATAGATGTAAGGCTCCGAGCCCCCAATCAGCAATGACGACGGTTAGATGGTTAAATATACAAAAAAGGTTGAAATTCAGTGAATAATAATTTAATAACAACTCAATAATCAAATGACTTAAATTTCAAATTATATTCCTTCCGCTCGACCCTTTAAAAAGCCTGTTGCATCACTTGATTAGCAGTGTGAGATTGATTTCTACCTGTCCCTGTATTTCTACTCATCTGTTGTATCCTTTCTCTTTCTTATTTCTTCCAATTCCTTCTCCTCTTCCTCCCCGACCGTTCTCCAGATTCCTTCTCCTCTTATACCTCATCGAATTTCTCTACATCCCTTCTCCTCCTCCACTGTCTCCCCCACGACTACACTTCTGTCGACTTCGATTGTCTCGTTAATCTCAGTTCCGTCTCCAGCTCTCGAAGACTTGGGACCCAATGGAACCGGATGTTCTCTACCATGTAAAAAGCTTCTGACCTTTTCGATGCTTTGTCTTTCCTTAGAATTGATCTGCAGTCCTTCCAGGGGAATATTAAATTTACTCTTACGATTTCGGAAGGTACCATTAGGGTCTGAATTATAATCACGCCCTCTATCTTAATTTTGGTTGGATATCGCTGTGGACCGATCCAATGAAACATAGCGGACAATGTCCCTCTCGCTGTCTGTCAACGTGGAGACGGATAAGAACACGCACCGTTCACCTATCTTGATCATTGAACTAACCTTTAACATACATGTGTGATAACGCCAAGCCTTCGTTAATGACGCTATCCGTCGCCTTTGCCGACTCAAGTTTCCGGTGTCTGGCTGGTCATGGTAACCTAGCGTAAGAGTTCAACACCAACCCCGCGGTAATCTGCACAGATCAAACACAAGGTAATATTCCAAAAGACAGGTATATTATAGCTTATACATGACTTTATAGCTGGGGCTTACCAAACATGGTAGTATTAATTATATCAATTTCATGACAATCTACAGCTTGCATATTATTTTTTAAGATCCACTTTAGCAACATATTTGTTTTAAATTCACATAAATATAATGAAAAGAGAAAAAATTATATTATCGTATGCTTAAAATTGATGCAGCTTCACCAACAAATTGGAACATTCAATTAAAACGTCTTTCAGCTATTCATCAAGTATTTTAAATACACTGTTCGTATATTTCCGAGTAACATATTAAGTTGTGGTTAATTGTCTATGAGTTTGCATCTTCAAAATGTATAGACAAACTACAAAAGCCAGTTCGACTTAAATTTCACCGTCGGTAACGCACTCACGAACTAATCCGGGAAATCCGGTCTTTATGACCGTGCAGTTTCTCACGACTGAGTTCAACATTTAAAGACGAGGTCTATTCCACGTTATCGTCCAGCATAGCTACGAAATTCGAAATAGCCAGTGTAGGTGGGGTTATGTTATTCCACGTGCTTTTACAAATTTTCAAATATAGGATTTGATACAGGAATTATCTGTACATTTTGCTAAAGGAGCCTTGAGCGGACCGTAACTCAAGAGCCGCGAGAAATACCGATGTCTAAAATATACACCGATATCTGCGAAGAAGGGCGTATGGAATTTCACATTATAAAATATAGGCGAGAATATCCACCAAATCGGTATCAGTATACTTTTAGGGACCGATTTATGGTGACCAATACGCTAGTAGCTAATCCCCCAAGTCCCCTATTTTAGACCATTTTCGTAACAGTGCTTCTGGATCTGTGTGACCAATAATTCTTGGAGCGATTGAGAAATCGATACGAATTCCCCAGTTTCTGGCAGAATGCAAACTGGCAAAATGGTTTGGCTAAGTCAGTACATCAATATAATGCTATCAACAATATCATATATCATAATTAATGATAATTAATAGATTGTCTTGCGAGCACAACATGCAAGTTTCAATTTTGAGAGTTTTCATTATCCTATGAAATGTGTTTTTTCTTGCTTTCCGAGGTACTTGAAACTCCGCGGATCCTCATTATACGAGCAGAATTCTTTCGTTTTTAATGCATCTAAGGTTTGATGTGCGTCGGTTCTCTCTTCTTTCCCTGTCTACAATACATTTGAAAAAACGAAAGTATGCGTTAAAAATATACATTATACATTTTGGAGGTTGATTTCTCAGTATTCCCCCTCTACCATCTATAACAAACATATTAAAGTTTCTCTTGTTTGGATTGCCTTGAAATTCTTGTTGATTCGTATCTGTTTGCTATTTCCTCGAATATTGCCCGTTTTGCTATTTCCACGAGTATTGGCCGTTTTGCTATTTCCACGTGCATTCTATCTGTTCAAGTTATTTTGTAATTTCCTTTTTTATGTCTGAATTTTCATAAGCAAACTGGGACTCCGGATGGCTAAATGGTCTAAAGCGCTCACCTTTACCCATCACTGCCATGTCACTTTTGTCCGCGTGGGTTCGATTCTCGGGCTCGGCTAATGTGATTTCTGAGAAAGCTTCCAGTAACTTCCCTTGGGTCGCTGCTTCTAACCTGGGTTTTCCCGGGTTCTTTTTCCAATGTTCATACTTTTGCCATGTATAGCCTATCGTGTGCTGAGAAATGGTGTTAAACTAGAAGACATCAACAAATACTGCAATAGCTAACCTACTCAGTCCTTTTTGGAACCATCAAGGCAACTTCGTCTTCTTGAATAAACCCAGTATACTATAAGAATAAAGTGTACTTGTGGGATTTTAGTCACGCTTTTCTTATTCATGCTAAACGTCCACCTCTCGTGTCCTTGTGATTGTTAACGCTACTCTATGCAACTGATATTCATTTAATCGAACGTTGGCTCTACAGCCCTTTTTTCAGTAAATTTTCTGAACAAACGACAGTTATGTACAAATAAGGCATGTATGACGAGATCAAGGCAAAGAAACAAAAATTACGTTGAAAATATTTAATGGGGAGAACGAGATTCTAACCGCCATTCTTTCGCACGACAGACGGACGTGTTACTCACTAATCTATGGCCTCTGAAGAATCGAAAGGTCATGAAAGGATAGACTTTTTCGTAAATACAGAGTATAATATTTATTCTTCGCTCTCTTTTCTGAATGTAATATTTGTAATGAAGTTTGGAGAAAGCTTAAAGCTAATAGTCAAGCTCTTTGATATACTATTTTTAATAATTAAACAACCATGCGTCGGCAGTCGCATTAGACCAGAGAAGGGCGATTAGATAAGTGATTTACAATCCTGTATATAGCTCCACTTGCGTCTGGCCTAAATACTGACAAAACCATACACAAGTAGTTGCATTGTAGACGTCGCGAGGAACATTTGCTCGAAATTTGGCAGTTAACTAAAACACACGGAAGTTAACACTGAAATTAATATGAAACTTGGTCGAGAACTAAATGATCGAATAGTTTCTTTCTGAAGTAATCTCGCACTATTTATTATCTCGCATGGATACCAATTACCGTTTTTTGTTTCAAATACCATTCAGAGATTTGCTTTCAGAAAAAAATTAGAAACCAAAAAGGATTTAATTTTTTGTGAACTCAGAGAAAATAATTGCCGAGACGCTTTATGGCGCTTCAGAAACGTTCAAAATATATAAAAACATTTGTTGTTATTTATGTTCTAGCTCGATAATTGTTACAAGTTGAAGGTAAGAAACCAATGAACTAAAAATGACAATGAAAACGTGCAGAGACCACGATGTATAGAGCTTGCACTTTCTCAACGACATGCTGTAGTCTTCTGCAAAGTGACTTGATCAAAAACATGATGTTTGTTTCATTTTGGCATGATGTCCACTAATTGATGTATCATAGCTCATTTGAAAGATTTCTCTTTAAGAAAAGACAGTTCGTGCGGCATGTCCGTCTCGGGCGAAGACACGATGGACGAGTAAACAATATGGATGTTTGATATATTAAAGAGCATGGACTGTCGTTGGCAGCTGTAAGGAGAACTAAGAAGATACTGTCACAATCCAGAGATCTCAAAGGAGCTATTATTGTGGAAAGAATATCACGTTCTAGTTCCTCAGTTCACTTCAAGACCTAGCCGGAAAAATTAATATTACACGTGTCTCGACTGAGGTCATTTTTTCAGCAGACAGCAGTCGCTGACGAACACTGACGGGTTCTGAAATGTTCTAACACGCAGATAAATTTCTTCCAGTTAAGCTAAAAACCACGAATTCACAATACTCAAATTTTACAGATGGATGTTTTTCTTCCTACACAATGGTATGATTTATCAGTATGCAATTCTAAGCCGTAGGCTGGTATTTCATTTCACATTCCATTGAACACACCAAGCACAAATGTTTCATAGCTGTAATCAGTGAATACATATAGCTGAGAGTAGACCACGAATGGGGCAAATTGACGAAACTCTCATATGCGACATTAAAAGTCCCACGAATATGAAACCACTAAGACCAATAACTGAAGTCTTAGTCGTAAAATATATATGTATGATATTGAAGAACTGGTCTTATTACATGCTCATTTTTTTCCCCGTTAACTTTACATTGTCAGAATCGTTCAATAACCCCGATACTGAACGCGCGCGACAATACACATATAGCATTCACGTGAATAAAGGAACTACTTTCTATTGCAAACAAACAATGACGCAGACGCCAGCACTTTTGATTTGTAAACAAATCATATGCACTCGCGTAAGAAGCTCTTTACGTTGTAGTTGTTTAAATTTGTTTCTGAATGAACTAAAACATGTTTCGTGGACTGATAAAAACGCAGCTGTTTTGGCACATTCCGCGTTGATACAATGTTACGGATTTAGGCTAGCTACATTATATAAAAGACGGAAGACTAGGTCCTTACAAACACATAAAAGTGACAAGGCATATACTGGTGATAAGAATGGCAAAATAAAATATACTTACAGTTTTACATTCTGAATTTCCTCAAAATATTTTTTCTTAATTCTGCAAATCCGAATTACATGAGCCATGTTATAGGTTTTCAATCTGGATTCCACATTTCGAAACTGTGCTGAAATTTAGATGATAAGTGCAATTGCATCCTCCTTACTGCACTCGAAATGAAATAAGCTTTAAATTCCATAGCGTCTTTTTGATAATTGCAATTGAAAGACTTCATATTTTTCCCACGTTATGATTTCAAACATTCAGTGACAGAAACAGAAACACATTTGCAGACATAAACACGCTTCTCCCGCGCCACTTCAATCCGATGTATTTCATGTATAATTTGCACAGATGAATCCAGTCCAAAATCACAAACTTTCATCTAATCGAAACAAAATACAGAAATATATTCATTCCAGATCAAATGGAAAAGTTGTTGCAATGCGCATTCATTCACAATATGACTGCAAATTTCAATTTTAACTAGACACACCATCTTCTTTCGAAAGTTATGTTGAGCGCGCGACTAAGTTCAAATTTATCTGGGCGGAGTTATGTGCCCATTAATAATGATGTCATTGTGTAATGACAAATCTGCGCTTGTGTATTTAGTTTGGAATCCGGCATTCATTCATTTACGTTTTTTCTTGTAGTGTATTTTGTTTATATAAATTAGGTAGAATAAAAAAATGAGCATATAATAAAAAGGTTACTGCATTTGTATGGGAAAATATGAACTCGTTTTGTCGGAAGGATATACTGCACTCACAAGTTCGTGCAGTATTCCATCCCAAAACTCGTTCGTATTTTCCCATACAAATGCAGTAACCTACAAGTATCGTGGTTCTAACGAGCACTATTAAGAATATTAGGAGTTAGCATATATTGATTTCATCTCTCAGAAGCTGATGGATATGATGCTGAAAGATTACATTTCTGTTTTCAACCTTCGTCCATTATCCTGATGGAACTATTCCTCTCGATTCCGATACGCACTGCTCTGATACCTCTATTGATCTGAATATCGAAATGAATTGCTACTCAGCGTTCGTTAGAAACATAACATTACTTGACATTTGGCACGGATACTGTTCAGATTAAGACATTATCGGCCTTCTTTTTATGAAACCAGATCTTTCAATTATTGTGAGATCTTATCAGAAAAAAGATGTTACATATTTGCTACTGAAAATAAATCACAATTCATTCCAATAACCGTTAAGAACATTGTAAATCTTTAATTTGAATTGACAGCATAAACAAAAACAAGAGTCTATCCAGTGACGCTCTCCTGGAAGATGATAGGGATAGAAAACTATTCAAGATTTTACTTTGGACCAACCAGACACAATAAAAGGACTATTATCGAAAACGCCATGTAGGTAAACCCATTCATTCAGAAGGTGTAGCGATTGCAAGAGTTTCATGATTGACGTGATATGGCGCAGTTTTCATTTACGACCAGCTAGATATAAACAAAACTCTTTTGCTGAAGCGCCATGTTAGGGATAGCTGTAACACTATTTTCAAGACGGCCGCCAGGATGGCCATATTGGATTCAGATCCGCAACATTTTTATTAATTTACCTACTAAAAGAAGACGTTCTGGTGAAATCCCCACGCCGACATAAACTTAGAAGTAGTAGCTAAAACAAGATTTGTGTGATCCGAGCTGCACGATTTTCAGTCAGACCAGCTAAACATCATAAGAAATTATCTGGTGAAAAACTATTGTTGATATTACTTTTCTGTTCAAGAGGAGAAGCACTAAGTAAATGTTTAAGATGGCTGCCGTGTCTGCCATATTATATGTCTTCATTGAGGAACAGCTAGACCGTGTTATTAATGTGCGTTTAAAGTTTCATGTAAATCCTCCAAGTAGTGTCTGCCATATTATATGTTTATGGGGTTCCATTTTCATATGTATTTGTGTTTGATGCGTCATGACAAGTAGTTTACGAGGAGTAGAGATAAGAAACGTTTGCTAACGAATGGACGACGGACAACGGGCACTCAGAAAAGTCCTTTACTCCATGATCTGTAGAGCATATGATTAAAAAGTGCATAGCCTTTGAATGTATGCGAAAATATGCAACTAAGTCTGTGTTTAAGTATGATATGCTTGTACATTTCTATGCACAAAACTAGTCGAGGTTTTGCTCACGTAGTCTAAAGTCCAAGAGAACGTATGGTGTTGTCCTTCCTCTGTCACCGGTCATCCATTCACATTTGTCATTTACAACTTATTATACATAACTGGATCCAGTTTTGATACAACTGTACACAGATGGTGCCAGCTTTAAGGTCTTTCGAACTGATTAAGATCTTGCAGATCAGCATCAAAAGTTGCTTCCATTACTAAAGTAGATCAAAAACCAAAACTTTAAACAATTCCTGTTCTGAAGCCAATCACCAAAGTTGAAATAAAGCATTATAGCGTGTTGATCTCTCAGATTTATTTGATAATGCCGATCTGCTGTCAAATATGGTAGCCATTCCTAAAAGTAGCAAACCTTTATACAGTTTATTTTTTTTAAAAAAGGGCAAAACAGAATGAGAGCTAATTAAAGTAAAATCATCGTGACATGAAGTACTTTGATAAGTATACAAAATATACGAATCCACTATCAAGTATGGCTGCTTTTTATAAAAGGAAACATCATTTAGACGACTTGTTCTCATACACCGCTGAACGTAATTCGACCCGGTAAAACAGAAAGAATGATAACCTAAACTTATGTCAATGGGGACTATTGATGCTGACATTCCATTAAATACGGACGAAGAAGCAAGCATAAAAGCCTTGCAACAACATTGTTCATCAGATATGCTATCAACAGCGTTTACAGAACTCATTATAATATGTAGGCCTATCATGACTGCACAATATGGCCGTCGTTACTCAAGTTAAAGCATAATATTGTCAAAATTGAAAGGGAGTATTCGGACGTAAAGAAAGTTTGTATTTATAAACAAGATGCCAATCCGCCATCAACAATGACTGTAGTTGTTAAATAGTGAACAAATGAAGTTACTTCTTTTCATAAATTACTCCACAGAATCCGAGCAATTCGAATAGAAAACATGCCGCAATAACGTCGTTAAAAATCTGTGAAACGGTGCGAATTTTTCCGCCAAATATGGTTGAAATTACTAAAATCCTAAAACACTTTAAAAGACACCTTGTCATAAAGTACAAAACAAAGCATTTACGAAAACATTCTGTAATAGAGAACTCTCAGATTGACTCATTTGAGGTATATCAGCCATCAAGTATGGATGCTGTTCTAAAAAAAGAATGCTGAACAGAAATAACTGAATTTGGCCGAATTTGATAGAAAGCATAAATGCATCACTTTACTAATTCGGTTTCTGGTATATTACTTTTATTTCTCAAGAGTTTTAGAACATGCAATCCACTGTATTTAGTTATTATATTAACAACACCAAGATTCTGCAACTTATTCTAAGCATTCTCGTGCACACACCATATAAAAATCAGCACAGTTCGTGTCGAACGTTCTGGACGTAGTTAAATAAAATTTCTGCAATCGTTAGTGTCAATGACGTTTCTGGAACCGGACAAATGATAGGCTGATATCAACAAACTTTCCATTTTCCGTCTAGAATTAATGTTGCTTTATAGTTAATACAATCGACATTCAGCATCAGTCAGCATACATTTCGAGGAAAGATCCTATATTCAATATGGCGGTCATTTAATATATCATCTATAAAAGATGCTTTAACAGGATTTAACCAACATTGACAGTAACCAGTCTGGGTTTTGATATTGGAATAATTTGACTGATGTACCAATAAATATGGACGAAGATGAAATAACCTACAGAGAAACCTCGAAACAAAGCTTTCATAACTCACACGAACACTACCATTGATGAAATTTATGCCGATGATATCCTATTCAGACAGATGTCTTGCAACTCTTGCATTTGGTTATTACGTACATATCAGCCACGTGGATGACCTCTGTCACACTTCGACCTCTTGGAACATCAAATTTCCATGCTCAACCCTTGCCTTGTTTGACCAGTGAAGTAATTTATTGGGATACACTTATCATGTTGTGATTACTGCATAGTCATTAATTTCAACAAAATTGCAGGAATAGGAAGCTCAGACGGTTTCATTGACATTTGGACAAATTTGTTTCTTTAAAAAATATAAAATTTATATCTGAATTTAAATTAAAGACAAATTCTATTACACAATAATCGTCTCTGTAAAACGGATTGCTGCAGCAGGAATTTGTAAATTTGTATAAATATAAAACAATTTGATATACTGATAACAAATTCTTCAGATAAAAATAGGCGTTCGTTGTTGTATTATCCAATCTCCCAAATTACCATAAGATATTTGAAACTTGACATTTGATTCATATCTGGCATGCTCGGAGAAGATTCGTCCGAACAGGACGGAATAAAAGCTTTTCTCATTATTTCAAATTCTGCAACAGTTCATATTCTTGATTTAGAATTGCCTGTATATCGCATGACGCCTGGTTAAATCGATCTTATGCTGGAGAAGTTTATGGAGAAACGCTTTCAATGCTTTTTGTCCTCCAGATAAAGATCACGGCTTTCACCAAATGTCCTAGATTGCTAATTTTCTTCGTATGCGGATTTATATAATGCTTCCAGGATTGATATGCGATTAGTCGTAAAGACTTTTCTCTAACAGTCTAACAGGAGCCATGGTTTCGTGCAAGTCACATAGGTATTTAATATTAAAAAAAGAGAAAGCGCATCCCACTAAGAGAGGAGAGGCATGCTTAGGTCAGCAATGGTCATGTGATTAAATAAAGCTGCTTTGATGCCATATGGAATTTAGCACACATAATGTAAGTAGTGAAGGGGGACACTTTACGGACAATGGGAATTAGCATTAAAAACACCCTTGGGACACTTTACGGACAATGGAAATTTAACATGGAGAAAAATCGTGGGACACTTTACGGACAAGGGGAATTAACATGGAGAAAATCGTGGGACACTTTACGGACAAGGGAATTGAACATGGGAATAAATTGTGGGATACTATACGGACAAGGGGAATTTAACATGGGATTTTTTTTTTAAAAAAAAGTTTTTTTAAAATTTAAATTTAAATTTAAATTTAAAAAAGGGGTAGGCAATTCAAAAGACTATCTCTTTTCGAGAAATATGGCTGGCCCTGAAAAGGGCCTTTGGGTTTTCTTCTTCTAATTTCTTCTTTTCCTCCACCAAGTTCTTATTTTATCTCCTACACTCTTCTTCTCTTTCTTTTTTTTCTTCTCCTCTTCTTTCTTCTTCTCTTCCTCCTCTTCTTTCTTCCTCTTTTCATTTTCTTCTTCTTTTTCAATTTTTTCATTCCATTCTCTCATCCTTATCCTTTCCTCTTCATCCTCCTTTTCCTCCTTGATTTCTTTCAACAGATCACTAATGATTACCTTCATTTTTCGTAAATTGTTTATCTCCATCTTCACTCTATGGGGACTATATGAGTAGTGATCCTCGTTTAGGTTAACCAACATTTGCTCAAACATTCCTAAATTGTCCATAACGTTTTGCAATTTTTCCATTTTGTTAAGGTGGTTTGACGCCATCTTCTTTGTATTCTTTGCAGAATGGTTTGAACAACGAATACTGTGGGTTCTTATACGAAAAGCGCGAACGTGAAGGAAAACATCCCCCTAAAACATAAAATGGATCTTACCTAGATGATGACCCAACATCGCGCGTACGTGAAGGAAAACATCCCCCTACTTTTTCATTTCATATAACATAACCCCAACTATACTCTCTACATTTGCTAAGAAACCCATAATCTACTATTCACACAAACATACCTGAGCTCTTACAAACACACAAACACACTAACACATACCCTCACAATATCTTAATTAAGAGTTAGTGTTTATATACACACTACTCTACCTACACATTGGCAAATCTATCGTTATTTCTTTTCTAGAGTATTGGGTAGCCCTGAAAAGGGCTGTTTTTTTTTAAACTCCAGATGCACCTATCTAATGGTTGCACCTTCCTGGCCTAGCGCCGCACACGCATCTTCTTCCCCAGTCTTCTTTCACTTTTCTTCTGGGGAGCGCAGAGGGAGGATGATTCGCTTCAGCACCCCAATCCTCTGTTTCAGGAATATTAAACGACATCATCTCTTCTCTTTTCTTTTCCTCCTCTTCCCTCTGTCTTCTCTCCTCTTCTTCCTTCTTTATTCTTGCTTCTTCTACTATAGCCTCCGCTGATAGTTCGTTTACTATCCGCCTGGCATATTCCAGGTGCATCTGGAGTTCTAACAGTTTCACTATTCTGCTAGTCATTCTTCTGGCTGTGTTGATCAATCAACAAGGGTAGCTGGACTGCCGAACGAGTTTCAATTTATACTGAAAGCGCGAACGTGAAGGAAAACATCCCCTAAAAAACATAAAATTCATCTTACCTAGATCATGACCAAAAAAAAAAAACAACAACAACGCGCGGACCTAAAAGAAACACTCTCTCACTTTTTTATGCTACCCATCACTTCAATAGACTATCCACATACGCAAAGCAATCCAATCTAACCCCTAATATACACCTCAAGCAGCCCAAAAAAACAAGCATCATTTTAATCTACTATCCACACCAACCTACTTTATTACTTACAAACACAATCACACAAACTCATACGCTCACATTTTTAAAAGCTAGAGTTAGTGTTTATTTTCACACTACTCTACCTACATACATTGGCAAATTAATAGTTATTTCTTTTCTAGAGTATTGGGTAGCCCTGAAAAGGGCTGTTTTTTTGTTTGCTATGGCATTCTTTTTTAGTTTCTAAGAATGCGATGTCCTCTGAGGATAGACTTTCTGGCAATAGGTCTGCTTCTTCGGAAAGAGAAGAAGAACTCTTTGGTGTCGATACGGCAATCGACAAAGCCTCTGTCAGGTTCAGGTTGCTGCTGCTGTTGTTGTTGTTGTTGTTGTTGTTGTTGCTGTTTTTGAAGTCTGTACTTCTCTGTCCATTCTTCTTTCTCCTTGTTCATTTCTTCTCTGAAGAGCTCTTCTATCAGGTCTTCAGTGATTTTTAACATTCTCACGTTCTCTATTTCTTCTGGCTTCGGTATCAGACTGTGTCTGACCCTATGCAGATTCACGTAGGCTTCGTTGAGCTTAGCTAGTTTGGAGCACATCTTCTTAGGAGGATGAGTCGACAATGGATGGCTAGACTGGAAACAACCCGGTTCTTAAAGTGAAAGCGCGGACGTGAAGGAAAACATCCCCCACACGGTTTTCGATTCGCAACGTTCAGTGATTGTCATGAGAGGGATAGTAAGAAATGAAAGAGCATCAATTCAACATTCTTATAGCTAAACAAAAGACAAAAGCATTTTTTCAAAACACAACATTTTTTATTCAAAAATCACTTAACACTAAACAACAACTCTAACATTTTTAACAATAATCCAACACTATAACATCAAACAATTTTTTCAAATACCAAACATTTTTTTCTCAATAGACAATCTATTTTAAACAGGGCTGACAACGTTGTGAATGAAATTGTGATTTCCACTGTTGGAAATCATTAGGCCATTGATGGACACTACGTTTCCTAGCTTGAGACAAAAGATAAGCATAATGGTCACAAAACCATCGATCTACTTTCACATCGTTTCTAGCAGAAGAACGAGGATCAAAATGAGTCACTAAATGTTCTAAGGAATAGCCCAGGCTGCGATGATGCAGAAAATACACACAATATTGTCCACACACCAAGGAATCTGTGCCTTGTAATTTCACGTTATTGAATCGGGTGGTTTGAGCATTTCTTCTCATAAAGTCGATGATATCGTCTTCCAAAGGGGGCAATCCGTACGAATCGAAATATTCCACACATCCTTCTTGAGGAAAGTAAACGGCTACCCAGTGGGTTCCTGGGAGATGACTTTCGTCCGTGTTGATCACGTAAGCTTGATGGTCTTTAGGTTTGCGATGAGGGAGTTCATCTTTAGCACAGACGACAGGATTCCAAGAAGCCGTATACGAACTGTGGTTCAAAAGGTAATAAAGTTCCCAGGTATCCATTGATTTGTGTGTTTTTTTCTTCACAGGTAATAATAAGTCGTCAATTCGATCCTGACTTTTTGCTTGAAAATGTCTGACGAATAAACGGTTATTCGTTCTGTTTCCTCACTCTGATTCAGGAGAGCTTCGATACGATGGATCTCTTGAGTGGTTAATGCTGGACAAGAATGTTCACGCAAGTCTTTATACCACTGGTGCAACACGTCTTTGTTCGAGATGAGACTCCAAGCTTCGTCCAGATACTCGTCCAATTTTTCTTCTTGACTTAACATCAGGCATTTATCGTGTTGAATTTGACTGGGATGATCGTTTTGACATCCATAACAATTTTTCTTGATCAATTCCGTCATTTTGTCGACCAAGTGTTTGGCAAAACAGGAGACTAAATGGGCTTCTTGTTCTGGCCATCTCGACTTCATCAAAACTTCTTCGTCTTTGTCTTGAGATTCTTCTCCTTCCACGGTCTCCTTACATTCCATCTCCAAAGTTTCTCCACTAGGTAAAGAGGGATAACAGTCTTCCATGGCTTTCTAATAATCTAGAATGACTTCTCTCAAACTGTTGATTTCTATGGTATTATCGAATTCTGCATACAGGATGACGTTCACTGTCTGTTTCAGTTGTTCTGCAAACTGAAGTTCCACACGAATCTGGCCGGATTTTATAGGGTGGAAATGTCCCTCGTCGCTGCCTTGGTCTGGAGTGAAATCGAAAGCCCACAAAGCATAGCCTCCTGCATAATCCTCATACTCAATGCCGTGACTGGTGTTGGTTCCTAACTGACCGGTGGCTTCGTACAGGGACAAGTACGATCTCAAGTAATTCAGTTTTTTGGGATCAAAGTCAGGTTCGAAAGGTCGGGTACACAAGGTCTTGCCATCACGACTGACTTCGACTTTCTTCACTAAAAAGTGTTGAAAGTTGAAAGGATTTTCTTTGAAGGCTCCGTTGAAGGCTGAATTCGTGACCATACCAAGGATCAAACGTTTGGGTAACTGTCCTTGGAACAGATGATCTTCGGTTATGGATTGTAGTCCAGCAGAAATGGTGAACGTTTTCACTTCCACACGTCGGATGGGATACTTGGCGGTTGTTCTGCTCAACGTTTGACTGATGTCGTTACCCACTTTGGGTAACACTTCCACGCGTCGTACGTAGAGTTTGGCCTCCTGGATTATGCTTTTAGGAGCCTTAGCAGGATCAGCAGCTATCAAATGGAAAGCGGCACTGCTGCGATTCAGTCTCAAGCGGACATTGACCCCGTTCAGCAAATATTTCTCTTGCAACCACATGTCCAAATGCAAACGATCCATCAGTTCTAAACTCTTCTTCTCTAAGATTTTGCTTTCTCTTGCCTCAAAGCCGGAATTGCTTCCATCTGTTTTTTCGAACTTGCCCGCTTCGTCAGCTACCCACAGCACACAGGCATTGAGATGACTATCCTTGGCATCTATTCCGTACGTCAAGAGATTTTCCAAGTAGGCACGGTAAGGGTATGTATCCATGCTGCTGCTGACTAGTTTGTTATTCAAGTACAAATCCACTGAGCTGAACAAGGAATGCATGAAATTGTTGACGGGAGCTATTTCGTCAGCGTCATCTACTCCACTATCATCTTTTTCTAGAACTTGGACTTTCAAGTACAAGTAACTGCTATTCAGATCGATGTAATCTTCGGGCTGCCCCTTGATTTCAAACTCGATGGGAGCGGAATCGGTCAGTGAGGAGATGGGATTAAATTCCACCCACTGGGATTCTTGCATGGTCATCATGGTGGGGGGCATGGCAAACAGATCCAGTTCCGTCTTGGAACAGGCGCAAGACTCTCGGTGCATCATTTTTTGTTGTTGCTGTGTCTCAATAATCGAAAACGTCTAAGTCTCGAACGGTTCTTCTTTTCTTCGCCTTTCTCGCTTGAAGTCTGGTGAAAGGGTGTTTTCTTCTTCGTCGTCTCTTTCTGCCTTGTCCTTGCTGAATGCTTGACTCGGTAGCGTGCAGGGCATTTATAGGTGTGTCTCGTCGGCCTAAAATGTCTTTGCCCGTTTGCAGCAAGACATTTTTGCCAGCCCTCATGAAGGCTTCTTTAGGGTTTTGTTTGTCGATGATGACATTTTGGAGAAATTCTTTGCCTTGTGTCAGTGCCGCATCTTTCAAGGCGTGCAATCCGCGTGTCACCATCGGTTTCAACACTGGGGCCACCGAACGAAAGGCCGATTTTAACATGTCTCCTAAACCGTGTCCTCGCTGTCGAGCCACCCCTCGGTACACTGGATACATGACTTACTTACGAGTCGTGAGAGAACCGTTTTCGAAAATGGAGTTTCACCGTGACTTTTCCTTTGGTGAATGGAATATTTTGTCCCAAATCTCCTTTTATAGTAATGTTGACCGTGTCCAAATACGACTTGCTGACCGGCAAATAGTGAGGATGGACAAATTCGCGGTGGACGTGGTAAGTGTTTCCACCTTCCTCGTCAGCGTTCGTGGCAGAATCCACTTTGAAAGGAATGACACGCAGTAACGGCACGGAGGTGTGTCCCACCACGTTGTATTCCACCACATCGGAATACACAAAGATCAAATTCAGTCCTTGGTTCAGTTCTACCGGGCTATTAAAATACTGGCCAAAAGTCACGTTGTCGTAAATGATGGGTAATTCGGGTGGTGTTTTTTGTTCTAATTTCTTCCTCAGCTCCATGTTACCGCCCAACATGTCAAACAATTCAGGACAAAATTCAATGGACACGATTTTACTTCGCTCAAATTTCATCAAGAAGCGACGAGCTACTTTGTGGTACTCCAGGGTGACACTTTTGTTCTTGACAATGTCAAAAGCTTTCCCAAACACGCCATTAAACTTGGAGGCTATGGCGCTGACCAAATGATGACCACTGAAATAATAGCCTGGGAGAATCACAAAGTGGTAGGTCCACGTTTTAGTTTTCTCATTATAGGTTTTATTGTCATATTTGACATTCTTATCCAAGTACTCTTGCAATGGCTCGTCATGAACTTCCACATCGAATTTATTTTGATTGGGAATGACATTGTGAACTTGGGTCGGGTGAATCATTTCTACTAAAGCCACTTCCCAATGGGCTTCGTGATCTAAGGGGATGGCTTGAGGTAATTTGGCCGTGTAACAGCACAACGTGTTGTTGGGAAACACCTCCATGGAACTGTCACTGGGTAAGGTTAAGTAAAATTGGTTTTGGTGACTCATAATTCCAGAGTTCTGTGACTGTCCGAGGGGTTAGTGGATGTCAGAGGCGTGTCTCCGCCCAAAATGGGGTTCTGGTTGTGGTTGTTGGAGTGGTGACTGACACTGGCACTGGACACAACGTTCCCGTTCGAGGAGAATTTCAGGGAGGGATTGGGAAGCAGGTAACCGATGCAACTGCTCAATAAAATGGTCCACAATTGTTTGTCTCCTTGTTGCAAACTCAAATTGGCGATGGCTGCCCCGATGACACAATACACCACGAAGATTTGGCAGAAAAAGACGATTTGCGTTTTAGGCACACGTTCTCCACACCACACCCACAAGGGTTGTTTTTGTAAATCTTGCACAGAAGAACTAGGGGAAGAAGGACTGGTCGACGTAGCTGCGTCTGATGTGTGAAAGGGCATGATGGTCACTTCTTCTTTTTATAGTCGATGACTTGCGAAGCGTCGATCCAAGAATCGAAACTGGGTGGATATCCTTTCCAACGTACTTTGACTTCTTTGACACGTCGTTTGCCCACTTTACGGGTTCTGCGTTCGAGAATGCTTTCGATGTCGTACACGTCGTCTTCTTTTTTGGTGACACGTTGTAACTCGGGCAAATAAAACGTTCCTTTGAGTACTTCTCCGTTCATGTCTTCCAATTTATAGACGGCAGGATGACGGCCATGCACTCGTCCAGTGACGCGAAACAATTCGGTCGTCCAGTTAGGTAAGTAACCTTTGTCGAAAGTGCGTTTGGTTTTGCCAATGCGCACCCAATCTCCTACGGTCAACTCTCCACTTTTCTTGGGGACAGCCCTCGTCGGGGACGTACCGAACAGGCGCTCGAACACCAGCACTTCGTTGTCGGGAGTCACGTCTTGCGGGGCACGTCCGATGCTTCGATGGTAAGATTGGTTGTACGCTTGCACCAGGTGCGGTAAGATGTCGATGTACTTCAGAGTGTGGTGATGCGTAAAATATTTCCACATGCGTTCTTTCAAAGTGCGTTGAAAACGCTCCACGATGCTGGCTTTGGTTTCGGGATTCTCGGTGGTAAAAAAATGAATGTCACGTTTCTTTAATTCTTTTTGGAAAGCTTGGTTCAGAAATTCGGTGCCTTTGTCCGTTTGCCATCGAAGAGGGTGACGACCGCTTTGTTTCAACACCCGTTGCAGGGCTCGCACTAACTCGCTGCTCGATTTGGAAGTCAAAGGCACGACCCAGGCAAATTTGGAAAAGACGTCGATGACACAAAACAAATATTTGTAACCACGATTGTAGCTGGCCAAATGAGAGACATCGGCTAAATCGGCTTGCCATTGATGATCGATGCCTTCCACTCGGGTGCGACTTCTGGCAAACTTGCGTCGAATGGGTTTGTGTAAAGTGTAGGTAGTTTGTTCTTGTAACCATCGTTGCACTTGAGGTAAACGGAGACTTTTCAGTCGCGTTTTGGCAGCACGATACAATTTTTGAACTCCTGCGTAACCTGCAGGATGGGAGGGATCGTAGTAAATGCTAGCTAAGACTTTTTCCATTTTTTTGTGTGGATTGGTGTCTTAATAAGGCACCCACTCTTGGAAGAGGCTACTCTTTTTCTCTTGGGGTATTTTCTTGGATTGCAAGGCTTTGCGTGTGCGGCCAGCAATAGGTGTCGAAGAGGAGGAGGATGTCTGAGCGGGGGATATCGGTTCTTGTTTCACTTCTGTCTTCACTTCTGTCTTCACTTTCTTTTTCTCTTGTGAGGAAGAAGGGGTGGCCATCATCTTTTTAATCCATCCAATTCTGGAGGTAGGTGGTGTTGTTAACTTGCGTACTTTTTCTGGTGGAGTTTGAAACCCTTCTTCTTCTTCTTCTTTTCCTTTTTCTGTCTTGACCACTGGTACTGGTACTGGTACTGGTACTGGTGATGGTGCTGGACTTTTCATCAAGGTCTTAAAATCTTTCAAAGTGGGTAGAGCTGTTTCGTCTAAAGCTTTCTGGTGAAAGAGTTGCAGTCTTTGTAAGAGTTGACCGTACTTTTGCGATTTTTCTGTTTCGGACAAATCTTGGCGATCCAGCAAGGATTGCAATTCGTGTTGTAACTGGGACATCTCGCTCAAATTGGGATTGGGAGGTAAATGCGGGGTGCGTTGTTCTTGCCAACGATGGTATTCCATCCATCGTTTGTAAGGCACTAAAGCTAGTTTTCGTCCTTCCATGGGGTTGTCAGGGGTGAATTCTGAGATCTTGGGACTTCCGAAGGCCTTTTTATCTTGCTCCCATCAGTCCTCCCAACATGGTTCCCAAGACTCCTTTCAGTATGGGGCCTAACAAGAGAGGTAAAATACCTCCACGTTGGACCAACATCTTCTTTTTCTGACGAATGGGAACTTTCTTTTGAACCATTTTCCGAAGAACGTGACGATGTTTGCCTAAGCATTGTTTCTGGTGTTTGGACAAAGGGATAGTGCCTTTCAAAACGTTCAAACAACATTCGCACACGGTATCGATGACCTCTTTGGAGGCCGTTTGAATGAGTTTTTTTCGTAGGGGTGGAGAAGCTTTGGACAGGACAGATAACAGGTCCCCATGTTTGGCTAAACGTGGTGGTAGTCCTTTCCTTTTCTTTCCTTGGGGTTTTCTGGAGGGTGACATCTTTGAGTCTTTAGGAGCACCTAAAAACACTGATACCCTACTCGGTCACAGGCCTTTTTTATACTGGAACGCGTCGCCACTGATTGTCTTTACGTTTTATCAGTTTGAGGACAGGCATGACACGTCGTGCAGGGGTACGTAACGGACTAAATCGAGCCAGTTCTTGCTTGGACAAATCCAGTAAACTTTGTAACATGCCCGATCTTTCTTGAACTTTGATTTTGGGAGAAGGTACTTTGTGAGCAGCAGCCACTGCTGCTAAATTGGAAGGTCCTGCCACTGGGGAAGCTCTTTTGGGGGTCATCAACGGAGAAGTTCTTGGTGTGATCAACGTCTCCAAGTACTCTTCAGTTCCTGGTGACATCAACGGAGAAGTGGACAAACGTGAGGCTGCCGGAGACGTTGTGGCAGGTCGTGGCTTGCGAGTGTAAGGTTGCGTCCTGGCTGAAGTGCCTCTCTTGCGACTAGTTTTCTTCTGTGGACTTTTCTTTTTTTGAGGACTTTTTCTCTGTTTCTTTTTCTTGGGGCTTCTTTTCTTTTTCCGGGGTGATGGTGGTGGTGTCTGGTAAGAGGAGGGTCCTGCCACTGGAGAAGTTATTCTTCTTGGGGACTTGGTCTTTTTCTTTTTCTTCTTGGGGCTTCGTTGGACTTTTGTCTTGGGGATAACTTTGGGGGCATTAGGATCCCATCTTAAGAGTGAGCGAATGATGACCCCTCCTAGAGTACCGCTCCCTCCAGGTTTCAAAATGATTTGTTTTTTGGTTTGAGTGTCGATGCGGGGATCGGCCAGTTGGACCAAAGCGACTTTGTTTCGATCGAAAAAGCGTTTGGTTTGATGAGGAATCTGAATGATTCCTTGGAGTAATTGTCGTGCCGTCACCGTGAACCATCGTAAGACTTCTTTGAGACTAGCTTCTAAGACACGGGCTCGTGTTTGTGGATCTTTTTCTCGGCTGATGCCATACAAGGCACGAATCAATTTGACGGGAAGATGTGACTGAAGGGACGTCATGTTCACACTGTGTGAGACAGACGAAAAAGGGTCCGAGGTTTTTATAGATTTTTTTCATGGAAGGAGTGAAATGAAGTCGAGGACGGAGACGTGTACAGGACAGGCCCTCCGTCTTGGCACCAGTGGTGAAACAAGTGGGTACGAAATCGCAAATCCTCGGGGGTCGTAGGTTTCAAATCGACGAGTAAATAGGCGTGTGGCGTTTGAGTGGCATCGTCGTACGCCTGAGTCAGCCAAGGCGTTCCTAACTGTTTGGCTAAGACTTGCACTTGCGATTTATCTCGAGGGCTTTTAAACAAGACCACGTAATGCGCATTGAGACTGATGGTGCGATGGGCTTTACTTTGTTGAAACAAATTTTGGGTGATGTAAATGACACTGGCATTACGGTGATGCCCTTTGCGCGTGAACCACAATTTAATTTCTTCTTCGTCTTCTCCTAACATGTCGTCGAAAATGACCAAATGGGTTTGACGGGAGTCAGAGACGATGCCATCGTCTTCTTTAGGAATGCCTTCCACAAACACGATGGAATCGCCTTGACTTTCTCGCAAGAGGCTGTACGCCGATTGCCACTCTTTGTAACACCACACGATCCGTTGAGGGGGCCGATCGATCAAATGATGTTTATGTTCGATCAAACGTTTGACGAATTCGGTTTTGCCCGAACCGCTAGGTCCAGCAATGAGCATGTTAAAGGGATGGCGAAGATACAAAGCCTCCCAACTGGCACGATCTAAGTGTTCGTCGATGACTTTGACAGTAGAGGAAGAGGGAGCAGAGACAGCAGAGGTAGCCATGGTGTGAGAAATGTCACTTGTGATACGAAAACAAACAAGACAAGAGTTTATATACTTTTTCAGAACACGTTTATTGAATGTTTTTTTTTTTTTTTTTTTTTTTCAAACATGAATACGAAAGACAAAAATAAATACAACCCAAATAGTGATGTACAGGAATATAAAACACAGCAAAGCGATCAAAGTGAAATATAAACAAGTGTCTGTACAACATGTTTTGGTTAACCAAGATGTCCTAGGGACAGTGTGTAATGTTCTTACAGTTTCTACATGAGGTATTGTCACACAAGTGTCCTCCCGGAATGACCTTTCAGGCATGTCCATGACAGTCCTGTCCTGAAGCGAGTGGTTGTTCTCGGTGACGGGTTCTTCTGGCACCGTCACTAACACGGGTTGAAAAGTAACTTTTTTCCTTGAACAACTCTTGTGCATACTGGGCCACTTCTTGGGTCCAAACCTCAAAACCCCCCTTTTTCCAATCACGAACATCTGTCCAATGAGGGTGTAAGTCACAAGCTACACACACATCGTCATACACGTCTTGGGTCGCTAAAAGTTGACGAATCTTTTTTTCCTGTTGAGGTCGAGAAGTATCCAGATGAAAACGCAAGGCTTTGAACAAAAGGAGTTTTTCGTGACCATTTAAGGCCATGGAGGTGGTAAGTACTGATCGTAAAGAGTCCACAAAGAATCGGCTGGTAAACGAAATCCCAGAAAACAAGTCACTAAGACACACACCACTTTTCGTCCAAAATTGAATGGATACAGTTCTTGTAATAATCGATGGTAATGATCCACGGTTTGAATATGGTCATTGAGTTCCTTCCACGGAATCTGTTGGATGACATGTGACATAAACCGTGGCATGGCAGCCTCTTTTTATATTCTCTTTTTTTCGGATGCAATAGACGTACTTTCTAGCCAGAGATCTTCGTTCTCCAGTAGGGAATCTAAATCTTGCATACTGTAACCGAAACGTCAGAGTTCGTTTAGGTGTTTCCTCTTCCTCTAAGTAGATTCCACGTAAAATATGTTGGTAATCCTTTAACTTGTCTTCCTCAATGTATTGCTGTAGGTGAATCTCGAAGTAACCATAATCATGAACATGTCGATCATTAGCAACCTCAAAGTGTTGAACAATGTCTGACCATTGAAAGAATTTCTGACGAATCAGTTCTTTTATACCATTCAAGTACCAGTGGTTAAAGATCTGGTGACGTATCGGATGCAATTGTTCTTTACGTTTCACTTGTATTTTCACCAGCTCTCGGTAAATGCGTTCTCTCAACTCCACAGGCAAAGCACGAATGTTCTCTTGTAAAGTATCCATGAATAGGTCATACTAAATCCTCTTTGGTCTGACACAAGAAATGTACTCTTTGCACAAACATGGTTTCACTTCAGTGTCGAATTTAAATCGTTGAGTCACTAATCTACACATGACAATTCGTTCAGAAGTTTCCTCTTTCACCAAGTTGACATTGTGTGAAAGATGTTGGTAATTCGTTAACTCTTCCTCTGGAATTCGATGCAATACGTTTACAATGTAGTAAATAGAATCGTCAATACCAAACCATTCCTTTTTATAACCAGGAGGTCGTTGATCAATGTCTGTCCAATGGAACACTTTCAATTGAATCAGTCCTTGTATAGCCTTCAGGTACCAGTGGTTCAAACACCGGTGACGTATCGGATGCAATTGTTCTTTACGTTTCACTTGTATTTTGACCAGCTCTCGGTAAATGCGTTCTCTCAACTCCACAGGCAAAGCACGAATGTTCTCTTGTAAAGTATCCATGAACAGATGATTATGGTAAGAAGTTACTTCAATGTCTCGGCCCCACTAAAGGTAAGTAATGACAATTCGGTGACCATCGAGCATGTTCTACGTAGGCCGAATCTTGCGGTTCCCAGTGGTGAAGTGACACACCGCAACTGAAGCACTTGACTTTATCTCCTTCGCCCAAGTAGAAAAATCCGGCTCTGGCTAATTCTTCGGGGGTCGGTCCTCCCAGATACTTTGGCCATTTTCCTTTGAACGATTGAAGACGATTTTCAAAGTCGCAGTATTCCGACGAACGCACAGGAAACGAATATTCGTTTTTCACAGGTTCGTTTCGATGAGGGTTGAGTGAAATGGGTAGGAGTTTGCTCAGGGCTGGATGACATCCGTAGGGAGGTAAACGTGAAGGTCGACATTCCCCTTTAAAACGAAACCCAGTAAAATGTCCAAGAGGACGAGCAGCATCGCTTTCGCATCCCACAGGTTTGACACGCACAGCATCACTTTCCATGACAGGGGTAGGGGTACTAAAGTTCCCATGATGCTTTACGGCATCGCTCAGGTCACAAGGTACAGCATCGGTCCCATCGCAAGGCTCACAATCGCACTCGTCTGCAAACTCCGTTACGCAATTACAATGGTAACCACATGGACAATCGCAGTTTCCTTCCGGACATTTTCCGTCGCAATGCATGGGTCTTATCCATCCAGTATTAGTCACACTAGAGGAAGATACAACTTTTTTACAATCCCCAAACTGAAACGATGTCTTTTTCAAAGTATTCATCTTGTTCGCTCGGTCTTGGTAGTCACAATGAACTATCGATCTTGACCATAGCCCCTTTTTTATACTAGTCTCAATGCAGTCTCCAACTTGTACATCTTTCCTTTTTTACGTTTTTTATGTCCTGTTCTGGAAGGTACCGTCTCTAAGGTACCGTCAACATTGTACCGTAGTGTGATGGGTGGAAAGGCCATAGAAAGGTAAGGGCAGTGCGGAGACCATCGAGTATGCTCCAGAATAGCTGAATCTTTATAGATACATAGATCCATTCGTAACTTCAGTCCGCAAGCGAAACACTGTACCTCGTATCCCAATCCTGACTCAGGTCCCAAGTAGACAAATCCTGTTCTAGCTAAAACATGCGAAGAAGGTAATCCTTCCCTATCCGTAGGCCATTTCTGAAACGTGTCCAATCGACGGGCACAATCACAATAGTCAGGTAAGAAGACTGGAAAATGGTAGGGTTTGAACTTGGAGTTCTCATCGGGTTTCTCACTCGATTCTTGCTGTGGCGAAGTCATCTTTCTGGTGGGGTAACTATCCTCTTACAACCAATGTTTTATACCAACGTGTCCATACGGTAAGGTGAAATGATTGGGAAGTCGAACTCGCTTCTGGTACACGATTTGATAGACTTTTTCCAAGGGCCGACTGACGATGTGGTGAGTGGGTAAACGTACAATCTTGTTCGGTTGGTGAGTGGTCACTTTAAAGTTTCCATCCTCTCCCGATTGCAAGGCTTCTTTCAATACCCCAAAGTTGACCACTCGACTGGTACGATAATTCAGAGTCAGTCCTTTCACTTTGCACGTCGTGTGCACTTCTCCTTGTTTGTCCCGGTATTCGTAGCCGTAATTTTTGGGACCACCACTGACAAAACTTAGAATCTTGTCGTCGGGATGCTCGTCTGTCCAGGCTCCTAAACGGTCTCCTTCGATGTTAGGATGATGTTGAATCGGGTGATGGATGTAAATGCAACTGTCCGTGTCAAAGTACAGGACGCGTTCTTCTAACAGTTCTAAAGCTTCGTACAATTTTAAGCGAGCATGGGCTGTCACGTAAGCCGCAATGATGACATTTCCAAAAGGGTCGTCTTGCACAAAGTCCAGATCTTCTTCGTAATTGACCAAGATCAAATTCTCTCGAACGACGTCCACGTGTTTCATGTATTTGGTTTTGTCGTGAATCATCTGGAAGTAGCGGGAAGGTTCTGTCAAATATTCCGTCTTGGGTAAACACGGTCGTTGTGCCATTTTGCCCCACAAGCAATTTAACATCACTTTGGCAAACGATCGCCTGCCTTCGTTTTTCTCGATGTGGTCTAAAGTGATGCCTTCTTGTTCCCGGTATTTCTCTTTGAATTTTATTTGGTCTTCGGGAGTGTGACACCAGGAAGGATAGCCGCTGGCTTCTTGCTTCAGTTTCAAAAAGGCATCCACGTAGTCTGCGAAAATGCCTTTCTGAGTAGGGTCACCCTTGTGGTATTGTTGTGTCTTGGGAAAGTGGCAAATTTCGTACACTTCTAACAGTTGGTATCCCATGTCCATAGCTTTGAACAATTCTACGCTGACCCAGGTTCCCGTCAAGGCCCGTTCTTCCTGGCTGTGCTGACAAGGCTGATCTTGGTTGCACGTTTCGGCACAAGTACGGCACAAGGGAAACATCAGTTTGCCTTGACAATGGTGAGGTAAGACGGGATGGTATAGGTTCGTGGGAGGCAAAACTTTACACTTGATCAAGCCTTCGTATTGTCGAATGTTTTTCAGGTCGATGTGTTCCGTCAGCAATTGTGGGTGCCCTACGGGAAAACGACAATATTTGCACACGTAGGGATACAGCGAACACACGTCCAAGTATTTGATTTCTTCTCCTTTCTCTTCGTCGGCTTGGTACAGCAAACAGGTGGCATTGGTCCTTCCTCCGTACAAACTATCCCTCGGGTTCAGCGGGTCCACGAACTGGTAACTTTCCACGAGGCGTTTAAACTCGGGATCGGTTTTCATACGGTGATCGTACTCGTGTTCCCACATTTCCACCACTTGGTATCCTTGCTGTTCCAACTTTAGGCGCCGCTGACAAGTGTCCTGGTACAAGTCTTCCATGGTTCGTTGCAAAAACTGATTTTTAGTGCCACGGTCAGGGTAACAGACGGGACATCCGTGAAATAAGCAACCGTTAAACTCGTACACGATCTTGGGGTTTTCTAAGTCCCAGCCATCGACCGAATACGTTCCGATGGTCTTTTCGCCCCCTCCGTTGCGGGCATGCTGAATCCACTTGTCTTCCTTGTCGCACAAGTAATGTAACCAACGTAGGGCTTTGACCGAGTATTGACGTTTGACAAAGTGGGTCGTTTGAGGACTGATGACAGCCACGGTCTTTTCAGGCATGAATCGTTGTCGATACACTAAGGAACACGCTTTGGCAATGGTGCAAGCTTCTTTCAAAGGATCGACCCCTCCGTGTTCCATGAACAGTTCTCGAAATTTTCCACAGCAACGCCGTAAAATGTCCACGTCGGAACGACAATACTTTAGCATTTCTTCCTGAAAGTCGAAAGGGTCCGAGGCGTGAATCTGGTACCAAGCGTAGAAAGCTTCTCGTTGTTCGGTACGCATGTTGTCGGGGTCGTAATAGTGAGCCTCAGGCAAATGGGGTAGAACGGCATGTTGATTGGCTTCCGTATTGAAAAAGTGTGGAAAGTACCCTTTAGCCATTTCTGTCATTCCAAACGTTTTAGGCATTCGACTCAAAGGCATGGCCAAGTAACTCATCGAATCTTTAAACTGCACTTGTCCCACTTGCATGAAAATGATTTTGGCTCCGTTCAAAGTCACTTTAGGACGCTCGGTGCCTTGTTCCGTATAATATCTGAGAAGAAACTGTCCATCGTATCCGGAGAAATTGTGAGCCATCACCGTGGCATGACGATGACAATCTCCGTAACGTTCGATGTCCTCTTGGCTCCACGTCTTGTCGACGGGGTCTAAGGCCCATTGGGCAAAATCGGCTAACGTGTTCGGTCCCCGAAAGATTTTTTCACGCCCTCCGGGTATCTTGCTGCAGTGAGGGCAATGACTGAAGATAGGTTCTTGAATGCACTTCTCGCACGCTCGATGAGCCACGCAGAAATTAGGAATGTGAATGCCAGTTTCTTGCATGCATTCGAAATCGAAAAAGATGAAATTGCCTTTCTTCTTGTGACCGTCCTCTTTCTCTGGTGGGGGTTGGTATTTTTGCACGTAACATTGGTGTTCCAAGTCCACGATGTGGTGACAAATGTGACATTTTTTCTTTCCTCGACATACGTGTGCCTTGGTATTATTGGTACGTATGACTTGTTCACACGTAGAGCACAATCTCAGCAGTTGACAAGCGCATTTCTTCTGTGAACCTTGCGTTTTCAGATGTTGTTGGTAACAGGTAGGGCTGACAAACGTGCGCAGACAAGTGGAACAAGGCACTGGTTCTTCGCTCAGACAGGGTGAAGAGGCCAAACATCCTGTGCATTTCGATCCACAATGCTTGTGTTGCTCTCGATTATTATAACCATGGTCACATTTCTCACAGTAATAACCGTATTTCAGGAATCCGGTGATACTGGTAATGGTATCGAAATGTTCATCGTGATAATAGACATGAATGTATTTTCCGTCCTTAAAGTCTTGGCCTCGAAACAACAGAGGTCCGCGCACTTCTTGAGGGTGCACTTTCAAGGTGTAGCGTGGAGCTAGGGCATCTTGCAATTTTTGCATCTCAGGAATGCCACAGGGTGTGTCTTTGGACAGGCCAGCTTGTTGCAACAGGAGTTCTGCTTCGTTTCCTTGTTTGGCTCGATGGGAACGTTGAATAGTGTCCCAGGTTCTTTTCCATTCTACCGTGTCGTTCTTGTCGGCATAGGTTCGCCCCACCACGATGGCACGGGCTAAACACATCTGGTCATGAGAGTTGTTAATTCGGACGAGACTCTTTTTGGTGTTGCGAAGGTCGTCCACCAATAACATCTTTTTGCGTCCTGTCCCTTGAGGAGGAGAGACGTGGGTCATGTCCAGTGTGGCTTTACCATCGGTGATGTCAAACTGATCATTAGATTGTTGTACGTGTTGAATCTTGTCCATGACTTTGGAAGCAGTTAATTCTGCAGGGGTGCTAAACTCGATCCAAACAGGGGATTTCAAACCGTCGTGTTGTATGGAAAGTCTCAAACGATCGTCTTCTTTGGGTTGACATTGTCGCTTGAGTGCAGTGAGCAAAGAATCCCACACCTCAGTGATGAACCCTTCTGCTTTCTCTAACGGCACTTCGGACTTGAAATCTTTAAACTTCACCGTGTATTTGTAAGCCGTGGTTCTAAATTTTCTAGAGGAGCGCTTTTCCGTCTCTCGAATGGAATAGTACTTTTCAGGGTTGACAAAGGGTGGTGAACTTGGTTTAGAGGGTTTGGATTCTGGTTCACTCATGTCCTCTTCAAAATCACTGGCATGAATTTGTGCCAAGATTTCAGCCCTGGTACGAGGCGATAGATCACGTTTCTGCCTCTTACTTTCTTCTTCTTTCTTCTCGAATGAATGGGATCGTTTCATCTTGAAAGCAAAAAGTCAAATGACTCAAGTTCAAACACCATAAACTACTTTATAGTCCTGGCAGACCAGCGTATATAAAAGGGTGTGTGTCTTGTCCTTTCACTATTCATTTCACTCTCAAGCCGAGCACAACGATGGAAGAGACTGACCAGATGGAACGTTTCGTCAGAGCTTTGCGAGGGGTCATTAGAAAATTCTCTTCAGACCAGCCTACGGACTACTCTCCTTCCTTTAGAGATAAAAGTCAAGATACTTGCTATATCTGTCAGAAGAAAGGGCATTGGTCTTCAGAGTGTCCAGACCGTCAAAAAAGAAAAAAAACAGGGACTAAAAGAGACAAAAGTGAAGATACCTGTTATTATTGTCAAGAAAAAGGACATTGGTCTCCAGATTGCCCAAAAAAGAAACAAGAGGAGTCAGAAGAAAAGAGGAATTCTTCAGAAGAAGAGAGGGATTCTTCAGAGGAAGAGAGGGATTCTTCTGAGGAAGAAAGAAGACAGGTGAAGAAAAAGAAACAGGAGAAAAAAAGAAGAAGGGAAGAAAGCGAGGAGGAAGAAGAGGAAAAGAGTGTGACGGTGAAGAAATTCAAAAAACAGAGAGACTAAACAAGGAGAAAAGAAGAAATTAATGAACTTATTATTAAAGTGTTGTGTTATAAATTGTGAATTGGATTGTAAAAAAATGGAGAAAAGAATAAATGAATGATATAAGGTAAGTGTCTTTGAGTTGTGATTTTAAAATAAGAAGCTACACTCACGCACTCATACACAGACACGTACTATAAGGGTAACATGGGTGAGTTTTTTTGAGTTATTGGCAAAATTGAAATTGTATTTCTTTTCGAGAAATGTGGGTGGCCCTGAAAAGGGCCTTTTTTCTTCATGGTGCAGGGGTGAGTTTAAGCAATCAATTTTAACTGCCTTAAGCCTTTGCCACGGCCAAGGCCTACTTCTGGACTGCGTAATGTTGATGATGATGATGATTGGGTTGAAATCACTAAGGGTGGTACGGTAGGCTTAGTCACAGGGTTGACATGTTTGGCTCGGGAAGGTCGTATTCTCTTCGGTCGTGATAAAGAAGTCTGATACATTTGTTTCAGACTTCTTAACTCCGCTAAAATGTCCAACAGTACCGTGACCGTTTGATTTTCACCCTCTTGTTTCTTTGCTGCTACTTCTTCTTGCTGTTGTTTTTTTCTTACCTCTTCTTCTTCTTGTTGCTGTTGCTGTAGGAGAAAAGCCTGTTCCGCTTCCTTTTGTCGTTGTATAAATTTCTCCAATTCTTCTTTCTGTCTCTGTCTAAAATTCTCCACTTGCGGTAATGAAGAAAGTAACGAAGGTTCCGGAACAAATTCTTGCGAGGAGAGAAAATCCACAAAATCCCAATTCACCTCTTCTGAAAGTAAGTCCGAGTTCCCTTGGGCAGTCTCCCCTGCTGGTGCACCCCAATGGACCGTTTTCTGAGTTTCCGTCATGTTGAATCACTGTCGCATAGACTGCATGCACACAAGCGCTAGCGAATCTATATTGACTACGTGACGTCACAGACTGCTCTCTTCGGATTGGATGCGAGCTGACTGAATTCTGTAACGCGTGTTCGGATTGGTAAATGAACTCAATCCGTTTCAATCCTTCCTCCGCCTATAAATAAGCGCCGTTCAGTGCATTGATTCACCTGTTCTCGTCGCTTCAAGATGTGGACTACAGTTGAGTCATCCACCCTTGTGTCTTCCATGATGTTTCGGACAGACTTGCTCATGTATGTCCGATCGAAGTGGACCGTTGTCCACAGGACCAACACCAGCCTGTGGATACGTAGGATCTACGTCGAAAGACAAGGATGCCTGAAAAGAGTGCTGATGTACGGACCAACAGTAAGACGCAGCCTAAGGACAAGAAGAAGACCAATGCGGTGCCATTTATGTTAATGAATACATTAACATAAAACCCAAAGGCCCTTTTCAGGGCCAGCCATATTTCTCGAAAAGAGATAGTCTTTTGAATTGCCTACCCCTTTTTTAAATTTAAATTTAAATTTAAATTTTAAAAAAACTTTTTTTTAAAAAAAAAATCCCATGTTAAATTCCCCTTGTCCGTATAGTATCCCACAATTTATTCCCATGTTCAATTCCCTTGTCCGTAAAGTGTCCCACGATTTTCTCCATGTTAATTCCCCTTGTCCGTAAAGTGTCCCACGATTTTTCTCCATGTTAAATTTCCATTGTCCGTAAAGTGTCCCAAGGGTGTTTTTAATGCTAATTCCCATTGTCCGTAAAGTGTCCCCCTTCACTACTAATGTACCAATTATCCATACAAATGTGCAACACAACAATATAGTATGCAACGTTTGAACTTTATATCTAATTGTATTGTGCATGAATAATCACACGTTTGTTTATGTGCAAAGTAAAGAATCGAACAAAATATAGTCAGCACGAGATATTTAAGATTAAATTACCCAGTGAAAGTTATGGGGACAATTCCAGTATTCCAGACTACACAATCATTTTCATTGGGTCAAGCACATTCGCATATCATTTTGTACATCAAACTATAGATGTTAACTAATCGGTCTTTGAGTTGAACCTAATGTCTAACATTACAGAATTTGTATTCTTCTTGAGGAATTTCGTATCGGAAAACAGGTGAATCAAATGGAATTAAATTAGAGGATTTTCTCGTCTACTGCAATCGTATCCCATGATCCATGAATTTTATTTGTCATATCTTGTTATAACTCTTGAGTTCAGAGCTACTACATTAGACAAACACGTCGCAGGTCAATATCTAAAACATTTCAACCACTGACACCACCTGATATTAATATCCTTTGATATTGGTGGAATTCCTGAAGAAAACAAAACAAAAACAAAAATATATTCAAATTATAAAACATAAAATCGATTGGGCTGAATGTTCTTCCGAAAGAGAAGACTCGCTAGCCGTGTACTTCCGTAAGAGAAAACTCGCTAGCAGGGTTTTTCCGAGAGAGAAATCTAGCTAGCCGTGTATTTCCGAGAGAGAAAACTAGTTAGCCGTGTATTTCCGAGAGAGAAGACTCGCTATCCGTGTACTTCCGAGAGAGAAGATTCGCTAGCCGTGTACTTCCGAGAGAGAAGATTCGCTAGCCGTGTACTTCCGTAAGAGAAAACTCGCTAACCGTGTATTTCCGAGAGAGAAAACTCGCTAGACGTGTATTTCCGAGAGAGAAAACTAGCTAGCCGTGTATTTCCGAGAGAGAAAACTAGTTAGCCGTGTATTTCCGAGAGAGAAGACTCGCTATCCGTGTACTTCCGAGAGAGAAGACTCGCTAGCCGTGTACTTCCGAGAGAGAAGACTCGCTAGCCGTGTACTTCCGTAAGAGAAAACTCGCTAGCCGTGTACTTCCGTAAGAGAAAACTCGCTAGCCGTGTATTTCCGAGAGAGAAAACTAGCTAGCCGTGTATTTCCGAGAGAGAAGACTCGCTAGACGTGTACTTCCGAGAGAGAGAAGACTCGCTAGCCGTGTACTTCCGAGAGAAAATTTTCTAATCAAGCATATTCATACTTTGACATTTTGCCAAAAGTCTTAGACAAATATATTTGCAAAATTCTATTAAGTATTCTTTCGATTCTCCTCGATATTCATGGCAGGGTTTTCAAATTTGTTATGTAATCATGTTTAGACTGGTCACTGTGATGTTCCTTTGACTTTTCCATGTAATATAATGCCACGTATAAACTGTATTTCAAAAGCTATTAGCTATCGGTTTCTCTATTGTGCTTCAGTAAAATGGTTTATTCATGTAAAACTGGAGTGAAGACAAAAATTATTCTTTTCTCAAGAGTAGGTTTGTGTTTCTCTGACGTTTTAGAATATATTAGCAGATGCTTCTCCACCTCGTTCGGCGTTCGCATACATTTGTTCGACGTCTGCAACCCTACGGAATTTATTTTGTAATGCATACAATTCCTTTCCTTAAGAAACCTAATGCTGTGGTGACCACGTTTGAAGAAAATCATGTTTATTTATAATTATCAACGGATGTGAAGAAAATAGAAATGTAGTAAAAAGAAAAGTGCACCAAGGTAAACATCTAACCAGTCAACGAGAGCAGCTGATGAGTCGACAAGAAATAAATTGAATCCTAAGTCAATACCGTTCTCATGAATATTCATAGACTATGCATACGATCTTAGCCAATCGAGTTTCAACTGTTGCAGTGCATCATATAGATTTCATGCAAATCAGTTCATGAATCTGATAAATATGAGACGGATACAGAAGTTAAAATAGTAAACGAAGCAAAAAAATCATTGGGCGGCAGCGATGTGTCAGGTGGGTTGAAAAAAGAAGATATGGGCCCAGCATGGGGACTAGACCGACGTATCACCTAGTTTGATGCGTACCACGCGATTGGAGTTTACTCAAGAGCGCATAATCACTCTCCAGTTTAAGTCAAAGAAAGATGGTGTTTCGCAGAAAAGTGTGGATAATAGATAAGTGACGGTGACACGTTCCAAAAAGCAAATTGATTTTCCTGGCCCCACCATGTGTGAATTGATTTTGTTTGCGCGGTAGGTCATAAAGAGGATTGTTTATAGGCTGAAGTAAAAACTCTCCGCAGTTTCAGATGTTATGTCACAAAACATAGGTATAATGTCAGATCCCGAACTCAGAAACCTAATGATTAAAAAGCCTATCGCGATACCGCCCAAGACTAGTTCCGTTTCATTCACTTTTTGGTATTGGGCATTTTGCGACTCCTGTACTCTTTGCACTTTGAGCCGTTGTTACTCTAGTCGCATGCGAGTCTGAGCCCACGACTTCTTTCTTCGTAGGCTGCGACTGTTGTATGGGAACTCCGTGTACTTGTTCAGACTCTTGTGCTTGCATCTTTGTCGCGTTGACGTCAAAGTGGTTCCAATCACCGCGTTGTCATCGATGAGAAGCTTGTTGTTGCAGTCTCCTATGTGCCCACCTTCAGCAACTTGTCAGATGGAATCGGATATGGGCTGGTCTCGAGATCGTAGTCAGTCTTGCTTCTCGTGTAGTCGAAGGTAGTTCTGAGCGAGCGCGACTATATCTTCCACGTTGGCCAAGAACAGTTTCTGGACATTAATGGTCTTTGATTACTCTTATTATCGAGTCTAGTATCTTAGTTTGTGTGCCCACAATCGCCCACAAATAGGAGAGCATGTTTTCACTCAGTTGCTTCACCAGGGCTTGCATGAATCCGATAAAACATAAATGCTGCCCGACTATTTCTGTCCACCAGATCCCTGTTGTGAATATATGTCAAAGTTCAACTCATATCGAGTTATCATCTCAGGTGTGAAACCGACAGTTTCTGAAACGTTTGTGTCCTGGGCAATGAAATGGTAGTACTTTATCCCCTGCCTGTCGGTTTGTGATCTGCTCATTGCGTCAGTCAGTGCCTTTAGCTAATTTCGTTGCAGAAGCTTTCTTTAGGCGACCACTTGGAAACCATTTCTGCGACCAGATAAATTACACTTTCATATCATGCTCTTTCAGAGGAATGATCATAATGTTGCTCTATCTCAGACTCCAAGACCAGTATTATTGTCACCTGAAACTCGCCAGGAGATCATGTAAAGTCTTGCTGGGAGTTACTAATGGGCTGTATGGTGTCCGCTGAAGCGAAACAGATCTAATAAAACGCAAGAACCGTCGGAACATCGCCTTTTTGACCAACGGGGCCATGTGAAAATGCTTGCCAGTAGCTTCCCGTGGGCCCGTGGTTATAAACAGAGTCTTCCCGGGCTCTTCCTCCATGAAATATGCTTGTAGTAACCTGTATCCTATCAGGTGTTTACAAATGGGTTAAATACACATGTTCAAGCCAAGCCTTTCTGACTCGAATCATATCCGCAACGTGTCCTCGCCGTAGGATGCTGATTTCAATACGTAACCATTGACGCTGCCTTAACATCGGGCCCAATAAGCGAGAAAATTGCGGAAACGACACAGAAAACGCGTGTTTGTGGCCTGTTTTGCGTTCTGATCCACGTTCTGAGCGCCTAGGGTATCGATGTGTTAACACTAAGTGTTGAAAAAGAACGGAAGCTAATTACTGCTCGATAAGTCCTGTTCTTTCATTCATGAAACTGGCACGCATTCTTGCAACAAACATTTTCACCACTCCTCCAGTAGTAAATATCCTATAGAGCTGGCTTCGGCAACATTGCAGAACTGCTTTGCCTGGTCCACTAAATTTTAGAGTGCTGAGTGCCAAGTCTTGTTTGTCTCTTTAATGTCATTATCGTTTTAGTACATGCAGAACAAAACAACAATTCGTACCGTGTACCTTTCCAAAAGAGTCACACACGGCATGGGTGCCATAATCTGCTTACACCTGCTCTAGTGGTTTGGGCTGGCGGGGGTGGGGGGAGGGTGTCGTGCTATTTTTTTGTGCTGCTTTTCGGGGCTCGGTCTCTAATCATCCCATCTTACAGAAAACAATAAAATTGATATTCTTCCCCCCCCCGCTGCTGTGCCCTTAAAACGAACAAAAGAAAAACTCTCTTTTATATAATGACGGCTTTACTGCAGCCTACATTATTGTGCATGCTTCATTTTACCAAGTTATACCATACACATTGAAGTGATTTTGTGTTGCCGTTACAGCCCTCGTGTAAAAGCATCATGAATTATATGGTTATATTTTTTGTTCTCCTTAGAGGCGACGGGGAACTGAATGGGGGAAGAAATCGATGATTTTATCTATGAATATACTGAACAATCAGCAAATGTAAATAATATTTGATGTGATTTCCAAAAGGTTTTCTGAAAACTTAGGTAATCACTTTTTCTCTTTGATATTCTCGTTTTAAACATTATTTTTACTTATACTGTACCTACATAATTTCCATTTTCAAAGATTAGTGCGTGATATTTTATAAGCGGAATATATTGGAAAGCATATTCAGTACATATTTCTGTAAATTCGTTTATAAGGAGGAATCGGCGGGAAAGCGCATTGAACTTTGTATTTTTCTGTGTCTCCCCCCCCCCCCCCACCGCCACGAACACACACCACCAATGTCTACACCAACCATAAACAGAAGAATGGTTCTGTTCACACACACACACACACACACACGCACGCACACACACACACACACACACACACACACACACACACACACACACACAGCTATCTTGATTTGTAATTAATCATTTTACTCGTTTAAAGGGTTGAGAATTTCCTATTTCCACAAATAGAAGAATTCAAAAGCTGTTACCTACTGATTGCACATGTGATGTAAATTACACCATGTTAAAGGTAATGGAAAAGAAAGCTAAAGATGAGTGCTTACCCACGGGTAGTAGGATATACGAGACGCCTATTGAAACCGGAAAGAAACCATACACTGCGATTGCAAAATTTATTAAAAGCGACGAGCCTAGACAAGATACAGTGTGTCAAAAGCAGTCTGGACTAGACTCGTGACAAAAGCAGTCTAAACGAGTTGCAACATGTCTAAAACAGCATAGACGGGACACGGAATGTCAAAAGCAGCCAATAAGAGTTGCAACGTGCCAAAAGAGCCTAGACAGACACAACGTGCCAAAAACAGCGTAGACAAAATGCAATGTGTCCAAAGCTGCCAAAACGAGATGCAACGTGTCAAAGCAGCCTAGACGATACACGACGTGTCCAAAGGAGCCTTGACGAGATACAACGTGCCAAAGGCAGTCTAGACGAAATGCAACGTGTCCAAAGCTATCTAGACGAGACACAACGTGCCAAAAGCAGCCTAGATGAGATACCACGTGATCAAAGCAGCATAGACGAGATACAACGTGTCAAAAGCAACCTAGACGAAATACAGTGCAACGTGACAAAAACAGAATTGACGAGTTGCATCATGTCAAAAACAGCATAGACGGGATACAACGTGACATAAGTACCCTAGACAAGATACAACGCGACAAAAGCAGCCTAGACGAGATACAACGTAACCAAATTCCCGATTTTGCACCAGTATTGTCCACTCAAAAGCCATTTCAGTTCGCTTCCGGCAGATACTAATTTCTGCCTGTGACGACACTAGCGTGACTTAGTATATATAAAACGGCGGATGACTATACCATACAGGAAATCGACCAAAGGAACGTCGTTTGCAGGGTCCATGAGCATTCTGAACAAAGCCGTTGGACCTTTCTGACCAATCGTCAGTATTTGAAAAGGACACTCATTTCTCTCGGAATGAAAACGGAATCGCTCCATATCAATACTAACCCGTACATCGACATAGACAGTGACTCAACCGGTGTTTAAGATTTCGATGCCCGTTTCTCAGAGAGCAAATACAAATTAGCAAAAAAAATTATATTTTCTTGAATTGTCTTGTGATTCATAATATTGAACTTTGTTGGTTTATGCCTCGATTATGAGAATTATGTCATAACTTTAAAATACCCGTACTGATGTCGTACTTCAAATATTTATTCCTGTGCAATATAAACTAAGAAAGAAATCGTCTTATTAACTTCAAAATTGCAACGTCGGAAAGACTATTTGTAACAAAAAGTGGGTATCTGACATTGAGACATTTTGATGTTATCTCATCTTTCCTAAAGGTGCTGGTTTGTGTAACTCGATTGTAGTTAGCTTTGATTTACGACCTAGTATTACATTCAAGAAATATGGTGGGGTTTCAATAACCACGAAAAGAACTAATGACAATATTAGTACCAGTCATGCAAACTATGCATATCTTCAATTGTACGTAGTCACGTGATGGTTCTTGGCTCGTGTTGCTTATTATTTCTCTTCTAATAAATGAAGAGTAACTTAATTCTTAAAATGTATCTATCAAGACCAAATCTGTCCGAAAAGAAAGAAAAAGAAATGCAAATACAAATACTAAATGATATACCAGTGATTATATATTTTCCTTGTATATATATATATATATATATATATATATATATATATATATATATATATATATATATATATATATATATATATATATATATATATATATAGAGAGAGAGAGAGAGAGAGAGAGAGAGAGAGAGAGAGAGAGACAGAGAGAGAGAGAGAGAGAGAGAGATATCCTCGATAGGATGAAGTGACAAAACAAAGACATTTGTGTTACTGTTTCTATGGGCATCTCAGCGCTTAAAGATATGTTTACTGAACACGAGCTTTCAGTAAGATGATTAAATACAACTGTCAAACTGGGTCGATATAGATTGTCTAGTCCATCCATTTAAAGAAAAGTTATGGCAAATGCATTTTCCTGTCCAAACCTTTTTGCCCAAAATGTAGACCTTGTCGGATGTATTGATATTTTATCAAATCAGTGAAACACCTTTCCACATTTTAGATATTGATCACCATGCATTCTCATACTGACATAAGCCACGTGTTTGTCTGAATAAATTGAATAATCTTATGAAACGAGAAGATGACAGCTTCTTTGAAGAAGCGTCGTCATATTTTTAAATGGTGTTGAAACTCGCTCCAGTCATACATGCCGAAGACTTATCCAATATGACAAGACCATTTCTAAGGGCGACAAAATAGTAAGGTAAACACTTTTCAGGCTCGTATAAAACTAACTGCCTGTTATTAATATGCAATGTAAATTAATAATACCTATATTAGTCACTTAGATACTGTGAATACCTAATGACTTGGGGATTTTAGTTCCTGTAGTGAAGTAAAACAAAAAGCAAAATTTTAGTGGAAATTGGGTCAAGTGTTTTGATGTTTCATTTTAAGATAAGGATCATCGGCGATGTGTAATTATTCAGCATATAAAGATCACAAAACTATTTTCTAGTTTTCCAGTAAGGCAAGGAGCAGTTTCGATGCTTAGAACACCCATGGGATATAAATTCGAGAGCGCTGTAGTTCTAAGTAACGATGTTTAATATAGTGTTAAGCATTATGCCGGGTGTTAAACACCAGAGTTCGAGGCAACGAGATTCCGCCTCATGTGTTCCCTTTAGTCTTTTTTATGATACTTTTGTTAACGTTTACCTACGAGGACTCAATTTGTTATAATTAAAAAAATCTTCCGCTGAAAAGAAATTACTCGCTTCATCCGTACACACACACACACACACACACACACACACACACACATATATATATATATATATATATATATATATATATATATATATATATATATATATATATATATATATATATATATATATATATATATATATATATATATATATATATATATATATATATATATATATATATATATATATATATATATATATATCGGTAGGTTCTTTAATTGATATGTTTCGACTCCAAATCTGTTTGCTTATTCTTCTTGTGGGCATTTTTGTGTGTGGCTACAATGCCTATCAGTCCTGCATATGCTTAGTGTGTGTGTGTGTGTGTGCTTAGGGTAACATCACGTGAATAAGTGCACAAATGGCAGAAACATAAAAACCGTTAATTAATACATTCGCCTAAAATTTAAACTGTTATCAAAACAGATTCTGTCAGAACATCTGAGATTGCAGTAACTCGTGCATGGTCTGGTCTGTCTGTATCGAGTTGATCGGAACGTGTATGAAACTTTTGATAGAACGCATTATGTAACAAAGTGTATCGGATACGAATAAATAGTTTGAAATGAAAAGGAAAATATAAATATGAAAACGTCAGGTTCCTAACAAAGGTTGTCGATAGTAACATGCGGGTATTCAGACCTCTTGTATATTTCACTTTAGTATAAGAACGGTGCGCTTTTTGTTCAGTTAAAAAAAGAACGTGATTTATGGAAAATGTATGCAGGTGTTTATTAGTATCTTTGTGATTATCGACAAAAGTTTGGCATTAAATTCAATTACATTGAATATCAGTCATAATTATCATCATAATCATCATTATTTCGATTGTGACAGTTGGCAATATAGAAGCGACGATGCTGACAATTTCGATTCAAGTATGTTCGCAAAGAAATGATTAGCACGGACTGTTGAACAACTTTGAGCGTGTACACGATTGTACTTCTTTTAAGGTTGTATTAAGTACTTATAAGGTGCGTCCTTTACTGAACAATTTGGAACATTTGCAGTTGTAAAAACGGAATACTTCGCATCTATACAACGAATTATTGAATAGGACCTTGTCAAAACATCTGTCGTCCTACCGGACCCTACACTGTGTAAAGAGTCTTGTGCGCCGGTTCCCAATTAACCCTGCCGCAGGAGACCTCTAACGCTTCCTACGGAATCAACATATTAACTTTTTATTTATCTTCATATCTATAAATTAAATCTACAACTACGATAGTGCTGATTGCAGTGAGCTTAACCTATTCATTTAATTAAATTTACACCCTTAATTCGGTCGTAGATTTGTTTAGACATTAATGTTCAGAGTAACTATATAATTTGAACTGAAACACTGTCCGTTGTCTAAGTGCCTACTTAGTGTGTGGTTAATTAGGTAGCATCAGTAATCACTGCTGACACATGACTGGTCATCTCCTAGCTATGGTGGACAGGTGGGTGGGTGGCAGCAGAGTAAATGTGACTGATATTTGTCACTATTCCTTTAGATGATCATCTTAGCATTTCAAGAAGAAAACAATAATAGATGTTGGTAATATGAAACAGTAATACTGATCGCAGAGATATATAGAATCGGAATATCATCGACTATTTTAATGCGAATCTAATACAATCGAATGACCACTATTTACATCCGATATCAGATGCGGGAGGTCGTGGGTTCGATCCCCGGCCGAGTCATACCAAAGACTTACAAAAATGGTACTAACAGCTGACTCGCTTGGTGCTCAGCATTAAGAGGTTAGTGTTAGGACTGGTCGGCCTGGTGTCAGGATAATGTGACTGGGTGGGACATCATGTTACATTTCTGCGGCATGATGCCCCAGTGCTAGACATCACTATAAACTGCCACACTGCAGACATCGTAGCGATATGACTGAGACATTGTTAAAGCTACGTTAAAAATCCAAATCACACACACACACACACACACACACACACACACACACACACACACATACATCCGATGTCTTTTTCATGCGACGGAAGAGAAAGATGGCATTCCGATTTAGTCATCCAGGTACAATTATATCTGATGTTAACGCATGAACACTTAATGTGTGGTACCATGACCTTAAGATCAGTTTGAAAAAATGGCCGAAAGGGAGACGTGTTTTTCGTCATCCGGGAGGAATCGCACTTAATGTCTTGACATTTGTTGTGGTGGAACACTCAATTATCAAGTTGCAGGAAGCTTTTTCTTTTTCAGGAAACATATAAGGTTTAAGGAAAGTTTCGATTCTATATTGGGAGTTTAAGTTTGATATTTAAGCGCAAAGCTGACATTAACTTCAAAAATGGTTAATTTCTTTAAATATAGGGGCAGTGAAATAGATAATGCTTTAAGAAAAGTGTATTGATGAGGTAATGCGATTACTTGAAATGTCAATACGATTTTCAGAAAAGTGACATTAGGAAAACTGAAAATACAAATAATGGAATGATGTGTATAACCTGAATAAATCTTTAATTAATTACACACAGTTAGACGTACAAATCTTTGGTCTTCATCAAATTTCCAGTCCATTTGCTGTGATTTTTAATACATATATTGAGAAGAACGTGCAGTCTTAAATTCCTCCCAAAACGTCTATCCATACAGAGGTTATAATGAAGGTAATGGTTTATTCCGTCACAAAGATAATAATCAATCTTTAAATAATGTTGCAAGTAGAACTTTAATTTTTTTTCTGACCCGCCACAAACCGTAAGTTCTGTGCAATTTTGCTAAACAGTAATCTATCGTTACTGTGGCTGATGTTACATGAAATAATGTGAAAATTACAATGATCAAATGATTCTAAAAAAAACCTTAGCATTCATAAAATATTGAAGTTGAAGAGATCGAAAAAAATTAATATCATTTGTGACTTGTATGAATAAAAAACAAATTTAACTCATTATATATATGCATATAGTTGTGTTGGTTTTTTCTAAATAGCAAAATTGTTCTTTATTATTCTCTGAATTTACAGGCAATAGCTGATGTCGATATCTGCCTTGAAATCCTTCTCGTACGATACATGTTTACTTTACGTCAGTTTCTCGCAGTATAAAGCATTAATCCTCATTTTATTATTTACGATATTCGTTTTGTGATGTTTCTGTACACACTGCCTCTTTCTTCCCAGTGAAAGATGATCACAGGTGCAAAGTTGTTGTGTAGACTGGTGATTTTAATTCAAACTTAATTGGTACATTTCAATGGAGTATATCGCATTTCAGAACCTGTACCGTATTTCTTGTCTGTATGTTTATTACACGTTCTCATGAAGGCTATAGCATCATAAATTCAAATTTATACTGACCTCGAAACTATACCTACCTCGAAAATACTTTTTCCTATTTTCCTATTCCTATCATTTTCCGCTCCCGAAAGTCGTCGGAAAATAAGACCCCCAGATGAATGTGTGTCTTCATGGAAGAAACACGGTTAATTGAAATGATGGATCAAAATTTAATTGTAAAATCATTCATAAATTAAAATAGAATTAACGCATTCTCTATAGATGCTGCTTTAAAAGTATGATTTTAAACAATCTTTCACATTTTTTCTAAAAATTATGATTAGTAACTTTATATATAAATTGTCTATGAATGTTTGTGTCCTCGAAAATGCTCATACCTCGAAAATAAACCGAACAAAAATTAATAATTAGTAATATATATCGTGTCTGTTTTTTTTTCTCTTGTAGGGAATCTTGAATCTTTTAAAATAAACTCACATTTCGAACAGTAACGCTTGTATTTAAAAAGAAAAATTATGTGTAGAAATATCCCTTAGACTGGAACCCTTGAAACATTAGACATGAAAGTGGTATGGTTTCTAAACTGTTTTACACGTCCGTACTATTTGCTTGTAGTGACCTATTTACAATCTTCCAAGTCGGAGGATAATTAGGGACATATCTGCGTACACATGCGGTACACTTAAATATATTGTGGGTAATTGAGCATAGGAGAAATGTAAAGGTATAATAGCATCACCTAATCATGGCGAACCTTGGGTCAAGAGAGTCATTCAAACTTAAAATCTATGGTTTTTGGTAGACAGGTATAGAAATCCATAACATTGGACTAACGTGTTCTATAAAGTGGCTCATTGTAATATAATTTTAAGTCGTACAGAAAATTTTCTCAAAATATCATCCAGCTCTCAATGTAAATTGGGTCACTGGGACAATCAGAACACCCTATAATAATGTGACGCATAAAGACATAATGTACAAACGTCTGAAGCAGCAATACATGTGCATGTACTGAAGGGATGTGAATATTAATTTTAAAAAACATAAGGTTTTGGGTCACTGGGACAATCAGAACACCCTATAATAATGTGACGCATAAAGACATAATGTACAAACGTCTGAAGCAGCAATACATGTGCATGTACTGAAGGGATGTGAATATTAATTTTAAAAAACATAAGGTTTTTCTTGGTTTCAAACGCACTTTTAACATGGTATTAGCAATATTATGCTGAGAAAAAGAGGGATGAGCATCTTTCCAAAGAAGGCACTATGCAGACAACCCCATCTGTAATACACGTCACATGGGTTATGTTTGCGCATTTACTCATTTTATACTAAATATAAATTCTTCTTTTAAAATTTAACACTAATTTTCTTTAACCAAAGTCTATCCAATCCTGATTATTTAATGCTCTGCACCTTAACTGTCACCAAGAAACTTCCAGACGAAAATTATCTATTGCTGTGGACTTTTACAATGGTGGCCATATACTAAACTTGGGTCAAAATAAGAGCGCGTTGAGTGGAATCGTCAAAATCGAGGGTAGTACGAAATTGTTTATCAATATGCATAGCATTAATTGTGACATCACAGCGCGCGACATTCAATCCGGATTGTACTGGATCACACCTTGAGGTTCATTTCGTCCAAATATGTCTACGTACTGTAACATTGATTTGCAGTATGCACTTCTCGGGGTGTCTAAATACCAATCTTCCAAAGTGATATGGTTGTATACGAATCCAAATGAAGTGAATACTTGCGGTGTTTCTAAATACCGACCTTCCAAAGGGATATGGTTGTATACGAATCCAAATGAAGTGAATACTTGCGGTGTTTCTAAATACCGACCTTCCAAAGGGATATGGTTGTATACGAATCCAAATGAAGTGAATACTTGCGGTGTGTCTAAATACCGACCTTCCAAAGGGATATGGTTGTATACGAATCCAAATGAAGTGAATACTTGCGGTGTGTCTAAATACCGACCTTCCAAAGGGATATGGTTGTATACGAATCAAATGAAGTGAATACATGCCACATAAAGGTATGTAGAATCAATTTCTAAAAAGAATGACACCCGTTACTGGAATAGTCGGTGTTGAATGCTTACACGACCCACGTGACTTTTACAATAGTCAGCATCCGATTACGAGTCCGACACTCCACATTCAGAGCTACTACGGCCTCCCCACCAGGGACGTCATTTCAACTTTTTCAGGGGCGGGGGGGGGGGCGGGGCAAAACTTTATTGGGGGTGGCAAAACTTGACGGGCTTATTAATTTTCGTATATAGGCTACAACAATTTTACAGCACATGCAAATTCGGGTGGGGGGATAAAGGCCCCAACCGCCCCGCCCCCCAAATCACGTCCCTGCTTCCCACCCCAATAATAATAATAATAATAATAATAATAATAATAATAATCTTTATTTGTAACATAGGCCACCGGCCCAAATCACATGCATATATTAAATATACGGTACAAACACAAAACATAACAACTGTATGATCAACACACTGATTCTTTAACTTTTATCGATTTTGCCCGATACATAGCGAAATGATGAAAGACATTACTATTATTATTGATTTTCTGGATAAAGGTAAAACAATGAAGATGAAGGTATGAAGGTACATAGGCCTTTCTCAAATTATCATTCATGGGGCATCTAACAGCAAGGTGAAACCCATCTTCTATATCTGCACAAAAACGACACTCTTTCAACATATGGGCACATTTATACGTACCTATATTTGCCACTATAGGAGGGGTTCCATTTCTGAACATGAATGGCAATCTAACACTGTACGAATAGTTCAGACAGTTTGTATAGTATTGACATGAACGGCGTTTGGGGTGGCATGTGGGGCGACCGCCCCAGGCCCCGCTCTTGAGGGGGCCCCGCGCTTCAGACCTAAGGTCGTCCTTATGAGTTTGTCAAGCTATATTCTTCGGTAAATTGGAAACGCTGATACAGGCCGCACGTAATGCACGCAAAGTTGCGATGTCAACTTAGTCAACTTCGTAACGCAATTAACAGTTGATCTCGTCTAGACATAATCAGTGTTTGCAGTAGCACACCAATCGAGATACCGATACTCTGGCCCCGCGTGGTCATGGTCGGCCCTAGGCCCCGCGCGGTCATGGTTGGCCCTAGGCCCTGCGCGGTCATGGTTGGCCCTAGGCCCCGCGTACTCCTAACGCCGCCTCTGAGTATTGACAAATCATATAACAGATTCATAATCTATCCATTGATTTTAACTGTTCTTTTAATTTTTGTTGTAAAAACATCTTTTCAACGTTGTTTAACTGTAATAAGAAAAGAGCTTCTCACCCACTCCTTGATTAAATCAAAATTCTCCCATTCCATATGAAAACTGTAGATTCTTAACTTTATTTACTGACCAGTCATAGTGATAGCCCCATGTTAATTGTGCGTTATGGATTTGTTTTCATAATATATTATGTCATCTGTAATGATTTGAACCGTTACTTTAGAATACTTATAAGCCGTACTGGCACTGGCATTCTACCTAAAGCATTATAGATAAAAACAGTTGGAGTGTATTTTCTAATACCAATTATTACGCTTCCATGATCTTAAATGAATAGAAAAGAGCGAAAACCAGCAAGTTTTTTTCCTTTCTTCAAAATTCAACACATAATTTAATTCCCTAAAATTGAAAGTGAAAATTTAAAAAGAACTTTCTTTATTGCAAATAAAATCCCAAATAGTCCAAAAAAGGTTAAAACACCAGTCCTAAAAGTTCTAATTAATTAAATGCAAGTGGTATTCAGATATTGATCCAACGCTGAAGGCGTCGATGTACCTGTAGTCTTGAACGTATTAATGTACCACTGACATGAACTGTGATGATGTGCTCAGTCTTCCAATTAAGCATAATAATATAATCCATGATGTCCTTGTCTGAATTCACTATTATTCAAAGTTAATGTTTCTCTCCATGAATATTAAGAAGCACTTTGTATTTGCAAAGAATAATACTTTGAATAAATAATGTCACCCAAATCAAATACTAAACATTACAATACGACTAATTCTGAATAAAGATATTAAAACAAAAATGAGTAATTTCTCAAATACATAAGATTATATTTTGAAAAAACCCACAAACAAACAAAGACACAAGAGAAGAGAAAGAATGTATGACATAAATTAATTTATACCGTCGCACATACCCTTTTGGGCGCACGCGACGTAAATCCAAGAAATCAATCAATCAATTAACTTCTAGAAAAATATGTTACTAAGAATATAATAAAGAACAAGATAGTGAGCATAGTCTTTAACCCACACTGTTATAAAAGATAATGTTCCTAGTAATAAACCCACACTGTTATAAAATATAACGATCCTAGTATTTAACCCACACTGTTATAAAATATAATGATCCTAGTATTAAACCCTCACTGTTATAAAAGATAATGATCCTAGTATTTAACCCACACTGTTATAAAAGATAATGATCCTAGTATTAAACCCACACTGTTATAAAAGATAATGATCCTAGTATTTAATCCACACTGTTACAAAAGATAATGATCCTAGTATTTAACCCACACTGTTATAAAAGATAATGATCCTAGTATTTAATCCACACTGTTATAAAAGATAGTGATCCTAGTATTTAATCCACACTGTTATAAAAGATAACGATCCTAGTATTTAATCCACACTGTTACAAAAGATAATGATCCTAGTATTTAACCCACACTGTTATAAAAGATAATGATCCTAGTATTAAACCCACACTGTTATAAAAGACAATGATCCTAGTATTTAAACCACACTGTTATAAAAGATAGTGATCCTAGTATTTAATCCACACTGTTATAAAAGATAACGATCCTAGTATTTAATCCACACTGTTATAAAAGATACTGATCCTATTATTTAACCCACACTGTTATACAAGATAATGATCCTAGTATTAAACCCACACTGTTATAAAAGACAATGATCCTAGTATTTAACCCACACAGTTATAAAAGATAATGTTCTTAGTATTAGACCCACACTGTTATAAAAGATAATGATCCTAGTATTTAACCCTCACTGTTATAAAATATAATGATCCTAGTATTTAACACACACTGTTATAAAAGATAATGATCCTAGTATTTAACCCACACTGTTATACAAGTGTCAGCTATGTATTATTTATTTAAAAATAGCAACAATATCAGTGTCTCTAGTCCGGAACACAGTGAACTTGATTTTGGACTAGGTCAGATACAAATTACAATTATATATCACACATAACAATTGAGAGAAAAAAAACCTAACAAACAATACAAACTAAATATACGTAACGCCTCCCCTCGTAAAAAAGAAAGATTCATAAACTAAACTTTCTTTTAACTATTAGTCAAATGTACGTGTTATTATAAATTACACAGGACAAAGTCTTACTAATGACACATAACATATATTTAACAATATAATACTTCTATGCACGTGAAAGTAAATGTGCAATTTGATTATCTTTACCCTTGATATGCCTGATGTCAATATTATATTCCAGCTCCATTCAAACTCCAGCTTAATAATCTCCGGTTCTTGTTTTTTATCCTGCCAATGAGAGTAAATGGGTTGTGATCATTAAATGCAATAATAGGAGAAGGGGCTTAACGAATATACAGCTCAAAGTGTTGCAAAGCCAAGATCAAAGCCAGACATTCGTTCTCGATTGTGGAATAATTTCTCTGGCGCTTATTTATTTTCTTTTTCTTTTATAGAAAAATATCACACTTGATGATTTACACACTATTGTCTGTTTAAATTAATACTTCACCAACCTCAACATCACTTGCGTCAACAGACATTTTAAATGATTGACTGAAATTTGGAGCTGAAAAAAACTGGCGAACTATTAAGTATGGGCTTTCACTTATCAAAAGCCTCTTGATATTTTTCAGACCAAAGAAACTTGGCTTACTCAGGTCAGGAGTTCAGCAATCATGGATAAACTGACGAAAAATTTCCCATATCATCCAGCCATAATTAAAAATCGCATCATTTCCTTTTTACTGATAGGCATAAGGAGTTCATAAATAACCTTCACCTTGAGTTCTATAGATTTAACTCCTCCATATCCAACAATATGTCCAATAAATGTAACACATACACGGCAAAACTCACTTTTGGATATATTAATTGTCAAATCTACATCACTGAGTCTATCAAAGAACTTCAAATTGACTCCAAGTGATTTTTGCAGGTGTCGTTGCAGATGATGACATCATCGATGTAGAATACCAATTATCTATACCAGATGTAATCATGTTCATTAAGCGTTAAAAAATACAAGGCGAACCTTTCATACCAAACGGCATGGTTTTATACAGATAAAGTCAACCTGGAGTTACGAATGCCGAAATTTCCTTTGCCCTTTATGTCAGTGGAATTAGCAAATTCTAATGTAACACCGTTATTCTTGTCATAGATGTATGTCTTTAAATTATTTAAAAATAATGAAGAAAAAAAACCCACAAAAAACCAGGCGATAAAACACAACCTTGCCTTACACCAGCCGCACAGTTAAGTATTTCAAACCATTTGAAATTTTCACACAACATTTAGCTGTATGGCTTTCAGTACTGTAATTTTCATTTCCTAATTTATGATAAAGAAAGCTACTGTAAATACGATCAAACGCTTTTTCATAATCAACAAAAAGAACATAAAACCCACCTCTTTGTTCCCTCATATATTTGCATATCAATGTGATTAGGGTAAATATATTATCTACAGTGGAATATGTGCTTTTAAAACGAGTCTGTTCTTTACCCAAAATATCATTTTCTTCGATCAACTGGTGAAAGATTAATCCCTCTGTAGTTTTCAGGCATATTTATATTCCGTTTTTGTGAATGGGTGCTATAGGACAGTGTTCCAACAGTTCGGGAAGTATCCAGTATCAAATAATTTATTAAAATAGACACCAAGATATGTACGGTAATATTTCCAGTTACCCTGAAAATCATTCTAAAGACATTAATTACACACGACTTACACGAACGTTTACTTTTTATAACACGTTGAACTTCTGCAGCTATTATTTTCCAGTACAAATTTTCATGGCATATATTAGTTGTTTCGTTTAATCTGAAGTTTTTGTCCATCTCATATTACATATTATATAATTCTGAATATGACTGGTACAATTCGGTGATGTTAATTTGTTCATTCGTGGTGTTTGTACGTTTTAAAAGTGTCTAGAAACGTTCTAAGTCTTTGTCTGAGAGTACTTTTTCAAGACTTGCCTTTTCCTTGTCTCTGTGTAGGTTGTGTTTGTGCCTAGTTGTGCTTCTGTAATATTTTAAAAGTTTTTATATAAAACCAAGTTATCTGCCATATTATTATTTCTGAAATTTCTAGGCGCATCAAATACACGATATTTCGCTGCTTTACAGTCTGCGTCATACCAAGCTTGTTTGCTGCCCGAAAGTCGATCACGTCTTTAATTGATATCGTTTTAATCTACTTTCAGCCTCTTTGCTGATTTACAAATATTATTCATGGAACAATTCAAAGCAATATCTAGTTAATTTTATTCTATCATGTTATATTTTTTAGATAGCAGATCTGATATTTGGACAACATAAAACAACTGCAAGAACATTAATAATAATAATAATAATAATAATAATAATAATAATAATAATAATAATAATAATAATGATGATGATAATGATGATGATGACGATCATCATGATAACACAGTTGAATTATCATAAATTTATTTTCATTAGAGAGAAAACGTTTGGTAAAAATTAACAGGTTATCTGGGTGTGAAAAACGTACACTGAGATTCTTTACAGTGCGTGTTTTTATGATAGCAAACATATATTATTATCAACCGTTTTTGTTAAAACTTTGAACTTCCTGAAGAGATGTGTGGATTTAATCAAGAAAACAGAACATGGGACGATCATTAGTAACAAAGACAGGAAAATCCATATGAATGAAATGGTATTCATGACATTACAGCCGAAATAAGAGCTGACGAAATAACTGGCTATGATATATTCAAAGGATGAAGGAGAGCTGAAATCTACTTCGATTGATAAGAAGCATCGACTGCCAAGAGGATCCGAGTCGGTCATGTGGACATTTTTTAGAAATACTGTTGAGGGCGAAATGAAGATGAATACAATTCCCTGAAGATGGCGGCGGTTCGGGACGGATAGACTTGTCTTAATAATAATTGCGACAAGGATTTGCAATATAAATTCCGGAAATTTAAATTGACTAAGATAGGTCAACTAATAAATTTGCTGGATTAGATACAACTGGAAAGAATGAAGTCCATATGACTTACCAGGAAACTGTATATTCAAAGCTGTATGAATTACAAGAAAGGGAAATTTTTCACATTTATGAATATGTTTGTTCATATTAGAACCATATCCTACTCTTGTGTACTAAAGGCGACAAGAATTATGAAGTATCAACGGAATGAACGTAGCATGGCATTTATTTTATTTACTAGATCATATTTTCCAATGCCACGATGAGAGAGAGAGAGAGAGAGAGAGAGGAAATATTAAAGTGCTGATATGCGTAGAGTGAAATTTTATTCCTAAAGAACATTCTAGCCTGCATGTGAAGGAAATTATCGAGATGATCTTTGACACTGAGTAGCTCAAAGCGCAGGGAATACTGCAAATAGCGGAATGAAAACATTAAATTTGCATTAACTAGAGACTGTATTATTTACTTCGAGTTACGAAATTTAATATTTTCGGTGGTATGGTGTAATTTGTTATGCTGGCTTGACAACATTTGTTTTGCCCACTTGAATTCTACAAAAAAGTTGATATTTTACATATATTCCCCTTTGGTTCGACCAATTAGGGACCATATTCAAAAGTCCGAGAGGAAAAGTCGTCTCATATTACTGTAGAAGAGTGGCCATCTGTGCATTCCAGAAAAATGCCTTCGATGATTTACTATTTGGACATTTGAAGAACTACAGAGAAACATTCGTTATAATGAGAAATCTTTCATGGAGATATAAATTCATTTAAATATTGACTTCAAATGTAATTGATCTTTCTTAGAATATTCAAATTAATCAGTACGTCGTGGTATTCATAGTTCAGTTTCTTTTCTTTTTTGCATGTTTTTGCTCAGTTTGTTTTTGCATTAAGGCTAGAATTAGTGTCAGAAAAAAACTACCTAAAATAATGATAATTCTGTTTAACGGCAAAAAATAAAAATAAATAAAATATAAACATCCCAATTTCTTAAAGCAGAAAATAACTGTAGAGCAGATCTAAATTTGTTTACCTCAAGCAGTGCATCTTCCTGTTTTAAACACAGGTTGTGGGTAAAGTAAATATACAGTGGGTGGATTTCAGCTTTTCTTTTTCATACAGGTCGCTGCTTTGATGATGAGTTTTATATATATATGGCATCGGATTTGTTTTTAAAATAAAGCCCGAGAAACTGATAGTGTTGTAAGGCCACGAAATATGTATACCATATAGGCCCTATATATTGTATTTTGTCTTTATGCTTTGAACCAATTGTGGAAGCTGAAATATCACACAACACCAGAGAACTCACATTTACGAACAACAACGCAACCGCGAACCTTGTCATTTATTTGCTCGGTACTTGAACTAATTTCCTGGTTCTGATGTTTGACCCCAAGGAACAGCGCTCAAAGGTTTTTGCTCATCCTGTATGACTCTGGTCTTCAAAAGAGGAACATACTACTACTACTATATAATAAAAATTTAATAATAATAATAATAATAATAATAATAATAAATTAATATAATACTGCTACTACTGCTACTAGTAATAATGACAATAATAATAATAATAATAATAATAATAATAATAATAATAATAATAATAATAACAAAAAATTAATATAATACTGCTACTACTGCTACTACTAATAATGACAATAATAATAATAATAATAATAATAATAATAATAAATTAATATAATACTGCTACTACTGCTACTACTAATAATGACAATAATAATAATAATAATAATAATAATAATAATAATAATATCTTTACTGAGGATAACACCTTAGGTTATGGCTGACCCATCTGCGATGTTGTCCACAGTTTTTGTAATCGGCTATGAAAAAAAATAATAATTACAATTACACAAAATAAAAATAGAAGACCATGCACATAACCAGGTATAGTCGCACACTCATTCATACATATTTAACATGAATGACTATGTGTGACTATACTGTGAAACATACAAATATGAACAATATTTAGTACACAGGTACATACATTTCAGCATAAGTCGTAATATATATCGAATAAGATCTGGACATATCATTTATGGATATGATGATAAAGTTTTCTATTCAGAGCTTTTGATATGTCATTCCAGCTGGTCGACCAAGAATTTCATTAATGATATTTTAAAAGAAGCAAGGGAAGTTGAATTACGTATCCTCATTGGTAAGGAATTCCATACAGTAGGTGCTGATACAGTAAATGAGCTTTTGTAATGATTGGTTTTCGACCACGGGATCTGCAGATCGCTGTTAGTCGTCGATCGGAGATTACGCTCATTAACTGACGTATTAGTTTACTGAGAAAGACAAAATAACTGGAGTTTCAATATTCAACGTATGGCATTACACAACGTTTACAGCAAGGAAGATATTTCATTTATAACCTTAGGTCAAAGAGAAGCACTGTCGTTTTTACAAAACGCAGAAAGGTAAGTCACTAATGCATTATAGCAATCCAAGTATGCACGTATACTATTTCAAATTGAAATATAATTTGAATTATACAAGTCACTAATACAAAACCGCTGCTACACTGCGAATTCTTAATTGATATTTAAACATCTAATTAGGTGTACTATTTAATCCAAGAGGACATCATTCGATTGTTGTCTGTAACCTTATTTAACTCTTTGTGGTTTCATTGAGCCTATAAAACTAGAATGATTAAATACGTGAATTTTAATTAGGCATTGCTTTATCGTCTAGTTTATGTCGTATTGTTAAATCCATAACTTCAACCGAATACGTATAATTAGAGGGCATTTGAGATATCCCTTGGAAAGGAGTCAAGAATTCAATTATTGCGTTATGTTAATGAATATCAGACTGAGCCAAATGTTGAAATCATTGACAATTAACCCCGATAACAGACAAAGCGATTATAGTTAGGACATTCTCCGGTATGCCAAATAGTATACCTGCATGATTATACATGGAAATATGATAATTTGTTAACACACAGATATATATGCTATGTTGTTATGTATGTATGTATGTATGTGTGTGTGTGTGTGTGTGTGTGTGTGTGTGTGTCTTTTCTTATTAGAAACAGTAAAATTTGTTGATAAAATTAATGCGAATCTTGGTTTTATAAAAGGCTCGAAATGCAGAAAAGGCTCGCACATTTCATTTTCAACGTTGTATTTTGAATCTTTTATTTTTTAAACAATCCAGATAATTTAAACTTCTCTCTAAATTATAAAATAGTTTCACAAAGACACCGTGATATACTTATTTGGCTACAAAAGTGTCATCCATTCTTTCATACACATTAAAAAAGATGCATTTACTAGAATTGTATTCATACGTTAGCATAATGGACCAGACTAGCCAAATTTTGACAGTCAACTATTAAAATAGGAAGACGTTTAGAAAGATTCTCACATTAAAAAAAAATAGGATTGATATAGGTTAAGGCAAATTGTCTAACAGTGTCACAGTTCTAGTTGCATAGTGGGCTGAGTGGTAAGCATTGGTCGGCTGCAGTGGTAAGCATTGGTGGGCTGAGTGGTAAGCATTGGTGAAACTAAATTCAAAGTATTTGGTGTTTTTCAAAGATGAAGAAAACCACAAAATAGAATCGACTGCTCCGGTGGCCTAGTGGTTAGAGCGTCTTCCTCGGATGCGGGAGGTCGTGGGTTCGATCCTTGACTGAGTCATACCAAAGACTTACAAAACTGGCACTAACAGTTGCCTCGCTTGGCGTTCAGCATTAAGAGGTTAGTGTTAGGACTGGTCGGCCTGGTGTCAGGATAATATGACTGGGTGGGGACATCTTGCTAGATGTCTGCGGCATGATGCCCCAGTGCCAGACATCACTATAAACTGCCACACTGCAGGCATCGTAGCGATATGACTGAGACATTGTTAAAGCTACGTTACAAATCCAAATCACACACACACACACACACACACACACACACACACACACACACTTTAATCTAAAGTAATTGGTGTTACAGAGTCCGTGGACGACTGTCAGTATTTTTATCCAAGACTCTAGAGTACTAGGAAAGTAATAAAGAAACGTTTCATTGTCATGATGATGCTCTTTTCTAGAGGTAATCTCTGGAAGTCCAGCTAAACATTCTGAGTGCACTTTGTCACATATAGGTGTATCATGCACGCACTTTGTCACACATATATGTGTATCTTGCTCGCACTTTGTCACATATAGGTGTATCTTGCACGCACTTTGTCACGTAAAGGTGTATCTTGCACGCACTTTGTCACATATAGGTGTATCTTGCAATTTGTCAAATGCAATTGTGTCTGCAATTTGTTACATAACATGGTCTTATCTCTGGCATTTTGTATTTCAGCTTATTCATCTGTTTATGATACATCTACAGTGCTGCCTCAGAAGAAACAAAGTCTACACATGAACAGAAATTAAAGACGTCATTAGAAACGTCTTTTGATTTTGAGTTTTTAACCTTTGGATTTAAATTGGAACAACCTAATACAACATGTTTTTGCACAAACCTTCAAAAAAATCCGTTTTTTTTGGTCAACTGAATTTTTTCTAACATAATGCGACATAAAAGCGTATTTTACCCTTTTCATTTCTAAAGCGTATTTTACTGAATCTGAGTGGCTTTCTTGATCAATGTCTCATCTGATACACCCTTGATCTCACTCTATCTATCTTATTAATCATCTGTCAGTGTCTGCATATCTTCAAACGGTTTTTCACATGACAGAAAAGGACGTAATGAGAGCCCGTCTGATCTTTCCCGACAAATGTGCCACCCAGCTAGATTTCGTTCACTCTTAGGGTAACCTGTACCAAAGCTTGACTTTGTGACATGCCTTTATATGCGTTTAAGAGGCGCACTCAGTGAACCATACATTAATTGTACTGAAAAGAAACGTTTTAACGGCCGAGGTCATCACGCTTGTATCAGTGAGACTGATTAGCAGATTCAATCAGACCGTTATTACATGACACTAGAAGGAAACAAACGACATATAAACTTATATTCGCGGCCGTGTACACGTTCAGAGAAGTGATACGTTACACATAAAACGTTTTGTTTCCTTTTCGGATTATACACCCATCATGTAGTTTAAAATAGGAGAAAACCTCCATAAGCTAATTTTATGTACATAGCCTTGTGACTAGATGTGTTTAAAGATCAGTTAGTTGCAGTTAAATGATTCTGCTTTAAGGCATTCATATACACATACATACCCTGTAGAGAGAGTAAACTATATTTCATATTTAATACGATCTTCTTGATGACAATGTTTCTTTTCCACATGAATATTCACACGACATCTTACACAAATATGGCGTCTTGATGTCAGTCTGGGATTAAACAATAGTATTGATGACCTTGAAGTCCTAACTTGTTAATTGTGAATACAAATGTCTTCTTCACTAATTTAGTGTAGGGTAGGCTGCTAATCCCACCAATTTTATAATTTAAAAAAATGCATTTGTGCTGACGTTAACGAATCTAGTCTCACATATCACTAATCATTTAAGTCTACGGATGGTGCAAGATTACAATGTCAAAAGATATAGATAGAATGCGTGATTAATCGTAATATGTAAATGAGCATAACAGATGTTGCTGGGATGGGATGATGATCGAAAAATCTATAAAGCCACCTATTTTGGTTTTTATATATATATATATATATATATATATATATATATATATATATATATATATATATATATAATATTAGAAGCAATCTATAAATAGCTGAACATAACATTGAGAGAACATATTGATTTGAGAGACTACGATTGTTTGCTAACGAAACAAAACAAAACAAATTAAGTGAAATTATCTTCTTAAATCATTTTACCTTCCGTCTCCCAGCTTGACTTAATAACCACAATAACGCAAAGTAGCAATGTATTCTTCAGGTGCGGAATAGGTGACATTGTTTCAAACACATGTTGCTTTTTTAAAAAAGTCTCCAGCTCGACACCTAAGCATACATAAAGAATTATTCGATGGTGTGATCCTTGGTCTTGAGCATTTAGAAATTGAAATATATTGAAATTTTCAATATTGTGGTGTTTCTATAGGTTTATTGTAAGAACTATATTAGCACCATCTGTAGAACAAGATCCTTAAAGAGGTTCCGCATTTGCCGTTACAATTAAGGTTACTCTATATATAGTATTCTGGTTCCATTTATTGATATAAGAAAAACAAAATGAATGCCTTGATGAAAAACCGACTCGGGCGGCCGGTTAGTTTCCTGCCGTTTACCAAGACCTGGTACTCCACTGGGTACTCAAATGTTGTGTATATTGCATTTATATTGTGTGCTTGATTTTTATATGTGACTGAGGGTTGTGGATAGAGTTTTTATTTTGCATACAAGAGTTTTGTTATGTTTGTGATTGAGGGCTATGAATGGGGTTTAGGCCTAACCTGAATTTTGTCACGCATTTAAGTATTAAGTAAGATAATTATTTGCATCTGAGTTAAAAAGTGGAATTTTCCATTGGAAAATTTGGTTTTCCAGAACAATGTATTACGTTGTAGGCTAAGTGGGTATTTATATATAGTTTTTTTTTTTTAAAGCAATTATTTATCTCCGTTTCATACCAGGCTTTGGGAATCAGTGATCAGAGATTGTGGTTGTGTTCTGATATAAAATGAGAGAAATTGTTTAAATTGTTCACTGGAATTGCAAAGTGCTCAACGATTTTTTGGGACTAAAATGCTACTTAGGGGGTATTGAGAAGACATTTTAGATTATATCATTGTGGTATTTCAGGACATTTAAGACTGTCAGAATTCATTCAGAACATTTTTTACGTTTTGGACTTGTGAAAGGACATTTAGGATTATTTGCGATTTAAATCATAGTACTGTAAGTGTCTTCTACATTCTCACTTTGTAACTTTGAGAAATAAATAAATTTGTTTTTATTTTGTTAAGCTAGTTGATTTAGCTTCTTTCGGCCACATAGTTTAAGATCTATAGTCGTTTCAAGAAGTATCATTCTTCGTACTCACCAATCCATTGCAAGACATGCAGTAACTTCCGCTTTATTCTGTGCTTCCGGTATTTTTCAGCGTGGTATTTCTTTATGCCTCCACTGTCATTTTTCCAGTTAATTCGGTTAGTATCAATATCAATACCAAGTGCAATTTTACATTCCATTTAAACAAATGCTGCATCCGAGTGCACATTCTGTGTGTACAACGGACAAATGCTGCATCCGAGTGCACATTCTGTGTGTACAACGGACAAATGCTGCATCCGAGTGCACAGCCTCTGTGTACAATGGACAAATGCTGCATCCGAGTGCACATTCTCTGTGTACAACGTACAAATGCTGCATCCGAGTGCACATTCTGTGTACAACGGACAAATGCTGCATCCGAGTGCACAGTCTCTGTGTACAACGGACAAATACTTCATCCGAGTGCACAGTCTCTGTGTACAACGGAGAAATGCTGCATCCGAGTGCACAGTCTCTGTGTACAACGGACAAATGCTATCGTAACAAATATTCAGCTTGTCATTTTACCTATATATGGATCAAAGTAATGTATGTTTTTGATCAGCCATGTTTTTCTTAGTTAATTTATTTACTAGTATCATGTGGCCAACACAAGAAAAGAAAATGTTTATTAGGGTCCTAAATATGGTTGGTCAATGTTTCCCCCCCAATAAAACAGATAAAGATGATACATTAATAAAACGTGTGAAAAATTCGGAGAGTCTTCAAACATAAGATAGAATGAAGTACTTAGATGAATGTGTGCTAACACAGCAGGAAAACGACTAGATCATTACTCGAGATATACAGTATTTGAATGCATTAAGTATTTTCCCCATTATCTGAAACATATCACCAGAGTTAGTCTAGCTACCAACGCAAAAACTGACAGAAACATGAAACTTGAGAGTGGTCTATTACGAAATCCAGTATGATGTGTACCGTAATTTCATATGTGGAATGTTATCATTGTCCCAGTAACCTAGATGACGTGGAATTTAGAAAGAAACGATGTATACAGACAGTAAGAAATTCTGGCTAATACATAATTTAGGATAGGTGTTTTAATCTGCACATGTTTTATGTATAGCTACATGGCATGTCTTTATTTATTGCAAGAAAAAGATTTTACAGCAGGAACTGTTACAAATGCTGGTCGCAAAAATTAGAGAATGGAAAAGTAAATTTATTCAGTTTTAAGTAGGACTTTTAATATGGTTTTCGGACTTTCACTTTTACTGTTTGTGACTGGGTTAACGCAGATGCTGCCATCCTATTAATAACGCACCAACCTACACTGTATCCCCCCTATCATTTGAAATAAAGGCTAACAACGAACTGTTGCCAACTGTTACGGCTGTTGGCTTGTTATCCAAACCGCGCTTTAATGATGTCCATATGCTGCTATTTATACGGAGTTCTTAGCTGTAGCTATTTATACGGAGTTCTCAGCTTTAGCTGCTATTTATACGAGTTCTCAGCTGTAGCTGCTATTTATACGGAGTTCTCAGCTGTAGCTGCTATTTATACGGAGTTTTCAGCTGTAGCAATTTTGTATCTTCATTCTTACACGATTATTATTTTTTAACAAGCCTTTTTCTAACGATTATTTGGATTGGTTAAAATAGCACGTGACACGGAAAACAAGAAAATATTAGTTCATAAAAGCAGACACGAAGTACTTTTTTTTAATCCATACGCCCGGTTTGTGTGCTATGACAATATTTCCACATAATGGTTAAAACACAGTTCTATTATTTATTACTTGAGAGTCGCAAGGCCGTCTATGCAGTGTGTAATCCATTTGCAAGTTTTGTGACTAAATGAATCTCATAAAATATAAAATTCGTTTCTAAAATAAGGGCCAGAAATCCCAACTATGTCATTTTACGTCCAATCTCTTCCAGAGTTCATAACGTTACGATACACTTAGGTAAAACTTTTAGTAATATCGTTAATGTCATAGTGTAATGGTCATTCAAATTGCGCACTATGCGTTGATTTTACAAAAGGGGACTACTTTAATAAACTAAAATGCCACAATTCTCATCGAAATTCATTGCTATTATATCAGAGAGGATTGTGTTTTGTTTAGCAGATTGCACTCCAGTACCAGGTCATGCATGCATGCTATGTTTATTAAACAGAGGCGAAGTAGATGTGAAAAGAGTTAGGCATCAGTCTATCTGATAAAATGACACAAAGTATTGTTGAGTATATTGAAATATCGAAATGTAAGAGATAACATTCCAGAGCCCGGATCTAAACTGTATTTGGTTATAGTCATCAGATCCGTGTGTTGAAAGTAAGACACCTTGTCAATAGTTATCGGTACATCATCGAAACTGTGGAGACTTTACCTTAGAAATAAAACAAAGAACACTCCCTCTAAAATAAAATAAACATACCCCCCCCAAAAAAAAAAAAACAACTCAACAAAACAAAAGCAAAACAAAAACACAAAACAAAACAAAATGTGCATTCAATATTAAGAACACACGAATTTACAAAATAGGTATATAAGCTCACCAGTAGATAACAGACGAAGTGAACAGGTCACATTACCGATCGTGTCATCGAAAATATTGCATTTCGAGGCAGCGAAACCAAACCATCATCTGCATTGTGCAACTGACGTGTAAATCAGTGTAAACGAGATCCGAGTTACATACACCATCACCTCTCGGGAAAAGGAGATGATACCAAAACGAATAAATGGCATTATTCATACCCTCACTAAATTCTTTTAAAATAATTTAAACAACTTTGTCACCTTCCTCCCCGCCCCTACACCTCATGCTTATTTTCTGTAGTCACTACCAGCTTTCGTACAGGATAATATGTTCAAACTAATGGAGTATATCAAATAGCTCAGATTTAAAATGTCCAAATTCCCCACTGTGTCCTATCCACGAAGTGTTGTTGCTTTTTTGGTTTTTGTTTTCTTTCCGTTTTTAATAAATGATGGAGAAAGACTATTACAACCCTTCATCCATACCTTTTCTTTCGATAAGGAATTATATGCTAATGTTTCCCTGCCCCCACCCACTTAATCACCCATCCCCCATCATCGCCATCTCCCCCCGCCATGCAAAATGAAATAAATTAAAAAACATTGTTTTATGGTTGACAAAAATATGAGTGAGAGAGGGTGTGTGGAAACCGGACAAAAGAGAAACCCGACCTGGTAAAAACCGACACGGGCGGCCAGTTAGTTTCCTGCCGGCTACCAGGACCCGGTACCGCGCAAAATTCCCCAGCCCGTTCTTTGCCGTTTAAAACTATTTTTATCGTTGACCCAAAAGGCTACGTTGGTTGTTGTTGGTTGCTCGTCTTTTCCTTATCTATTTAGTACACGATTTATGGTGTACGTTAAGAAACATGACGTCACAAATGAAACGTGTTTTGGAGGCATCCAATCAGAGCAATGCTTAAATAGATACAAACAGGAGTAATGGATCTTGCGATTTGGTCGTATATAGATTAATGCATCTCATTTATAAGTCAGTCTTTATCATATTTCGTTGTCTATCAGTCCGTCTGTTAATATTTACTTGTATGGCCATAACTTTGTGAGGATTTTGAGAAATGTTCATTAAACGTATCAATGTATATATCACAAATACTACTACTACTACTACTACTACTACTACTGCTACTACAAATAATAACAATAATAATAAGCACTTTAAAATATTAGATAAGACATAAACGCATACAAGATTACAAAAAACAAACACCATATAATTACAAAACAAATGCATGCTGATAATAATTACAGAAGTAAACATTATTTAGTCTTTAAGTCTGTTCTTTTAGTTGAAATAGGTGAGTTTTAAGAGCACTAGAATGAGATCGTATTCTCATTTGGTGTAAGATCTAATGGGCAATTCGTTCCCCGTATCTGGGAGCTGGTACGCAAAAGAACGTTGTCAGTATGAATTCGTTTTAAAAGTGTGAACGACGAGAATACGAGCGTCGGAAAAAGAGTTGCACCCCCTCCCTCTATAGATTTTACGCATAAACATGTCTTCACCTACATCCGTAAAACTTCACATTTGACCACTACATGTTTGGCCCCGACTCCAATAATTCTGCAGTCGCCCCTGCTATGGATTATCTGAGCAGCTGTGTTTTGAACATTTTAAAGTGTCTGTAGTAGATACTGAGACGAACCAGATATAAGGAAATTACAATAGTGCATTCTTGAAAGTACTAAGGAACACACAAGTGTTCTAGACGGCCTGTCTCGTCCTAAGCGATGCCACTCTGCTTCAAGTACAAGGGCAAGACAAGGGAACATGTAATTCTGTGACTTGTGTCTTTGGTTAGAGAAAATCCTTGCACCACAGAATCTAGTTCAATGAAGCTTTTGTCTATTCTATTTCCAAAGCTATTGGTGATAAAAGAAATGTACATCTGCCTACCATTCTCCTTCGAAAGACGTTCGCTTATTTTTAAAACTCTCGTATGAGTGAAACGTTGGTGTCGAGTAAAACATTTTCTAGACCTGGTTGGCATGAATTGTGCTTGTGCAATAGGGTGGGATTGTTTCTATTCGTTGTTGAGCAATATTTAATGATGGACTATTATCTGATCTTTAATAGCGGAAACAAAGAAAGGCAATATTTGTTTACAACGTTATTCAATGCTTACTGGTTGCAACGCAGACAGATAATGAGGGGGTCAAAGTAAATGAATAAATCATTAAGAAAAATATGCTTTAAGCCAAGAGTGTTTCTCAAACGCAGAAAGTTACTTCTAGATGAACCATTAATATCCGCAGAAGTGCAGGTATTGCGTAATTTGACAGTGCTTTCCTGAATTATGTTTTGCTGCTGCATTAAAATGACTGTTCGTATTCCATGTATATTTATTCAATTTAGACCTTTAATAAAGAATAATTATCGCTTGTCCCTTTTTTGACTGTCTAAAAGCGTTGAAGTGATATTAAATATGAACACGATCTGTTTTTACAGCGACGAAAAGTGAACGGACGAAAAACATTCACAACAGACAAGGGTTTATTTCAAATAAAATCTTCTCAAATTAAATCTACAGTGTGGTCCGTTTGTAAACGTCAATTAAAACTCAACTATCCAATTGCCCTCTTCCTCAACCATTCAACTGAAAGTACCTTTACTCTTGTGAAAAGAAGTACAGAAAATGATGGAGGTAACGTTATTGAAGCGTAATTTGGTACATGTACTAAACTGGCTGTTGAAAAGTTACCTTATAATTTGGTCGGAATTTAGTTGCGCCGCTTACCGCCCCCCACCTCTCCACCGACAAACCTCACTGAAGAGCGGATCAAAGTGTCTGTGACAGTGAAAGGATTCAGTATACTTGTTTCTGTCATTAGCTTGTATAGCACTCTTGAGAAACTATCACGTGGTTTAATTGATCTAAGTTTGGTTTGGTGTTTTACGGCACTGCAACGCAGGTAGGTTATTTAGTTCAGAGGTAAACGGAGCAATATACCTCTGAGGTAAACGGAGCAATATACCTCAGAGGTAAACAGAGCAATATACCTTGTGATTATTTAATAGCGAGCGATCGTGTTTTGTCTGAATACTTATTATTTTCATTGTTTGATATTATTCTACACGTTACATACGTCACGAAAGTTGTTGCACACCCTGAACGAAGCGCAAATGCATCTGTTGATGTATGTTAACACTTGTGAGAACTGTGAATGTGCTCTTAATATTATATTATCTTCACTATGTTTGCCATCCATTTACAACCAATTCTTATACATCACTTTAAAAAGAGAAAAAGGCTTTTACATCACATTACAGAGCAAAACACAGAAGCAGTCAAGTGGCGATATTCCATTGTAAAAGAAATTAAACAAAACAAAAACAGAAATCTGAACACAAAATAGTATCTTCTTCCCGTTTTATCTTTTTACACACACACACACACACACACACACACACACACACACACACACACACAGAGACACACACACATGTATGTCCAAGAGATTCATGGTTTTCAAATGAATTAAAAAAAATCCACGTATTTTTTATCAGAAAATGGTGTATTGATAATGTTCATGTCGTACATATAGTTATAACGAAGTCAATATTTTTCCCCATGCAAGATCGAAAACATTTGAGATCACGATGATTACAAAACTGAACAATATATCATTACTTCTTAGCCAACGATATTCGTTTATATTAAAGATTCTGAATTACACAACAAGGCAAGATTCTGTTATAATAATAAATTCTTAATAAATTTCAAACAAAACAAATATTACCTACCCAAGTATGTCTCTTATTTAAAACCAACACTGAAACAGGCTTACCCCAGTGAATTTTAAAGCGGGACTTCCCCATTGAGGTATTATGTTTAGTGTGTATAAATGACATAAGTTGCTATATTTGGCAATAGTTACTTTCGGTTTCCTAAAACATATTCACGATGGAAGAGAAATCCATAATTAATAATATTGATAATTTAAGTCTGCGCTTTAAGAAAACTTGCTCTTTTGGGGTTTTAATGAGAGTCGGCTCATGAATGATTATTTAGGGAAGAAACGATAACAAGTGTAGCAAGCGAGCATCCAGTGTTAAAGAGTGACTAAATCGGGCGACATACTAATTAGAATACATTCCAACTTAACGACTTTTTTGTAAATGAAGAAATAAAGTTTTTATTGCAGAGTTATACATTTCAGAATCGCATTTATTCCTCTTTTTGTGGTAAAGCTCTCTGAAAGAGACTGTTTTAAAATACTCCACAACTCCATATTGTCAGGACAATGCGAAGTATCTAACAAAAGTTTGGTACAACATGAAAGTCTGATTGTACGAATGGAGGTCCGTATTATTCGTCATTCACGAAAGGCTGACTGTAGGAATGGAGGTCCGTATTACTCGTCATTCACGAAAGGCTGACTGTAGGAATGGAGGTCCGTATTACTCGTTATTCACAAAAGGCTGATTGTAAGAATGGAGGTCCGTATTAGGTATAACGGTACCAATTGCGCAAGTCCAGGTGGGCGGAGCTTAAGGTGTATGGAACATTGTATTCAGAATTAAAGAACAAAACTAGCTGTGATTGGTGCATTATGTAAGACTTGTACTTTCTGTTTGGCTTAAAAAAAAGTTGAGCCTCTTGGCAACATGTGAGTTTGTGTTAATTTCTATCTAGATCATATTTTGTATTTTTTATGATTTTTTTAAAATATGGTACACATGCCTGAAAATGTGCTTGTTGTGACTAGATAACTCTTACCCCTGTCTAGTTCCAGTAGAGTTATCTCTCTTAAATGCAATGGAGTACCTGGTTATGTCATTGTCAAATTGACAATCTAGCATTGTTCTATATGACAGCGTGTGACATGCATGCCCAAGTAGGACAGAAAGTATATTTATTTCACAAAACATTAGCATTGAGGTATATGGAAAAACAATTGCTACCGTGATACCTGAAGGAAAGAATAGCCTCACAGTGTTTCCATAGAAACGCATACATGTGGGCGGCATTTATGAACTATACTAGTTTGATGTAGGAAAACAAATGTATGCTGAACACTTTTGGTCAAATATTGAAAGTTCTTTAAGAATAAAATGTATGAAATCTTTAGAAAATAGCACAAGATGGCTTTGGATGGGGACTTTTGATAACTATAGCTATGATAGATATAGACTTGTGTTACCTGATGCCTTTATGTATGTGCTGTTACCTCCTAGATTGGAATGCATGCAACAAAATAAGTTATGTAAACATAATATAGTTGATTTTGGCCAAATATTGGCTATTGTACCTGCAAAAGATGAAAAATCATGTGTACAAAAACAACTATCTTGTTCTTGTAAGGCATGCCATAAACCAGGATAGAGAACATTCTAAGTACACTTGTAGATAGATCACTTGTACCATGTGGGATGTTCTGGCATGAGTAATTTTTAGGTAATTTATTAAGGATTTGGTATTCCTTCCCATTTTGATTTGAATTGTCCTGCTCTAATTGTCCCTTTTTTTTTACACTCTCCTGCTTTGAAATTGTTCATGTAGTTAGTTCAGTTCTCTTGCATTCCCTTTTGTTGAAGTAGCAGTGAATACCAACAAACAAGAACAGTTTCCTTAAGTCAGCATTTCCCATTGGCACTTGTATAAGCCCAATTATAATCTACTATTGACTTTCAATTAATCCTATTTCTTTCTGTCAAGCTGCTCCTGTGGAATTTCCATGTTTGGTCCAACATTACAGAATGATAACCATTTTAGTCACACAGTGCGTATTCATTCCATTCAAATCCACACTGTTCTTGAAACTTTGCATCCCATCGCAAGAATCCAAATTGGCATGAGATGATATCTGCATGGTTATGGAAGGCTGCACTCTACATGCCGGCATTGTAGAAAATATGAACTATGTGATATGAAAGAGCTGCGTCATCTTAGAAATTAAAATTACATGACTCTTGAGGTCTCCACTAAACATAGGAGTCTAAATGTTAGGTTCTCACTTTGTCAGTAATGTATTTTGAGATAATTTAATTGCAATGAAGTTAATACAGGTTGTTGATGAACTCATCTATATTACAAGGATAATGTATTCAAGGTTACCACACCTTATGTATATCATTCAGTTATCTCCCTTACACCAGTCATAACATTTCAAGGAAATAAAATCTCACATTTTCAGTGACTGATTATGAAAATAAAGAGAAGATTTGTGAAGTATTATATTAGCCCTCAATCTTGATGCAAATGTAAGTAGAAGCAATTTGATAATTTCTCACAGTAAAGTTTACAAGTTTAAAAACTGATAAGGTATGTTCTGCTTGGCTCTGAGATAAGTTTCTCTCTATCTTATGCCAATTATTATTAAATTCTTATGTAGAAGAAATATACTTTATATGTATCTATATTATCTAAATTATTCACCCTTTTATATTAGATGGAAATGAACACAACTTCACTTGAAATTTGGGTCCTGTAAGGGATGTTATAGCACAGTTGCCTTTGGGCTGTCCTTGGACCTGTTGGGCCCTGCCCCATATATTTGTCCAAGGTAAGGTCATCAAACTTTCACTTCTCATTTTTCGCATTGCTGATTTTGCCACCTTTAATTCCTTTATCATAAGCTACCTCTCCCTTTTAGATAAACACTTTCCTCCTGTTTTTAACTCCATTTGATGTGCTATACTTAGTGTTTATATTTGGCATTTTTCTGTATTTTATTCCCCTAATTTCACCTCCCAATCCAAACATAACCACTTAGAAGCTGCGATTTACTATATTTGGTGACTGACTGGCTTATTGAAACAATTTTATTCACATTACAAAGGAGGAAAGCTTACTATTTGTGTTACAAAGAGGATGGGTAGGTGGACCTTTGTGTGAGGACTGGTGGTTAGTAACCTCTTGTATCTGTAGATAGTGTAAAGTGGTCAAAGCTTATACTTTATAATAAGATTGGGTCATGTCCACCTGTCTCTGATGTTAAGTTCTGCACCTACCAAACAAATATAAATTCCTTTCTTTTAGGTGAATTGTACATTTTGAAGTAGGACAGGTGCATACTATTTGGTACATTGACCTTTGACCTAGTTATTACATAATATGATATAATGTGATTTATCCCATATCACCTATGTGAAGTTCAATAATTGCTGATATGAATAAGATACAACTCATAGTTGAAAGAATTCATTTCATTTCAAAAGATGATTTTGATGGTGAAGCAAAAGTATGAAAACAATAGTTCAAACAGCTCAATGACATTTCTATACACATTCATATAAGACATAGGTTAGTACCTCATCAAATTGTTTTTCACAAATGAGACTAAGTATATTTGTTACTTATACAGTCCCGAACTATTTCACAGATTATTGGAAACATTAAGGTTTGCTATAGGTATAACGGTACCAATTGCGCAAGTCCAGGTGGGCGGAGCTTAAGGTGTATGGAACATTGTATTCAGAATTAAAGAACAAAACTAGCTGTGATTGGTGCATTATGTAAGACTTGTACTTTCTGTTTGGCTTAAAAAAAAGTTGAGCCTCTTGGCAACATGTGAGTTTGTGTTAATTTCTATCTAGATCATATTTTGTATTTTTTATGATTTTTTTAAAATATGGTACACATGCCTGAAAATGTGCTTGTTGTGACTAGATAACTCTTACCCCTGTCTAGTTCCAGTAGAGTTATCTCTCTTAAATGCAATGGAGTACCTGGTTATGTCATTGTCAAATTGACAATCTAGCATTGTTCTATATGACAGCGTGTGACATGCATGCCCAAGTAGGACAGAAAGTATATTTATTTCACAAAACATTAGCATTGAGGTATATGGAAAAACAATTGGTACCGTGATACCATTACTCGTCATTCACGAAAGGCTGACTGTAGGAATGGAGGTCCGTATTACTCGTCATTCACGAAAGGCTGACTGTAGGAATGGAGGTCCGTATTACTCGTTATTCACAAAAGGCTGACTGTAAGAATGGAGGTCCGTATTACTCGTCATTCACAAAAGGCTGACTGTAGGAATGGAGGTCCGTATTACTCGTTATTCACAAAAGGCTGACTATAGGAATGGAGGTCCGTATTACTCGTCAGTCACGAAAGGCTGACTATGAATAAAGACCCAAAGTGCTTGTAACTGTGGAATGTCTAACTGTATGAACGGGGTACGGTGGGGGTCCACATTGCTTATAATTATTAAAAGTCTGACTGTATGACCTGAGGCCAATATTGCTTGTTTGTAATTGAGGGAAGCCTGGCCGTATGAACGTAGGTCTACATTGCTTATAAATCAGGAAAGTCTGACTATAATCGGTGGCCAATATTGCTTATCACTAAGTCTATGTTAACAGTGGCCAATATTGCTTATCACTAAATCTGTGTGAACAGTGACCAATATTGCTTATCACTAAATCTGTGTGAACAGTGACCAATATTGCTTATCTCTAAATCTGTGTGAACAGTGGCCAATACTGTTTATAGCTGAGGAAATTCTGACTGTATGACAAGTGACCAAAATTGCTTATAATTAAATCTGACCGTATGAAAGGATGGCAATATTGCTTATAACGAATGAAAGTCTGACTACGTGAACGGAGGCCCAGATTGCTTATAACGGATGAAAGTCTGACTATGTGAACGGAGGCCCATATGTGCTTGTTTGTGATTAACGAATGTCTGCCTGCATGGACTGATGTCCATATTGCTTCTAAGTAGGAAAGTTTGACTGAAAATTTATCGTAACTATAAATTGGTTAAAACAATTCTTAGTCAAAAGGTGCCAAACTTTAAACCGTCATTGTACATCTCTGAGTCTTAACCGCTTTATAATTTTTTCATCTGGTAGTAAATTTCTAGCAAGGATGATATTTTCTCTCACAAAGCTCATGATTGCTCACGGAATTGATCACGAGTGTAATTTCGATATTCCAATGATGTCTAAAAAGATGTTTAAATGAACATAGATGACTCTAATGATATTTAAATTAACACATATAACTACAATGTTATTTAAATTAACACAGATGACTACAGTGATATTTAAATTAACACATATGGCTACAATTATATTTAAATTAACACATATGACCACAAAGATGTTCAAATAAACATACATCATCATCATCATCATCATCATCATCATCTTTATTTCCTTCCATGGAAGATTACATGATATAAGAATAAATCATCTGAATACAATCAATAAAAAAAAAAAAAAATAAAAAATAAAAAAAAAAAAAAAAAAAAAAAATATTCTATATTGGAATACAAATTCTTACACAATATCAATCAACAAAGTGTTCGTCAACTCATAAGTTGCAAGTTTCAGTACCTTATTTACAGAAGATAGCTGCACACTGCATGACAAAGTATGCTGCATACAGGACGAATAGCTTGGAGTTTTCTTTGTCGATTACTCTTGATGGTAACCTTTTACCTAAAAGATATTGTAGTTGCAGCTCATCTTCTGCATTAAATAACGTAATGTGCAGGCTCAGGGGAAATTTATCAGTAAGGAAATTCCAGAAAGAATTTCGAAAGTTCGACATATAAGGACAACTAACACAACAATGAAGTATCAAGTCTGTATAAACATTCCCACATCTAATACACATATCAAGCTGTGTTTGTGGAACAGCAGCCCATAGTTTAGCTACATATGTAAATACCTTAGTGTGTTGTCTAGTTTTAGCCGACTGCCACACTGAGGCAGGTCGTAAGTATTCGTGTATCGAAGAGAATCTATCAAAATCTGCTTGATTAGACATACGAACTCTCCAGAGGCTATTTTCAAGACCAACAATTTTTGACCTTACAATTTCTTTCCAATTATGTTTATCTGGAATTTCAGAATGATGTAAATAATCAGTTAGATACCCGAGCAAGTCAAACTTCTTTGAAGTATAATATAAATTTGAAATTAACCCGCAGCTTGACATGCATCCGCTCAGAATGAAGTGAAATAACGCAACGTTAAACACACGTTTAGTATGTACATTGTTAGGCATCAAACACAATCTGTGTAAAAACATCAATTTTCTTCTATCAATTTCGGACTGCGCTGATGTCCATCCTAGCATTCCCAGGGCAATGTCTGATCTTGTATGTATTGGAAAACCTTGTAAATGTTTGGCAAAATACCTCAGAGTTTTATCCAATAAAGCGAGGTCACTTTTTGAAATGTTACACCATAATTCACTTCCATAAAACATTGAAGGGAAAATTACCTTTTTAATTACATTTGCAGCAACCAAAGGATTTAAACCATTCGGTTTAATGCCAATACCAAACAGACCGTGAAAAGATTTTTTCCCTTTCTTGCATGCATCGAGTATTGCGTCATGCGACGTCAGCTTTGAGTTAATCCGGTGACCCAGGTGTGTTGCCGAATCGGTGACCGGCAAACATGACGGGCCAAGATACCATTTCATATTGATAAAATTCTTGTATTGGGGTCCGAAAATGATAATGTATGACTTTGTAACACTAAGCTCAAATCGCCACTTATTACTGTAGTCGTATGCTATATCTAACAGCTTTTGTAGATTGCTAGGATATATAGCCAAAAGTGAAATATCATCAGCTAGGGTTGGATTTCCCACAGCTAAGGATCCAATCTTTGCTCCAAATCCACTATTTTCTAACTGTAGCAGCAAGTCATTTATAAATATTGTGTACATCAAGGTTGACAAAACACCCCCTTGTCTCACTCCTTGGCCAATTGAGAACCAATCTGAAAATTGCCCATTTACAAGAACTTTACTCTGTAAATTTGTATACATGTTAAAAAATATCAAAAGGGATTTACCCGTAATTCCCAACGTGAATAATTTAAAAAGCAGTCCTTCGTGCCACACGGTATCAAATGCCTTTTTTGTATCAAGAAAAGCAGCAAAAACCCGTGAACCCATGTTTACATTATATTGTACTGATTGCAACAGCACAAAACTCGCTGTTGTGCAGCCTAAACCTTTTTGGTAACCATGTTGTTGTGAACTGGGTATACTAGAATTAGTATCTTTGAGCCAAGTTACCAAACGTTCATGAATAATTTTCTCAAAGGTTTTGTAGATAACAGGCAGTAAAGTAACAGGCCTGTAACTTTCGAGGGAGTTCTTTGATTTTCTGTTACCTTTGTACAGTGGTATTACTAACCCTTTTTTGCAATCTACAGGTATGTAAGATTGATCAATCATCCGAGTAAATAAAATTGTCATACACTCGATGAGGTAGTCGCTGCCATAGATCAAATGTTCATTGCAAATTTGATCATGGCCCGATGCTTTTGATTTCTTTAGACCTTTAATGATTTCTCTTACTTCATTTAAACTGATACTGGTCTGTAAGGCCTCGATATGGCTTACTTCGTCCTGTAGACCCCGATTTAATTCTCTCTCTATAAATTCATAAAAGTTTCCGTCAAAACTATGGTTTAAATTCGGCGTGTGAATGTCCTCATGACCACAAAGATGTTCAAATAAACATAGATGAATACAATGTTGCTTAAATTAACACATATGACTACAAAGATGTTCAGATGAACATAGATGAAGACAATGATATTTAAATTAACACAGATGACTACAAAGATGTTCAAATGAACATAGAAAACTACAGTGATATTTAAATTAACACAGATGACTACAATGCTATTTAAATCAACACAGATGACAAAGATGTTCAGATGAACATAGATGAATACAATGCTATTTAAATTAGCACAGATGACTACAATGATATTTAAATTAACACAGATGACTACAAAGATGTTCAAATGAACATAGATGACTACAACGATGTTTCAAATGAACATAGATTACTATTGTCCATAAAGTACATTAGTATTTTCATTTGGAAGTGGATCTTCTATTAGGATTTGCAGATGAAAATACACAGAATAAACGTAATCTTAAAGGTCAATTCCAAAAATACTCTAAAGAAATGATCAGACAATTGTATACATCTAGCGTACGGATTCTTAATCGAATCTCACTGCGAGAACACAACTTTGTGAGCCCAGACAATTTAATGAATACCTGATTTCTCTGCTATCCGTTTCCATTATCTTCCTTGTTTCAGTTATGCCAGTGAAATCGAATACCATTTGATCGAAGTTTATTCACAAAACCGTCACAAAACCTTATATTAATAAATTGCAACTGTATTTTTAACATTGCACTTTGACGCACCTTTTTCAGGCCAAACTGCAGTAAATCCATTCTTCTTTCCGCACGATTTCCACCTAATTTAATGTTGATGAAATTTTCATTCAAGACATCGTTCATCTCTGCTTGCCTGAAATTAATTTCTGATATTTACGGAAATTAAAACCCCATGTTGGCTCCATTCATGTAGAAAAACACAGCTTGATGAACTAGGAGACCCCAACTTGACAGGCAGGGTACACATTTGACATGGCGAAACTTTGTTCTCCTCTGATGAAAAACAATGGCCATAACACAATGTATTCTAATCTCTATCGGGTGAAAACGTACGCACCCCAAACAATACGTGGTTCGTGAACTGTCACAAAGACATGATTCTGTGTACTTTTGAAATGATACATTTTTATCCAGAAGATTATTCTCTGCTGCAGACGATATTTTCCGTCGTCGTCATCATAAAGACCTTGTAGGAGGAACATAACAGGCAAAAGGCACAAGTCTACAAGAAAATAAATTATAAGTGTTTAATTATTCAGGAATTTTACAACATATGTTGTCTCTGCGCGATAAGTATATTTGTTTAGACTAGACTGGTATCCACTCATAAAATGTTTTCAAGTTGAACAAAAATCATCTCCTTTATTGTAGATTGCAACACAAAATTACGATTACCTGTCCCATTTTGTAAAGACAATTATGCAACACAAAATTACGATTACCTGTCCCATTTCGTAAAGACAATTATGCAACACAAAATTAAGACTACCTGTCCCATTTTGCAAAGGTAGAATATGTATTGAATCATAAGGATTTCCTTGATAGAAAGTTCAATTGATTAATCCTTTAATCTGTCGCGTTATCTGACCTGTAACTTATTAGTTACTATACCACATGGTGTTCAAGGCTGCAACAAAAAGTTTTTGTATCGTGAAATCTAGTTAGACAATTCTGCCACCCAGGTGGGTTCCTTTTACCTATAAAATAAATGGTCTGGGTATCGACATTTGTTATACTTTATGCTTTATCAAACAAAGGAGTGCTCTCAACGACCACCGCTTTCATTGCATGCACTTTTCTTGACAAGTTAAAAACATAAAAATAGTGACAGAAACCAACAACAAATATTAGGAAAAAAGATGTAAGAATATATGCAATGTTTGCTGTTAACAATCAAATCTTTTTGTCAAGAGAGTAAATACTTTGTAACGCTTTATTTTGAGGAACTTTGAACACAAACAAAACAATAATGGAAGGTTAATGTTAAGCAGTAGCAAGGTTAATATTACACAATATCAAGGTTAATATTTCACAATATCAAGGTTAATATTACACAATAGCAAGGTTAATATTTCACAATATCAAGGTTAATATTACACAATAGCAAGGTTAATATTACACAATAGCAAAGTTAATATTACACAATATCAAGGTTAATATTACACAATAGCAAGGTTAATATTACACAACATCAAGGTTAATATTACACAATAGTAAGGTTAATATTACACAATAGCAAGGTTAATATTTCACAATATCAAGGTTAATATTACACAATAGCAAGGTTAATATTACACAATAGCAAGGTTAATATTACACAATAGCAAGGTTAATATTACACAATATCAACGTTAATATTACACAATAGCAAGGCTAATATTACACAATATCAAGGTTAATATTACACAATATCAAGGTTAATATTACACAATAGCAAGGTTAATATTACACAATAGCAAGGTTAATATTACACAATATCAAGGTTAATATTACACAATATCAAGGTTAATATTGCACAATATCAAGGTTAATATTACACAATATCAAGGTTAATACTACACAATGGCAAGGTTAATATTACACAATATCAAGGTTAATATTACACAATATCAAGGTTGATATTACACAATATCAAGGTTAATATTACACAATAGCAAGGTTAATATTACACAATATCAAGGTTAATATTACACAATATCAAGGTTAATATTACACAATAGCAAGGCTAATATTACACAATAGCAAGGTTAATATTACACAATATCAAGGTTAATATTACACAATATCAAGGTTAATATTACACAATATCAAGGTTAATATTACACAATATCAAGGTTAATATTACACAATGGCAAGGTTAATATTACACAATATCAAGGTTAATATTACACAATATCAAGGTTAATATTACACAATATCAAGGTTAATATTACACAATATCAAGGTTAATATTACACAATAGCAAGGTTAATATTACACAATATCAAGGTTGATATTACACAATAGCAAGGTTGATATTACACAATAGTAAGGTTAATATTACACAATATCAATAACTTAATATTACACAATAGTAAGGTTAATATTACACAATATCAATAACTTAATATTACACAATAGTAAGGTTGATATTACACAATAGTAAGGTTAATATTACACAATGGCAAGGTTAATATTTCACAATATCAAGGTTAATAATACACAATATCAAGGTTAATATTACACAATAGTAAGGTTAATATTAGACAATATCAAGGTTAATATTACACAATAGTAAGGTTAATATTAGACAATATCAAGGTTAATATTACACAATATCAAGGTTAATATTACACAATAGTGAGGTTAATATTACACAATATCAAGGTTAATATTACACAATGGCAAGGTTAATATTACACAATATCAAGGTTAATAATACACAATATCAAGGTTAATATTACACAATAGTAAGGTTAATATTACACAGTATCAAGGTTAATATTACACAATATCAAGGTTAATATTACACAATGGCAAGGTTAATATTACACAATATCAAGGTTAATATTACACAATATCAAGGTTAATATTACACAATATCAAGGTTAATATTACACAATATCAAGGTTAATATTACACAATAGTAAGGTTGATATTACACAATAGCAAGGTTAATATTACACAATAGTAATATTAATATTACACAATAGTAAGGTTAATATTACACAATGGCAAGGTTAATATTACACAATATCAAGGTTAATAATACACAATATCAAGGTTAATATTGCACAATAGTAAGGTTAATATTACACAATAGTAAGGTTAATATTACATAATATCAAGGTTAATATTACACAATGGCAAGGTTAATATTACACAATATCAAGGTTAATAATACACAATATCAATGTTAATATTACATAATGGCAAGGTTAATATTACACAATATCAAGGTTAATAATACACAATATCAAGGTTAATATTACACAATAGTAAGGTTAATATTACACAATATCAAGGTTAATAATACACAATATCAAGGTTAATATTACACAATAGTAAGGTTAATATTACACAATATCAAGGTTAATATTACACAATAGTAAGGTTAATATTACACAGTATCAAGGTTAATATTACACAATGGCAAGGTTAATATTACACAACATCAAGGTTAATATTACACAATATCAAAGTTAATATTACACAATAGTAAGGTTAATATTACACAATATCAAGGTTAATGGTATACAATATCAAGGTTAATATTACACAAAGTAAGGTTAATATTACACAATAGTAAGGTTAACATTACACAATAGTAAGGTTAATATTACACAATATCAAGGTTAATATTACACAATAGCAAGGTTAATATTACACAATATCAATAACTTAATTTCTGCCTTAAAATCATATTTAGTATCACACACCCTGCTTATTCGGCCTTCAGAGTTCACGTTTTCATTTTCACTTCTTTTTATAAATAAAAACAAGTATGCAACAAACACTCGTTTTTCAGCATCGTTTTAAATTAAGATATACGAGGAAATTAAGTCAGGAAAAAATAAACAGCCAGTCATGATATCATGGAACATGCAAGTGATCTTATGATTCTGATTCCAGTACATGTTAAACAAAATAGATCCAACCAAAATGGAGATTTACAAGCATTTCAAATTTGTAATAATTTGTCAACATGGCGGTTAGAAAATAGCAAAAGTACCTTTGCAACAAAGGCATCCGAATTTCAAGAATTGATACTGAATAATGAATATAACCAGATATTGCCATGTAATATCACGTCTGTAGGTTACTGGGTGAAGTTATACAAACGTATGACCTTGAAGACAATTGCCTCAGGAATGTGAAATACTTCTGTTATATTTAGCTGTTAAGTACTCACATAAATGTCACAGTTGTATGATATCAGAGCGGTGATAGAACCTGCATCAATATAAATTTTCTTCAATGATTATGATAATTATAAATATCCACATAATGCTAACTATCCACATAATGGTAATGATAAATGTCCCCATAATGATAATTATACATATCCACATAATGATAAATATCCACATAATAATAAATGTCCACATACTGATAATGATAAATTTCTACACAATGGCAAATATCTACATGATGACAAATATCCAAATAATGATAAATATCCAAATAATAGTAATTATAAATATCCACATAATGATAAATATCCACATAATGAAAATGATAAATATTCACATAATGATAAATATCAACATAATGATAAATATCCACACAATAGTAATGATATATATCCGCATAAAGACAATGATAAATATTCACGTAATGATAAATAGTTATATCATGAAAAATTATACATATCGATATAATGATAATGATAGATATCCAGAAAACTAATAAATATCCACATAGTGGTAAATAGCCACATCATGATAAATAGCTACATAATGATACATATTTATATAATAGTAATGATAAAATATCAACATAATGATAATGATAAATATCCACATGGTGATGAATATTCACATACTGATAATGATAAATATCCACATAATGGTAAATATCCACATAGTGATATATATCCACATAATGGTAAATATCCACATACTGATAATGATAAATATCCACATAATGGTAAATATCCACATAATGATAATGATGAATATCCACATAACGATAAATAAAGATAAATGCATTATACAAAGGTGTGAACATTATAAGTCGAGAAGCTTTTAATTTTTGAAGCATTGGTGGTCACATATGTTTTATATCCCGTAAAGAAAGTATAAATCACGAAGTGAAGATATGGCACAAGTTTTGACGCCAATGGAGTATATAACAGTCAACATATTTAATTCCATTCATTGAAAGCATTTAAATATTTCGTAGATCCCTGTAGAAAACTAAAATACCTACTTCTGAGATGCTTTTGTAATAAAATATCGCTGCTATATGACTGAATAACAATCTTGAAATGTGTACGATGGAAAAATCAGGATATATAATTAGGGACTATCGTTGTACAATGGACACACCATGACATATAATTAGGGACTATCATTGTATGGTGGACACACCATGACATATAATTAGGGACTATCATTGTATAGTGGACACACCATGATATATAATTAGGGACTATCATTGTATGGTGGACACACCATGACATATAAATAGGGACTATCGTTGTATGGTGGGCACACCATGACATATAATTAAGGACTATCGTTGCATGGTGGACACACCAGGACATATAATTAGGGACTATCGTTGTATAATGGACACACCAGGACATATAATTAAGGACTATCGCTGTATGGTGGACACACCAAGACATATAATTAGGGACTATCGCTGTATACTGGACACATCAGGACATACAATTAGGGACTTCCGCTATACGATGGACACATCAGGACATATAATTAGGGACTTCCGCTACATCAGTATATATATAGTTAGGGACTATTGCTGTACAAGCTTTTAGGGTAGTCAGCAATCCGTTCTTTTGATTTGTGCCTTGCCACTATCTTTGAGAATATTTGTTTTCCCTAGTATCTTCACCATAGGGATTCTCTCTGGATCCACTGTCCTAGCGACCTGTTTTTTCTGTTCTCCATCGAAACTCCAGGGTTAAATCTTTGGAAATTCAGTTTTCACTTTTGTCTCAGCTTGTTAGCTGTACGTAGCATAGCCCCTTGTTTAGAACTTATTGCATTATTTTTCACTGTATTCTGATAATTGCTGTTGTAACGGATATCCATGATCCAGATGTCTTTTTACAGGAGTGCTTTTGTTAAATTAAAGTCAAATATATGTTTAATTGTCGACAACATTGTTAACAATTAAAGTCAGGTATATATGTATGTGTTTGTGTGTGCGTGTGTGTGTGTGTGTGTGTGATTTAGATTTTAAACGTAGCTTTAACAAATTTTGAGTCATATCGCTACGATGTCTGCAGTATGACAGTTTATTTATAGTGATGTCTAGCACTGGGGTATCATGCCGCAGACATGTAGCAGACATGTAGCAGACATGTAGCATGATGTCCCACCCAGCCACACTATCCTGACATCAGGCCGACCAGTCTTAACACTATCCTCTTAATGCTGAGCGTCAAGCGAGGCATCTGTTAGTACTATTTTTGTAAGTCTTTGGTATGACTCGTCCGGGGTTCGAACCCTCGACCTCCCGCATCCGAGGCGGACGCTCTAATCATTAGGCTATCGGAGCGGTCAGGTATATATGTAATTGTCGACAACTAACGGCAAATAACGCCCTGGGGTTTATAAGTAAAATCTCACATTTAACAACTATTTGTTCAACCAACTGTCAGTATAAGCAATCACTATTTATTCCACGAAATGTCTCACTTAGTAAACTACGGTTGATGTTGGATTACTGATGAAAGATAATTGATGACTGATGACTGAATACTGATGACTGATAATCAGTTTTCCATTTCATAAATATTAAACAGTCTGTTGATTTTAGGGACTCTAAAATCCGTGCGAAATCTTCAAATGTTGATCAAGCTTTGTGTTGTGTCGTTTGTACCTTTCTATTCATGGAAGCTCTGAATACAGGCCTGGCATTATCTATGTAATTTTATATATTTTTTTTATGAAATAGTAGATAGCTGACAATCAGCCATTCACAAATACTTCAAACCTTAGATAGGATTTTGTTACATGGTGTCCACGAATCAGCGCAAGCAATATCGGTTTCCTTCTAGTGCAGCACGTGGTAGTCTTCACGTTTCTTTCTTTAGTCAATATATTTTCCTTCTTGACACATTTATTCCCAAAAGTATCGTACCAGTGACTATAATGTAAGTGTCCATTCATACATTTAAAATACTACAATAGAATATAAGGGCAAATCTCATTTTTGATGATGATGTTGAAGTTTGCTTTATCATTATTTTTGTCTGAATAATATAGGCCTATATATAAAAATGCGTTATATAGGACCAGTCATTTAATAGAGGAGGGTGGGGAGCTGGCATAATTTGTTTCTTTTAAATCAAGATATATCTTTTATACTAAAATAATGCAAATAACACATTTATGACATCCTTAATATTTCAAATATATCACAGTCCCCCTACACGAAATTAGATGGCTGGTCCTTTAATTGTTTTGATTTATTTCATTCTGGCTTGTACATCTCTTTAATTATATCAGACGGCTTCAAGATCGCTCCAGTGGCCTAGTGGCTAGAGTGTCCTCCCCGGCCGAATCATACCAAAGACTTATAAAAATGGTGCTAATAGCTAAGCTGCCTCGCCAGGCGCTCAGCATTAAGAGGTTAGTGTTAGGACTGGTCTGCCTGGTGTCAGGATACTGTTACTGGGTGCGAAATCATGCTACGTGTCTTGCGGCATGATGCCCCAGTGCTAGACATCACTATAAACTGACAGACATCGTAGCGATATGACTGAAAAATTGTTAAAGCTGCGTTAAAAATCCAAATCACACACACACACACACACACGAACAGGATTTGCTCCTTAATACGATAACCATTTATATAAAATGCTCTTTGAACGAAGATTGCAAATGCAAACTAAGGAAAAGATACAAACCTACATGACACGTGTGAATTCATCAGGCTTTTTCATATTGCATTACAGTACTTTAAAAACAAATGTAAAAATGCTTGTACAGCAAAAAACACGACGTGGTGAGAAACATTACTTTGTTATATTCATAGCTCCAGAATCGTCCCACTGCCCTAATTCGCACTGTTTGTTTTCTCTGTACTTCTGTATCAGTTGGTATAAAGTAACAGCGAAAATATTTAGGACACCATTCCCCGAGGCACAACTCTTAAGTTTGAATACTAATCTTGACCTCAAGAGTACCATGATTAGGTAAAGCTATCATTCCTTTACAGGTTCTTATGCTCAATTAACCACGCTATGTTTAAGGTATTCCCGGTTATACCCATTACTACCCGCATGATGTGTCATTACAGGCATTCACTACACTAATGGGCCAGTTAGCCGCTGTTGCACTCTTTTGAAGTCCCTAAGAAAAGCGTCTCTGATGTTTCAAACGGTGATCTGCTGACCAGGGAAGAATGTCAGTCGAAATCAATATAATAAAAAAATCAAAGTAGAAATGTTTAGTTAGTTCATACTCTTGTCGTAGGATGACAAAGCAAAACGGACTTGTTTCGGTAATATCCGGAAAGGTCAGGCCCGGTCTAGGATGTGCGTGGTCCAAGACAGCCTGAAGGGCCGCAAGGCAGCAAACGATGAACGGGGCTCCAAGCAAAACAACTGCATTGTAGAGTTGATTTCCTGAAAGGGCTGGGCCTTGACCTTGGGCCGGGTCTGGGAAATAAATTTCTTCAAAAGTTTCACCCATGTTATTAATTAAAATTCAACTACATATGTTTCCAGGGAAAGTACCATAACGTATGCTATGCTATTAGATGATGAGTTCAAGTTATTGCTTAGCAATAGATGGCCTTAGTGCGTATGAACTTAAAACGAATTCACCGGATTTCATTAGAATGTACGAAATGAAGGAAATATGAAAGGAATTAAATTTGTGTGGTCAGGCACACTAAGGCAAAATTAAATCACATGGATATTGGATTTACCCCGGTTTTCACCATTGGTTTTGCTGGTTATTTAAGGGATCTGGTAAATCTTAGGTATGGTTAAAATAACTTATAATTTCCTTTGTTTTGGTGAATGATTTGATGGGTGTAATACGGGTGATAGATTGGGCTAACTTCAGATGTGCGCCTATCAAAATCTACTAGCTTCGCTTGAGCATTGTCACTTCCTGGACTTCAGAGGTAAATTTTACAAAACATTGTCTTTTTACACTTTATATGTTTGTTAATTCATTCACCACACTTTTAGAAGCTGGTATTGTCTAGCCTGGAAAGTTCGTTTTCCCTGCTTTAATCACTGTTAAATATAGCCTACTTTAGACTAATTCAGGCTGATTTCTGAGCACATGGGATCAGTCATTTTGGTTAGTTGTGTGTTTATATCATGTACAATTTCCACAAGCACAATATAAAAAAACATTTCAGCCACATTACATCAAAGTAGCATAGAGGTATGTCAACATTCTATCCACAGTGCGCGTCTCAACTGCAAACAACTTCACCTAACATCTGTCACTCTCTCAAACGTTCATATCTGTCGAGCGCCCACTTAAGACCGCAGCGTAATGGCAAGCAACATCATGACTAGAAAGGACCCTTGAACAGTTAAGACCTCATTGTAATTCCAAGTATCTTTATGACTAGCAAGGACCTTTGTACAGTTAAGACCTCTGTGTAATTCCAAGCATCTTTATGACTAGCAAGGACCCTTGTACAGTTAAGACCTCTGTGTAATTCCAAGTATCTTTATGACTAGGAAGGACCCTTGTACAGTTAAGACCTCATTGTAATTCCAAGTATCTTTATGACTAGAAAGGACCCTTGTACAGTTAAGACCGCTGTGTAATTCCAAGTATCTTTATGACTAGAAAGGACCCTTGAACAGTTAATACCTCATTGTAATTCCAAGTATCTTTATGACTAGAAAGGACCCTTGAACAGTTAAGACATCTGTGTAATTGCAAGATCTATTGACGGGGACCTGGCTCAGAACTTAAGTCAATTCGTGTTGAAGGCATCCATGGAAGCATATTTTATAGCACAAAACATTTTAATGCGAGCCTGTGCACAATATTTGTTTGTTTGGTAAGCATAATTCCTTTTTAAATTTTTAATTTTATCATCTTTATTGAAAACAAATCAATGCTTTATGAACAAAATGTATTATGAAAATAATAACGTATCCTTAATTGTCCCGGATATCGTAATTTGGTATTTTTCAAGATAAAACAGTGCGAGATTTTTATTTTATATCCACTCCAGGTGTCAAGCATCTGACGCATTGTCCTAGTGTGATAAAACATTTTCTTAATTTATATGGTTTACTAATTACATTTTGGATTAAACAAAATGATATTAGAATATGCCTGTACACCAAATGTCATATTCCTTTTCCATTGTGAGATTCGGTTGTATTAATTACTTGTAAAATGTCACCTCACACCTCACAAACCGTAGCTTAATGATGTCGATTCAGAAATGATCGTATCTGCACGACCCAAGGGACTGATGTTGTTTGACTCAGTTTCCTACATCCTTGACATAAAATCAATCAAAGTATGTGACCTGACATTGGCAACCAGCCTTATTGCTTACCAGTGGCCCATGTATAACGATGCATTTTATACTTGCCTGGTGGCCCAAGTATAACGATGCATTTTATACTTGCCTGGTGGCCCATGTATAACGATGCATTTTATACTTGCCTGGTGGCCTATGTATAACAATGCATTTTATACTTGCCTGGTGGCCCATGTATAACGATGCATTTTATACTTGCCTGGTGGCCCATGTATAACGATGCATTTTATACTTGCCTGGTGGCCCAAGTATTACGACACATTTATACTGAAGGACACCTGCTACTTACTTGGTGCCCAAATAGAACAACACAATTATACCGAATACATCTTCCTACTTTGTACCCAAGTATAAGAAAACATTTATAGTGAAGATGATTTCCTGCTTACCTGGTACCAAAGTATAATACACATTTATACTGAATATGTCTTCCTACTTACTTGGTGTCCAAGTATAACGATACATTTATACTGAATTTATCTTCCTACTTTCTTGGTGCCCAAGTATAACGATACATTTATGCTGAAGATGATTTTGATGATGCAGTTGATGAAACAGCTCATATATCAAATGATTTGATACTACTTTATAATTTACATAATGTTTATGAAACGGAAACCTGATTATGATCATCATTACTCCAACATTATCACTAGTGTTATCGCTCATCAATACTCCAACACTATCACTAGTGTTATCGCTCATCAGTACTCCAACATTATCAGTAGTGTTATCGCTGATCAGTACTCCACCATTATCAGTAGTGTAGTCGCTGATCACTATCCAACATTATCAACAGTGTTATCGCTCATCAGTACTCCAACATTATCAACAGTGTTATCGTTCATCAGTAGTCCAACATTATCAGTAATGTACTAAATGATTGGTTTGGAAACTTTTGAAATCACATACATCGAATTAAATTTTCTTCAAGATTTCTTGTCTAACGTAACATCAGGGGCAAAGCAACCGCCCAAGCAGTCCACGCAACTGGGGAGGCGGACCAGGCTCACTAGGGGCACACAATACCCCCCACCTTTCTTTCCTTAGGATGGGGTCTCAGAATTTAGTCTTGCTGTGGATGGGGTAGGATAGCTTGCTATATATATATATATATATATATATATATATATATATATATATATATATATATATATATATATATATATATATATATATATATATATATATATATGTATGTATATATATGTATGTATGTAATATATATATGTATATATGTATATATATGTATGTATATATATGTATGTATATATATATGTATATATGTATATATATGTATGTATATATATGTATATATGTATATATATGTATGTATGTATGTATATATATATATATATATATATATATATATATATATATATATATATATATATATATATATATATATATATATATATATATATATATATATGTGTGTGTGTGTGTGTGTGTGTGTGTGTGTTTGTATGTGTGTGTGTGCTTCCGGGTGATTATTTAAATTCGTCGAAACTTGAGAAAACGTCTCAAATGAAAACTGCTTTCCTTTTTTTGTCGTTGACATTATCATGTTATTGTATGTTATCCACGAACACATTCAAGTTATTTTTTCTTTTTATCTAGACAAACATGTAAAATATTAATTCCATTTTTAAATCACATACAATTTTACAATATCATCATAGGTCCTTTTATAGCGTTCAGGTAATAATGAAACATGGATATAAAGTCAGATTGGTAGCAGGATCAGGAAGCATGATTTACCTTTGTATATTTGATTATAACGGAACATTTCCTATATCATCTATTCCATATCTTGGAAAAATCTGGACTGTCTAAGCGGTCAATGTCCTCGATTTTGGATTAGAAATCGATGTTAGGCGTGGACTTAACAACTGCTTATGTTCAGTAATATTAACGGTATAGATAAAACGTTGAATCGTTCCAAATGTGAGCCCTCTGTCTATGAAAGTAAATGCCATTAATCAATGCCTACGTTTAATCTATTTAATGAACAAAGGCGGACATAATTTACCCTGATGTGACAATCTAAAGGACCTAAATTACCAGACCATTGGCATCGACAAACATTCTGTAGAAAGTGACGTTTGAAAGAACTTAAATTACCCGACCATTGGTATCGACAAACATTATATTGAACCGCGCCCGACAGTTTTTGTCTCTTTTTCAAAGATTTAGCCTTCCGGTGTTATCTCAGTTTCAATGGTTCATTGGTTCTGTTTTAACGGCTGTATAAAAACGCTGTATGAGCAATTTTCGCCTGTTGAAAGAGATATAACGAACAAATATACTTTGCTCTTACACGTGAGACGAATGGCTCCTCCATACGGTCGTTGCAATTGTTATCGGTGATTGGTAGTCGTCACTATTTGTGCCAGAACTATCTTGGTAACAAAATCGTTAGCAAAACACGTGGTCAAGGACTGACAACAATTTCTTTTACTTCATGTGAAGGCAAGGCAGGAAAAAGGTGGAAATGGGGAAATATTTTTAGAGATGAGAAAAGAAAATGTAGACGATAGGTACGTGTTATTTTTATGGTTACAAGCCGCATGCTAAAGTGATACGTAAGCAAAAAATGGGCCAACACTAAAATTCCGATTCTTCTCCCTTTTTTCTTCTTCCCTGCATTAGGTTGATACTGGGGTCAATATATCTGAGTTGGATTAAAAGGCAGATTTTTTTTTCTTCCCCCAAAACTTGGTAAGTACATCAAAATATTAAAGCAAATATAAAGAATAACAATCGACCATGGCTAACATCTATTATTTTCTTACACCTAAGGGGAAGGGACAAACCATATCAAATGAAAGCTCAACCTCTGATATATCTGACCACATGCTTAATTGTATATTGGAGGTCATCATTTTTTGTACTTCATACAATTCTTCAAATATTATAGCAAACGTGTACGTTTCTCTTGGTGCATTGTTGTCAAATAATTTGACTTGAACCTGCCTTTGTGGAACACTATCGTAGAATCAGGTAGAGTCGAATATCGATATCACAATTGCTGCCAGAAAACATATCCGGGAAAGTCGTCTAAGATTATTTTGGAACGTAGCCCATAATACATCTCCGGGAAAGTCGTCTAAGATTATTTTGGAACATAGCCCATAATACATCTCCGGGAAAGTCGTCTAAGATCATTTTGGAACATAGCCCATAATAACGGGACAAACATTTTGAAAGGTATTCTGACTTACGTTTCACGTTTTTATTTCTTCTCTCTCTTTCTCTCTTTATTTTCTCTCTCTCTCTCTCTCTCTCTCTCCATGTATGTATGTATGTATGTATGTATGTATGTATGTATGTATGTATGTATGTATGCTTGCATGTATGTATGTACATGCACACACTACTCACCTGTATGTACATTATTGATTTTTTTAATAACATATCGGAAGTATATTCCGACACATGTTGAAACGTTTCGTTTGTGCTGAAGCGTGAAAGGTTTCTGTCGTGCATTTACAAAACTGGAAGGTACCAGTCTTCATGTCTTCACGTCAAGGAAAAACACTTGGTTCTCTTGTATGCCCAAATGCTTCCTTTCCAAAAAAATTCCTTAACATAAAAATACACTCCTGTTCACAAAGTAGTTCATATCACAAGCAAAAAACAGTCAGTGATATCATGCTTCTCGGGCGGTTGGTTGATCTTTCCGATCATCAAAGCGTATAGGTTGTAAAAAACCATTAATTCAACAGACGAAGGAACTACGTCTAATTTCACTCATTTCACAGAAGTAAATGTGACCTACAATAAACAAAGCACCTGGTAGAAATATGTAACGGATTACATGATTCGATTAATCCTACAAAAACAGATGCCGAAAATGTGTCACCTTATCTAAAACCAGTACATTATTTGTATCAGCACATTCTCAGGTACTCGCCAAGAAAAGAGAATGTTTAAAAATTTGTCATCTTCCTTTTTCTGCAGTCCAGACAGGCGCGATTCATTAATTCAAACATTACGGTGTTATTCCCCCCCCCCCCCCCACATCCCTTCAAGCAGAAAGAAGAAACAGAAGAGGCTCAAGGCGATCCTCTACCTCATTTTCGTAATCAAATAAATACACATGTACATGTACAATGGTAAAGTGATATATTAGAGTTACATTTGTCAAACCAACTTCTATATTGTAAAAGTTGTTTGAGAATTCATTATTAAATAATAATATTAAGGTAGTCGGTGCACAAGTACCTGTCGAATGTTCATTATCTCTACCAACTGACAATGAACGCATTGACCTTGTTTAGTTAGAAAAGCTGACTTAGCAAAATTATTCGCTGAAATACTAATTACGAAATAATGTTTTTTTGGTGGTAAACTTGGCCTATGTTTTTTTGCCGTAGCCCTTACACATGATTCATCCCCCTGAACCAGGCACAACAATAAAAAAACCAATACCCTCGTTTTCACTTTTTCAGCATTTTCAGTGCAAAAGAAGCTAACTTTATCCCCCACTCGCGCATATATATATACACACACACACACACATATATATATATATGTGTGTGTGTGTGTGTGATTTTACCGGACGAAGGGCAGATGTTCGAAACATTGTAAAAATGAATAACTGCTGAAAGTTTTATTTGAAAGGTTAGCTGTAATAACATTCAAATAATTTTTAATTTATGCCGATCGTAAGACGAGTTCACGTCGAGACAATTTGTAACATACAATTTCTGACCTTTTGAACAAGCTTTGATTTTTACAGATTAGCCTATGTTGACCTAAAACAAAGAAGGTTTTTAGAACGCAAAGCGTGAAGCAAAAATATCTGTCGAGTCAACGGTAACCAGTTCTGTTTCTCTCAAGTATTCTTGTTTAAAATTAAAATTCATCAAGCAGATTGTGTGATTGTGCGGTGAGTTCGCAAAACAGATATTTGGTGTAATATGTCTTTTCTTAGAAATACATTTGAGTTCTTTTTTTCTAACCCCTTTTTGTGTGCGGAGTTACGTTGTCATAGAAACGTTTGATTCCAGCTCAGCCATAGCTATATAAGCTTGAAGCAAATGTAATAGGGTGTCTGTTGATACAGAAGTTATAAGATGAACGTAAACCAGATAATACAACACGGAAGAGATGATAATAGATAACAAAGACAAAGATGATATTATATCGTATGGATATACAGACCGTCAACCGTATCACATGATACCAAAAATCATTCAGTTTTATTCTTTTTTTTTAAAATCTGGTTTCTTTCATGACTTATAACCATTTTGGCTGATTCAAATATCTCCAACTCTTCCTGGATACAACAGTAAGAAATCACATCCCACTTGAGACTTGCTTTGTTTGGTTTGGTGTTTAACGGTACAACAACGTAAGTTATTCAGGACCGCGGTAGTAACGTGCCTTGCTCAATGACACACCGCAGTAACCAACCTGGCCTGGTCATCTGATGGGAATCGAACCCACGTGCTTTCTGTCGCAAATGTGGGTCATCGAGGATCAGCCTCCCTTAATTATTTCTTACGACATGCAGGACCACATACATCCATGAACTCGTTGGAATCATAGTCTAGTCACCAGCCAAGTACATAATATCATTTATGTTCTCACGCCTAAGATATCTGATATAGGCGCGACTGGTTCAGGAACTTATATTTTCATTGGTTTTAGGCTTGAATTATTTTTCGAAAAGAACAAGAGTGGCCAGATATATCGGGCTTTTACTTCAGAAAACTGAAATGGTATGCATTTATTTAGATAATCACCTCAGCGACTACATGACAATGGTTGCAGCCACGATTACTCACAACCTCCAAGGGGTAGGATTTACGCAAAGCCTGTCATTTATCCATTAATTATTATTTAATTTTGCATGAGAAAGAAATCATTTTTCTGTGCGCGATTATAGTCGTGAACCAGTTTTTATCTGAATTGTTTGAAACTGGGAGAACAGCTTTTATTTCTCCTCGCCCAGAGGAAGATTCAGTGATAAATTATTCACACCAGTCCCTTTATGAAAGATATCAGCAGTGTCAATTCATATATGCAATTATTTATTAATGACTGACTCTATGTATGAAGTACGCTGTTATTTTGGCTGGCGAATGTATCATAAATATATTCTCGAGGTTTAAGTTTACTGACAGAAAAAAATCATTGCCTGCTGAAAGTTGTATTAAAATGGAAGGAAATATACCGTTGTGACACACAAAAACCCCCCATCTAACAACAATGAAAACAGCAAGCAATACAAGCACAACAATTACAAGTAGAAAAAATATACAGTATATACTCGTTTATAAGTCGAGACCAGTAGTAAACTGCTTATTCACATATCTGCCTGAACTTTATTCGACGGCAGATTCGAGTCGATGCAGTTTGTTAGGATTTATTGGTAGAGCAAACAACAAAGGCCCCAATCTGACAGCGATTATGCGATGGCCGAAAAGAGAATATTTTTGGTGTTAGATGGAGTAAGCGAGTATATACGGTATACTGGGATTGCCTTTTATTAGAGGGAGGATATTTTACGTATTAATCGTTCACACGGAGATGCTTAATCGATAGTCAAAGCCCAGATAAGAAGCCCATGCATCTAGTTTATCCATCGCAAATTAGATTTTGCCTGGATGTCCTTTCGCTAATATCTGCTTGATCAATATCGCCAATAGATAAATAACATTCTGTTACATTGTCTGCTCCTTAAATTTTAGCATTTATTCTTCTGTACTAGTATCTGAATATGTTGGCAATTGCATGTGTAGTAGTCTGTTCCATTTATACAATGCGTTTTTTTTTATAACAACCTCCATCTCCCTGATAACCTGGTCAGTCATCGATTTTTATTAACTCTCCGCACATCTTCCTAATGATGTATTTCATCGTGTGTCTGAAGTAACCCTCTTTTCCCCAATACACTGTTTATTAAAATTAACCAGTTAAAACTTACTGACGTCACCTCTTTCTCAAACAAATTAGATCATGAAAAATAAAAAATAAATAAAACGTTGTGACTTAATTTTACAAACGGCAATGATATCTCTACCAACCGCGTGTATCCATGAGATTTTTGCAAATACGTTTATTGATATTTCCAGTAATTTATGTGTTAGTTTTTCAAAAAGATACAACAATTATAGATATATTTTAGCACGTGGTTTGGATGAGGTTAAAAAAGTACTGCGGAATATATGAAAAACTGTACCACAATAGATTTGTCCTATTAGATTCTGAAGATTCGACATAGCTGAAATGTTTCGACTCCTCTGTAGTTGGACAAGGTATTATTGAATTGTCGAGCTGAATTATGCATCATTATAAAAATTGCCATTTATAATAATGAGAATTATATATTCAAAGCGTACGTTGTTAGATGTAGCCAAGGGAGCTGCATAGTTGCTCAGCAATTTCTCCAAATCAATACGACGACAAACATAAAAATAACTCGAATCATTCGGAAACAAATGCCACACTTTAGTTCCAGTAGAGAATGATCTGATTAGCAAATTCTTTTTATTTTTAACTTTTCCAGTTTTGCAAGCTTTGCATTTTAAATATTTAAGAATAACCCACATGAAAATGGGCACTTCTTTCCAGAGGGCAAAGAAATCTGTTAGAAAAACCGTGAATGATGCCCAGACTGCCACGTCAGAATGTCCTTCAAGATGTATATTTAGTAGGCTTTAAGGTCAAGGTCAAATGTCTAAATGTGGGGCACGTCAGAATAAAATTGTATTTTGGCTCTAACATGGATACGTAGGGTAACACAATATGATTTAGCAAAAATACTAGTTGACGAGTCAAAGAAATGTATTAGACAATAATTCAGATCTTCTGTACTTGCAGTCTATTTTATAATAACCTGATCCATCGAGATTATGCAGAACTGGAAGTGCGGTTTTTGAGTATATCTTCTTTGTGCCAAAGAGATGCTGGTTTAAATTTTCACAAGTGGAAGCAATTCAAACAACGTGCACTTTTAATGGATTGGGTCAAGGGAGTTGCATCCCCACTTTGATTGCAAGTACACATCGTTGCGTCATAACTTCGTGAGGCTTTATTTCATAAAACTGGAAATCATCTATATTTACTCAACACTTACTATTACAGATACTTTTGGATCCAACTCTGGGCATTTTTTGTCGACCTGGATTCTCTCTGTGTCTGTGTGTTGCATGTACTACACTACCTTCCAGCAATATTTAGACAACTTGTTGCACATGTTTGTTTGGTAAATCTATACTGCAGTTTCGTTTACATATTTATTTACCAATCAATATTTACGACTTCATATTTACCATTCTCTATGCTTGGAAGTGATGAACAGATGACTGGTTTCTAAATACCAGGAATTATATATATCTTTAGCATTCCGCACGAGGAAGGGGCGGCATAAATTGACATTATTGGTGGAAAATTGATAGAAAGATATTAGAACCACCGATTTCCAAACAATAAACCTAATTTATTGTACATGGGTTAGATATGCTGAGCGATTATTGTGTCAGTTAAAGATAATAAACTGTCGAGTTAATTGTTTCTTGATATTCGTATGGTCTTATATAGGTAAATGAGTTACTTCAGACATTTCCTAAATATTAATTTATCATGATACAGACGTTCAATTTGCTAATTGTAAATTGTAATTGCTAGTTAGCTACGATGCAATTCTGCAATTATTATGGCATGCTCGTGAAAATGACACACGTGACTGTGAGAAACCATTACAGGTTAGAAAATGTTGAATTGTGCATTCCTTAAATAAAATTCCACAAAGTTCCTTTGTTCTATGGAATAAATATAACGTTTCCCAGATAAAACTATAAATGGTTTTCAGCGAATATTTACCGTAGGATTCGGAGCACAAAGCACCCTAAAATTAATCATTTTATCATCCTGCTGCATCATGGGATACAAATTCCATACAGTTACTGTGTGAAACAAACAGATGTTCTTGTAAGGAAAAAGGATGAAATAAGTGGAACGAGAATTTTAAATTGCAAATCTTAATGACCAAAGGGAGAAGACAAAACGAAAGCCATTGTCAAATCGATTGGAACGTTGAAGTATCAGTATAGCTTTGCATTATAGCACATACTCAAGGGAATGCATCATTTGCCTCCAGCTACGAATCAATATTTTCGATCATATTATTTAATATTGCTGGCAATACCGACCCAAACAATTATGCTGATCGGGAAAATATATCCTGTTACTTTGTATTCTGAAAGCAATTTAATAATTTACATCGATTTCGTGGCGGCCAAAAGAAGTACTGGCATAAAAGATATATGTATTTAAGCGGAAAATGGTGTTATTTTCCATAATGCGTGTTTCTATGTGTCCCATATTTTCAAGAAATTATAAATCATTGACGATAGAAGAAAAAAACCCTCCAAATCATGCGCAGTAATCAATTAAATATGGTTTCTCATTTGCTTAAACAAAATTATTGCGGACACTGTGAGGTCCTAATTAAAAATGGCAACGAGTGGGAGGTACGGCAGGAAAAATGAACATCGAAAATACCAGTAGTGACACATGCATGCATCATACATGCACAAAATGAGAACGAACTAATGTTTACCAAACCTAAGCCGTTTCAGTTCTCACAGAGTCTTTGTCGAAAGAATTTGCAAAATAGAGTCAAAGAACAGACACAATAAACAAGAAAGAAAGCGTTGAATGTACAAACCTTAACTCTACTGTATGTCTGTCTGGTGGTATTGTCCTAAAATGTCAGGTGTCACACCTGACTGGTTTGCATGGTTCACATGTACCTTAATCAATTCCTCACACGCGCAATTGTTACTCAAGTGCACTTGAAAGAAGTGTTATTGGGCATATGAGTTTAAAAAAAAAATATATGATGTATATTTATATACATTACATACCTTTACACACACACACACACACACACACACATACATACATATATATATATATATATATATATATATATATATATATATATATATATATATATATATATATATATATATATATATATATATATATATATATATATATATATGTATTTTATTTTTTTTTTCTTCTGTAAAATGGTGAGAACAGAACTATATTTAAGCCATCGCTATGCATCACCTACAGTGCTTAGTCATGTAATATCGACGTGTGTTTGCAGGACGTTATGTGGGTGACTTTAAGATGTGTACATGTGCTTCCAAGAATTGCTACCCTAAATGAAGTGTTGAGGATTGACATCAAACTATAAAAGAGGGTTTTTCCTTCCCAGACTTGAACTATTTGTTTACCATCACTGTGGATATATTTACTGGGAAAACATTGATAAGTCCAAAATCTGTAAGACACAAAAAGCACAATATTTGATGAATTGTTCATGTTGTTGCGTAGATGTGCATCTTTATGTTGGAGTTAAATATAAAGCAAAACTGTTTTATTCATGAAAGTGAGCATGGGAAGAATGTATTATTCTTCAAAGATCAAACAGCTATGTAAGAATATGTACAAATCTTAGATGTTGCAGATACGAAGATAATGTCCACGGGAATAATATGTTTTTGTTGTCGGAAACTGAAGTTGTCAAGGTGCGTTTCAGACGCATGTATAAAAACAAAGACTGAAACATCACTCATCTATTCCACTAAATACACACAAAAAAATCACAGAATAATTATGTTTCTACCGATATGATGTCTCATGACTGTTTAACACTGGGGCCTTGACAAAAGTGAATGAAATCTAGATGAATCTGCCCACGTTTTCCATCGTTCATTTCCATAAAGGTGTTAGAGAGGTAACTCAGTATCGAAACTGTGCTTGGCTCTACGCTGTCATGTTACATAATGGTAGAACTGTACTTGGCTCTACGCTGTCATGTTACACAATGGTAGAAGTGTACTTGTTTTTATGCTGTCATGTTACACAATGGTAGAACTGTGCTTGGCTCTACGCTGTCATGTTACACAATGATATAAACTGTAATTGGCTCTACGCTGTCATGTTACACAATAGTAGAACTGTACTTGGCTCTATGCTGTCATGTTACACATCGGTAGAACTGTACTTGGCTCTACGCTGTCACGTTACACAATGGTAGAACTGTACTTGGCTCTACGCTGTCATGATACACAATGGTAGAACTGTACTTGGCTCTACGCTGTCATGATACACAATGGTAGAACTGTACTTGGTTCTACGCTGTCACGTTACACAATGGTAGAACTGTACTTGGCTCTACGCTGTCATGTTACACAATGGTAGAACTGTACTTGGCTCTACGCTGTCATGATACACAATGGTAGAACTGTACGAGTGATAAGTAGCATACCTAAAACTTTGATCCGTTTGTTCAGGACGGTGAATAGCATCTCTAAATATGAAAACACCTTTTCCATGTATCATTTCTACTGTTAAGTTAACAAAACAACACAAAATTTCAAGAAACTCTCATCGATAGACCCATATAATTCGCAGGCATCTAAAGTGATGCATTCATTACAGGTTGTTTTGCGCTTGGATTGGAGATAGTCCAGTATTTCCATTTCGACCTGATCCAGTATCATCGATTCTATTTAGCGTAGTCTTCTTGAAACCTTCTTAATACGAAAGTCGAGCTCAACCTACAAGAATAAATTTAGAAAAATAAGTAATAATAATCAATAATAATAAAAAAGAAACTTCAAATAATTGAAAGTTTTGCAAAACGTATATCTGGAAATATTTGGAAAACATAAAATAGTGGGAATGCAGTAAATACAAAACGCCATCTGTTCTGAGACTTGGAAACAACTCGTCTGACATGGCACCGCGATTGGAAACTGGGTCGGCCATTTCCTTCAGGTCTTGAAATAACCTCGGAAGTAGTTGCAGGAATACCCATCATTTGGATGTATTTGGTGATTCGCCTGTGGCGGAGTGCACCAAATATGCTACGACAGCAATGACCGAGATTGTTCCGATTGTGACTTTATCTCCTTCCACCGCCATATTATTACATGTGAACGAAAGTAATTCATAATATAAATCTCAAAGGTGACGAATTACATCTGAGGTTTACTTCACGTTAGGACGGAAATGCGAGAGCGATATTCTGATCGATGATGTCGACGGAACATTGCTTGGCCATTTGGCCATTTCCGTCAGGTCGTGAAATAACATCGGAAGTAGTTGTAGGAATACACCTCAAGTTGTTTTGTGTTTAATAATTCGCCTCTGGCGGAGTGCACCGCATGTGTTACGACAGCAAAGACCGAATGTATTCGGATTGTGACCTTGTCTCTTTCCGCCGCTATGTTGATCCATACAAGTGAAAGTAGTTCAGAATGTTGTTTTCAGTGGTAACCAATTGCATCCAAAGTTTATTTCACGACCTGACTGAAATAGATGAGCAATGTTCAGATCGATATGGCGTACGAATATTTATCTCCGCCGAACGGTCTCGCCGTTTCCTTAAACTCAGTAAACGCTTTCTTTTTGCCGATCGGAACAAATCACATATGCAATTTTGTGTATACCTTTTTAGAATTAAGCAGGTACTTGAGACAATTTTCTCATCGGAAAGATACACCAGCGATATGACGATCATTAGGTTATTTTGTAGGCCACAGTAGTCGCGGCAGTGTCATGTAACCTGGTTAAACTGTCAATCTTTTCGGTCAACGAAGCAAGTTAGTTTCACTTTCAGGTCGATATAATTGAGAAATAAGTCTTATTTGCCATAATTAACAGGACTTTAGTTTGACCCTTGTTAAACAAGCGTTTCAGTTATTACTAAACTTCGACCCTAGTGATGAACGCCTGATTTGTTTATGCCCATTATGAAAGGCGTTGACAATGTGTTACATTATCTTAGATCAGGGTGAAATTGTAACACTTTGTAATGAGCCATTTCTTGGTTTCACGCCAAAACAGGTGCGAGCGTTTGGATTACAACGGTCAGGTTTAAGGTTCATATTTCTTGCATATTGTAGTTTGCATTGAGTTTATTTCGCTCTCTACCTAACAATCCTTCTATTTACAACGACACTGTTTCGTGATTTTATCCAGCAAAATATAAATGCAATTAGATCAATTTTTTACCACCACCACCCTAACTATTTGTAATTATAATGCTTCTATAAGTTTAACAGTTAACTCGTCAGTTAGTATTACACTTTTCTTTACTCCAGAAATCTCGCGGAGCAAGGATTTTGAGACTCACTGATACAGAGGAAAGCACTATAATATTCTATAAAATAATATGGAAACCATATTTGTTGACGCGACATAGGAAAAATACTCATTTTTTTTCTTGAAGACCCTTGGTCAGTTTATTCGTTGGAATTATGTAGAACAATGTACCGAGAAATACCTCCGCCTCTTATCCCCATAATGGGCTACATGGAGTCAAGACTACTTTTTCGATCGTCACCAGCGGAAACAATGCTTTGGTTCATATTTTCCCGAATTTTGCGATCAGCACTATTATACAAATTAAGCGTTTTGGTAGGTCTTAAAATCCTATCAAGCTTTGTGGCCTCTGGCAAGAACAATGAAAACTAGCATATCGCCAATACATAGTACCAAGTTATTATGAAGTGCGCCAATAATTTATAATTATTGCGTTAACTTCACATGTACGCTGGACACACGTTCATATATATATATATATATATATATATATATATATATATATATATATATATATATATATATATATATATATGCAATAGACTGACAACGAACAGTGTGAAATTAGTATCAAGCTAGGCTGAGCTCTTTCGACTCTTTGATGAGTCTTTTTCAAAGGCAAATACAATACATAGACAAGACAAAACAAACAACAAAAAAACCCACAGAAAAACGGTTATGTTTGCGAAACTTTACATTGCTGTTTCTACAGGAATTCAACCTTTTAACTCTATTATGTGTCAACTAATTTATTTCAGCTTGTTGCTGATACTGGAAAATATTTGTATTTACCTAGAAATTGATGAGCCATAAAGACATCTGTTATTTTATGTAAATTTATATAAGCGCAGATTATATCCCAGATATTTCATATGTTATAGTAGTCATAGGTTATTAAACAAATTTAGAGAATTATTTAAAAGAAAATGTGTCGCTGCAAAAGATAATTTTATTTGTGCATAGTTGTCTTTTTCTAGTCTTCAAGTCTTCTAATATCACTGTGGATCTGTATCCTTGTAATTCCCGCACCATCACCACCACCATCACACCATCACACCCACCACAACTACTACTGCTACCAGGCACGTAACTTGAGCATGTTTCGCCACACGAGAGTGCAGAATGGGGTGATTTTTCTCATATCAAGGTTGATTGCAATACTAACAAATCGTTAAAATAATTGGTGTGAAATGCATTATTTTATTTTCTTGTCAAAAGTTTCCTACGCATTTGCGTATCTGTGCATAGGCAGCCACTCGCCTTACTACTACTACTTCTGCTGCTACTACTACTACTGTTACTACCACTATTGCTACTACTACTACTACTTATCAAGACATTCGGCTCGTGCAACTTAAATTGAACGTATATAAAGTAATTTTGTCTAGAAAGTATATAATTTCGAAGATTTACCACATCTCCCGAATCTGTTACCTGTAAGAGAGCTTTCTTTATCACTAGAAGAAGAAGAAGAAGAACAGAGAGAGAGAGAGAGAGAGAGAGAGAGAGAGAGAGAGAGAGAGATTATCTAGGAATATTGTTTACGGAGTGGAACCAGGAATATCGTTTAGGTCGTTTCGTGTTCATCCAACCCATTTTCCAATCTACCCCTGTTTTTATTTTTGTATAACAATAACGACCACATGTTTTTGCGTAAAAGATCATCTTAATTATTTGGATTATGTCCCTTCGAATCGTGCCTGCTATGTCTCAGAAATCCTTTTGAAACTTCACGAACGACATCTCTAACCAATTAAATATCTGGAATAGATTCAACGATTAATTGCAATAGCGAATTGTTGATGAATAAAAACATGGAACGTACCATAGTTAAAGATGTAGACGAATCATATTGAACACATAATTGTATTTCATATAAAATGTTGTTTGAAACAAGTGAGAGTTATTATTTTGCCGAAAAGGCATCAATTTATGTTGTCATAGGCTCTAATTTCTAACGTTTCGACTTCTCAAAACTCAAAATCAGAGAGAGAGAGAGAGAGAGAGAGAGAGAGAGAGATTATAATTTTTTTGCATTTTTTAATGGAAGCGTCCAATGGCTCTGCATTAATTAGAGTACTATGACAGGGACCTTCACTCCATTTTACTTATAAAATATCCTGTATAAAATATATGCAAAGAGCAAGAACATTTATTTGCAGACTTCTGTACAATTCATAGCAAAATACGATCCTGAAAAAATACAAAGCCTTGTCAATATGGAAAATACCCTGATCATAAGCCTGTGTCAGTCTTTGCAGCCACTTAAATTATTTACTGTTTCATGACACAAATATTTACAGTTCATTTGATTTAGTTCTAGGCGCGTTTAAGTTCGGAAATGGAGGAATTACATTATTTTGTTATGCACATGTTGTGGGTGAAAGCTACTGTTTTAAAACCATTTTCATAAGAATCTCAAATTCTCCACGAAGACGATATCGATACAACTAAACATCGTACGAGATTATTATCCATATATGAAACAAATAAATTCACTTAGAAACCAAGGTGGTAATTGAATTAAAAGCTGTAATCTAATAAATGAGACGGCACTAGAAATGAAAACGGAACACCGATCCTCTGAAAAACGTAACATGGCGCCGCATGAGCTGAAATTTTGTCATGATTTTTATGATTGGAAAATTTTCTCGATAATACAAGGTAATTGTGATTCAAATTTCCAGATTCTACATTTCGGAGTCGTAACTGAATAAAAGAACTAGAAAAAAAAATCGATAAAAACCAAGGTTCGTACTAGTGACGCACTAAGACTCGCCGTGCACACAGTGATTTGATATGATGGCTTCAGATCTAATTTGGAGAACTTGTTCCATTAAGAAAGAGGCCAATATTGTCATATAGGGTTTTTATTTATTATTGTGGTCGTGGTATTGTTTCAATTATTGTTTATTTTGGGAGGGTGAAGTGGTCGGATAAAGGCAAAATATTTTGTTGTTTTCATCATGATGTAAGATTCTTGTCTGGTGGCTGTATTGTCATACTCAGACTGAAATTATGTCTGATATCACTATATGATTTCCTACTTGCATTATTCCGGTATAGAAAGCAGATATTCTTTCTTTTGTTTCACAATAACCGAAATAGGCTATGAATTATTTAAAATTCATAACAAGTTCATAAAAGAAAGAGCATCTTGTTTCAGTCTTATTCTCGTTTTCACTTAACATTGATCATTGTGTGTTTTAAACGAAACCACAAGAGTAAGAGTCGCCGGAATCAATATAAGTTTGTATTGCTTGGATGTTGGTCAAACGGAAACAATACAAGTTTGTATTTCTTGGATGTTGGTCAACCGGAATCAATACAAGTTTGTATTTCTTGGACGTTGGTCAACCGGAAACAATACAAGTTTGTATTTTTTGGACTTTGGTCAACCGGAAACAATATAAGTTTGTATTTATTGGATGTTGGTCAAACGGAAACAATACAAGTTTGTATTTTTTGGACGTTGGTCAAACGGAAACAATAAGATGCTGTGCCGTAAAACACTAACACGGTTACTGTAAAATTTACTACCTACATTACTTCATGAAAAAAGCTATTGAATTTAAATTTTTTCAGTCTCCTTGATTTTAACCTTTCAGTTGTCACACAAGAAAGAACACAATTTGATTGATATGCATTTTAATCTTACAATATTTTATCCCGTTGTCTCCAAACTTAGGTGGTATATAAATAACCACTATCTGTCAACATCTGCGCACCATGTCCATAAATCATTTACTCTACTGCGAGAAAATGACACACACAAATTAGGCTGAAATAAAATACAAACAGAACCCCAAATACACGAACATTGCTATCGATAACTTTTGTCTGGAATCTGACTCGATGAATTTATCTTCAATTAAACCTTTCTCCGCTATCAAAGGTATGAAATATCTGATCATATGAAGTCATGTTATAGGCAATAAGTACTTCTTATGTCAATAAATGAGAACATGTTCGTAACGGTTTGGTAAACGTCAACGTTATGCAAATATTATAGTCGAAATAAGTTTAGCCAGAACTTTATCACCAGAATGAAAACTACATTCTTTTGCATTTGCGTCATACTTTCATTGCATGTTTGACTGAAGAGAGTGAATATTAGTTCTTGCTACTTCACAAGCCTTCGACAACTTGAATTTGAAAGCAGAGACATTGTGAAAAAGATTAATTTCTTAATCATCGATTGAGTTTTTTTTTCTCATTTAAAAACTTCAATGGTCCATAGACAGCATATCCATAAACTAGTTCAAAAGGACTACAACCTAATGATTCTTGAACTACTTCCCTAAGAGCAAACAATAAAAAAAGAACACCCTAAGCACAATCTTTTCATGTATTAAAGCGATTCATATTTTTCAACGATTGATGAAGTGTTTCCAACGTCCCTTGACTTACAGGGTGATAAGCTGAGGATTTAAACTTTCGGATGAGTAATTCATGCATAATTAGTTGGCATATTCTGGACTTAATATTTGAAAATTGTGTACAAATCTTGATCAAATGATCTATTATGGTTTTAGTTTTCATATTCCTCAAAGGATTTACATATGTAAATCTTACGGACGCAGACATTATGGTCACCTAATATTGGTTGCCTGCCGTGGTCTTAGTGAAGAGACCAACACTGACTACCATTATTCTGCTAAATGGTTCGTCAAATGCAGGAATAGGTTATATATGAACCTTCGAAATCTTCTGATTGAGGTTTTCTACCATTTGACATGCGTGACAAGATATTCAGTATTTACAAACGTCACTTTTAAGTTTGGCTAACAAAAATTATTCAAGATCTTGACATAAGTCTTATCGATAACGAAATGACCAGCCAAAGGAGTTTCATGGACATAGAATGTCCTACCGACACGACTTATATGATAGCACACTCACCACTCATCATCACTTGGTACCTCAGGTGGTCTCCATTTTCTGAAAATGACCACAGTTCCACAAAATAACAAACTGGTACCTGTGTGGCATCCGTTTCGCTAATTCTCTAATAGCCCTTAGAAACAAACAGAAGATCTCGGGATATTGATCCTGTTCGACAACGAATGGTTGATTTTTGTCACACGGATTATAATAAAGGGAATGAGTAGTAAATAGACGGGGGAGCATTGTGATCTTCTAGATTGATCAATTTGAGGAGCAAACATGTCCTCATCAAACGGCAGACCAATACTTGTGTCAACATCTGTTTCAACAGCTCTTTAGGCCATAGCTCTAGTAACTGCGCAAGCAGGGTATAAATCAGGGATTTAATTTTAGATCAGGGATTTCATTTTAGATCAGTATTTCATCAAACAATGCTAGTATGTTACAACTGGATCAACCACAAGCTTATATCCAGTTAGGTCATTGCCTAAAAAATGAATACCCGCAGTGAGTAAAGAAATCATTGTTTCGACTGTCGGCCACGGGTCCTGAGTCTTAGAAGACAAATTTACACAACGGAGAAGAACATTAAGAAAGTCGCACTGTACTTCCTGAGTAAGAACACTTTCACTAAAAAAAGACTTCTCAGAAAAAGGCAACGTACCTGATAATAAATTACTTTGAGAAGTTCATGTGTCCCTAAATATTTTGATAGGGTTAGGTTGGCAGAATAACATATAAGTAATACGGAACCTTTCGACATTAACGGTCCATATTTCTACATAAACAAATCAGACTGGCGTTTCTTGGATCCAATAAATGTATTGTTTTCAGTATATGATGTTTATCTTACCCTCTTAGAAATAAGAGTATACGGAATACCCTTGTATGCATTATATTGATTATATTTAAACACATATCAATCAGAAATTATGCACCCGTTCTTCTTGAAATGGGGCACAATGGAAGATATTTGGATTTCTGATCACCCTTATCAGAAACTTGATTCCTAAAAGTTGTGGCAGACTGAGATTTGGATGTGCTTCTATTAGACTGGAATGAAAGTTTAACAAAAAACTGCCGAGGGTGGACTTACTGACAAATATAACTTTGCGCGTCAAAGAATAATCATCAGCTGCATTTTCTAGAAGCGTATACTTTTTGCGCATCACGATAGGCCTTGACATCACTGTGGATGCAATTCTTAAACTCTTCAACTAATATGAGTTGTCTCATGTTATTGTAATCTTGATCCACATTTTTGGCTGAGCACGATTTATAAAATAATTGCTCTTTCTCTCTTGAATAATAAACATGGGTCTGTCAAGTTTCTTTTCTAATGTTGCCTAACCTTTTTCGATATGTCTCAGGTACAAATTCATATCCCTTCAATATACATTCCTTAAACGCAGCATAAACAGAAGCAGTTTATTGTACAGACTTCAGAATGAGGAAAATATTTATCTACTTCTTTGTGCTTAAAAGGAGATACAAAACCCTAATATTTCAGGTAATATCAAAACCTGGACGCATATTGCCAGTTCCAATTCGTTTGATATCAGCTATACAAATAGATCAAACAAAATTCACTTCTTGTGTTAACTACATTATTTGCTAATTGACAATTCATCGACATAAAGCATCGTACATTCCCAGTAATGATAAATGCTTAGCATACATGACTCATATATCAATTAAGACAAATAAATTCAAACGATTATTTCAAGACTAATATCAACAAACTAATGTCTGAAATCAAGAAGCCGTACCTTCTCATTTGGAGTTCGCTTCTCATTTCGCAGAACCGTCTTTACCACCTGTCACATTTGCTCAGCCCATTTCGTAAGTCGTGTATAAACCATGGTATTAGTAAAAGCCATGGTTGCTGTCTAAACATTGCCGCAGGCTAGAGTAAATCTCTTACGCAAGGTTACCGTGACCAGAAAGAAGATCCGGCATATTGAATCGGCACAGGAGTTAGATGGAGCAACTTCCCACCTCGGTGTTACAGCTTTGTCATAAGATCAGAGGAACCGTGAACATACAAGGACATTGTCCGCTAACTTTGATTGGATCGAATCAAAGCGACATCCAATCGGAATTGATACGGAGGGTTTGATAACAATTTCGATCCGAGTTATAGCTTCTAACTAGCAAGCAAAAATAATTTAGTCTCGCCTAGGATGATTGATGAGCAATATAAGGTTACTCCGAGAGAGCCACTCGTAATTTGGAGGTAAACTTAGAGAGGAGATTCTAAGAAAAGACAAAGCTTCGTAAAGGGCAATAAGTTATTTGCAGGATTTTGCAGAATATTACGATATTGTATTTTAATTATGTGTAGTATGTATACTTAATTAATAGGACTGTTTAGTACGTAGTTTCCTTTGTAGTGTTTAATTTACACGCGTATTTGAGAAATGAGCTTGATTATTATGTAGAAAATTATGTAGATTGTTAGCTTGTGGTCAGAATTAATTTTGTCATTCGCTTATAGATTACTTCGTAGTAAACTAGTGCATTTATTTATGTGATATATTAGAATTTACACATACTTGAATTGTGAATTTGCAAAATGGGATGTGTGTAAGAGTAGTTAATATGGATGTATGGATATATCAGAACATGGATATTTGAATATTTGTGTAATCTGTATGAGTTGTAACGTAACGAAATGCGTCTGATTGTTGTGATATCGTATAATATAATGGGATTAGGAATATGTACTGATGTGACGCAATTTATTGATGCATGTATGAGAAGTAATTGATACCGTGCTTTTATTATGACGTTGTTTTACCATACAAGGACGTGAATGAATGCGTGACCAAAGAAATTTAATAGCCGTTATCTGACGATAGGCTGAGTGTAGTGTGCGATAGGATGGGTGTAGTGTGAGATGAGAGGGCTTAGGAAAAGACTGTACCGTCCTTGTGTATTCACAGGAAGCTTTCGGGGGAGAAAACTTCCGGTTCAGTTAAGTTCCGAGTCTCTAAGAGGGGTGACGGAAGTGAGACTAGCAGAGCAGTCGGAGTCGACAAGTCTAGTCGGTAAAGAGAGTCGAGGAAGAGGTGGAGAAATTGGAGAAGGAGGAGGAGTATAGCGAAGTCCAGGAGGAGAACGAATTTGGAGAAAGTAGGGAGGAAGAGGAGAATAAATTGGATGAATAGGAGAGAAGAATACACAGATGAGTAGAATACAAGGACAGGTGGAAAGCTATCTCACACTACAAATCAAATGATGCAATATGCTATCACAGGGTTGAGCGGAAGGAGAGAACATGGGAAATTTTAACCATGTAATTATTGAATTGTCATTAAATTGTTATTAGTTGAATTTCACCTCTTTTTGTATATTTATTCATTTAAGTGACGGCATAACCACTCTTGTTATGTGTCTCTCAAAGACTATCAGCTACACGTCACTTGGACAATTGTACGTCCTATCCCTGGCGCCAAGACTTTTTTCGCCTCAGGCAAAAACTTAGTCTGCCTAATTTTGCGATGTAAGACATTTAAAAATCACGAAAATTCATCTAGGAAACACATCCGAAACCGTTGCTGTATCCAATCAGAATTCAGGTGTATGTAACCGATATTATTAGCATACACACTTCTAGAGTTGGACAATTTTACATTTATTCCGAATCCCTTAATAAACCGAGCTCTGCAAATTGCCAACATAATTCAACAGGTACAAATGTTGTTTCTGGAACATTTCAGTCCTTGCCATTTCGATAAACAAAACCACAGCTTTTCACTTGGAGCAGTTTTACCTGACACCGTTACCTTGACACCGTTATCAAACGGAACCTCATTAAGAAAACATTAAGTACCTACCAGGTATATGAAATTAGCAAAATCACATACACCAATGTATTCTTCCTTTTTGCCACAATGGTACCTGCAAATGTCACTCCGTTATGAATTACAATAATATCTGCATAATTCATACTGTTAAAAGTTTTAAGCTGTTGTTCTTTCTTACCTATGTTTTGTTTTTTATCATTTTTTTTTGATGACTTTTTCCTTGTATCCATCTTTAATGCGGATTTGTCATTACTTTCAACAGCAAAAAGTAGAAGGGGGAGGGAATAGTGTATGTTTTGTGTGAACATAACTGGAATAGGACATAGCCTTCGAACGGACAAACAACGCTGAGAGATGATAAACAGATACAGGCATAGAGAAAAAGAAGTGTATGAAGTGAAAAACGGTCGAATTCAAGACTATGGGTACTTGGACAATTCTAAATAATTTTGCTACAACTTATTTGTTTCTATGAATCTGTCTATAAATGTATTGCCAATCGATAGACAAAATAACCGTTCTGTGATATGATTTGCAGTTGCATGTGCTTCACGCTCTACTCCTACAGATATATGCGTGTTACGTAATATTGGCACATGACTGTGACATAACAATGTTTGAGAAAGAGACCAATTATGCAACAAAGTAAAGAGCATACTGTAAAATGCTAGTACAGTTTGGGTACTGTCCGACTAATATCAAGGTCAATTTGGATAATATTTATGGAACTAATTCTCTGTCCAATCCTCCAAGTTTGAGGCTGTTTTGTCGTTTTTTCAAGATAGTCATGAATCCAGGGAAGATTACCCATATTTTTGAAGAACATTGTCTCCGACTGGTGAACGCAAGTTGACGCTGTGAAGGGGGAAATTAATCAATATACTCGATACATAGCGAAAGGTATTTTAGTATCACGGGAATTAATCCATTGCCTGTTTTCTGTACATGACGGGTCCCGTATTTGTCAACGGCTGATCAGAAAATGCCTCGGGTTCAAAACGTAATAAATTAAAATTTTGACCAGAGACGTCCGATTGAGATTGTCACAGGTGAGAAAAGAAGGGTTTACGTTTTTTTAAAACCCGATTTAAGAGGAAAATTATAAAGTTTGGTTTGGAATGAACCACAAATTGCTATACCATACTCTGACCGTCAAGAGAGTTGTATGGGCATTATATTTTGATGTGAAAGTCCAGGTCGTCCAGGTATTTGTTTCTCGCTTTGCCAGCGCGATTAGATATTTTGGGACAATGTTGCCAAACGTTGTGGTACACCACCAAACGATCTTGTTTGAGCACCGGTACCCAAGGTACCTTTCTACGCGACGCCAACACACAGGCGTATAAAACTGGTTGAGTGGGTACAGTTAAATTATAAACGAAACGAATCGTCACCACAAAACTGATTAGGTTTTAAGAGATTTCGATTTATTGAGATAGGTTTCTGTATATTTGAAATGCATAGTTTCATATTTTGATGTCGCTATGTTCCATTCCTATTTTCTTCTGTTGATAACAAATAATAGTTCCAGCTTTTAGTCGCTACATCAAATTTTACAAAAATTACACATCAATCACAGAGAACAGGGATTACCTACGCAGTAGGGTCAGCGTTCACTGAGTGAAGTAGTTCCCTATGCATGAGGACCAACGCTTATGGAGTACAGCAGTTCTCTATGCATGAGGACCAACGCTTATGGAGTACAGCAGTTCCCTATGCATGAGGACCAACGCTTATGGAGTACAGTAGTTCCCTATGCATGAGGACCAACGCTTATGGAGTACAGCAGTTCCCTATGCGTGAGGACCAACGCTTATGGAGTACAGCAGTTCCCTATGCATGAGGACCAACGCTTATGGAGTACAGCAGTTCTCTATGCATGAGGACCAACGCTTATGGAGTACAGTAGTTCCCTATGCATGAGGACCAACGCTTATGGAGTACAGCAGTTCCCTATGCATGAGAACCAACGCTTATGGAGTACAGCAGTTCCCTATGCATGAGGACCAACGCTTATGGAGTTCAGTCGATCTCGATGCACGAGGACCAATGCTCATGGAATACGATAGTTCTCAATGTACGAAGACCAACGCTTATGGAGTACAGCAGTTCTCTATGCATGAGGACCAACGCTTATGGAGTTCAGTCGTTCTCGATGCACGAGGACCAATGCTCATGAAGTACAGTAGTTCTCAATGCACGAAGACCAACGCTTATGCAGTATAGTAGTTATCTACGCATGAGAAAATGTACATGTTTTAAGAAATATGGTTCTATTGCTGAAATGGCAAGTTTCCCTTTCACGTGACGTCTAATTTGAATATATATGACAATGATGTTTCTGTAAAATGTGTGGACACACATTTTACAGATTTGTGAAATTGATATTTTTCCCATAGGAAGGTGAACTTATACAATTCTCTGAAGACAAGAATATAATACGATATTGGAAATTGTAAAACTTTGTTTCCACATTATTTATTAATCTCAAGGGTCTAATGATAATATTTTGCCCGTTCATTATTGCCCTTCTGTATTTAAATTTACAAGCGTGTTGTAATTTTAGCGTTGCAGATTTCGTGTTTCTGCCTAATTAATTTCGGTACAGATACAGATCTGACAATCGAAAACATTTTTCTCTCCTCATTTTTTAAAAGAATTGCCAGCATGCTGATTATCACTGTTCACACAGATGAAACACTTTTGTGGTTCAGAGATATGAGGAAGAAATTTTATACCTATTTTGGTCTGGACGTCACCAGTAAACAAAGAGGGATAAAAACTAACTTTGTCATCATTGGTCTAAAACGGACTGCACTCAAAGAGGAATGTAATGAAAGGATGTGTGTCTATATATATATATATATATATATATATATATATATATATATATATATATATATATATATATATATATATATATATATATATATATATATATATATATATATATATATATATATATATATATATATATATAATAGTAAGAGAAGAAACAGCTGCCAGTAAGAGAAGAAAGCCATGCTTCGTGATAGATTATTTGGAATATTCTTTATGTTTCAGTGGACATTTACAAAGACTAAAATATTTAGCAATGTACCTTGCATCTTACATATGTTTGTGCAGTGTTAACAGGTCTTTCCTATCCCTATGTGCTGTTTAGTAGTCGATTGTGAACGAATGTGGTATAGTTAGTTTTACGATTTCCTTAGAGTCTATTGGTGATGGTGGACCTAATGAAATCTTTAAATGCAAAACAAAGTGAATAGTTAAATGTATGACACCGTGTGAGCAGAATTAGTTTATACATGGAGAACATAGTTTGTTTCTTTTTCTTTCGCTTTATGTTAGTTTTGTTTTTGCGATCGAAAACTTATTATTTATTCCCTGAAATATTTAAATGTATCTAGAACTGGTTTGCAAGAAACTGACATGGTTGCATTTTGTTGCAATTTTATTCCTTGTTCGTTCTAATGTCCAACATCTTTCACAAGTCTGAGCTAGAAACTATGTGAAGAAACTACTTTAGACTAAATTAACAAGATGCCCGAGAATACGTATATTACCACATATCAGATAAAATAGTAAGCTTGTTGAATTTACTTTATTTCTTTCCCGTATTGTGTGATTTAACCATTTTGCTGTGTGTTATAATCATTTTGTTGTTGTTTGTTTTAAAAATAAAAATTCAGCTATGGCTTTTTTACTTTGCAGAGATCTTTCAACTCTACAATTATCTCTTTCCATTTGTGAAGCAGCCTCATCTGATTCTTTGCTAATCTTGTTTTCGTTTTCATTTTTACTTTGTTTTCCTTCTACGTTTTGGTACGAAGATTGGTGAGATAAATCAACATGAATCTAAATCTGAACAAAGCTTTATTGCAGATGGGTTACATTCACTAGTGCAAATTAATTTGAGATCTATGAATGAATTAAAGTAATGAAAATTTCTGATTATCTATAAAATACGTGTTTTCAAATGCCCACTCATCAAAAATGTCAGCCTGCCTTTGGACATCCCCGTGAATAATAGAAACCCTTTGTACGGAAATATTTCTTTCTGCCTAGAGTGTGCAATATGCAGAAATATTTTTCACTGAGCCATTCTTTCAATTCAGTGAGGTTTATTTTCTTTATGTTCCGTTTAATTTTTTGCCAAAGATGAGTGATATTTGCGTAAGCAAATTAGATATTTAGAAGCATAGATATGATATCTTAAATATTGTTATTGTTCTACAAAAGCCTCCAATGATGGGACTTTGCTGTCTCAGATGGAGACCATTTCAAACTGTATAAAAACAAAGATAATAATATACGCTTCACAAATTTTCTCTTAGGGTTATCAACAAGAGAACAGAACACCAAGTCACAACAGGAACATTTATTTTCAACATTTTGCAACGTTACTTCAACCCTTTCAAAAATATGAACGACTTCACATTTATGTTAAATTCTGCCATGCATATGGTTGAATCTAAACGTGCTACTTCATATGTAAATCACTATAAGCTGTATTAAATCAAACTCTTTCTCCATGGATTTTATTCTCTGTTTTTCTCCAAATGGCTTAAGATTACAGTTGAATAATTCCCGGGATCCACAAGTTGTACTGTATATTTAACCGAATGCAAATGCAAATAGTTTTCCACATCAAATCCGTGATTTATTTCTTCCTCATGCTTCACAGTTTTCATCTAACTTTGAAACATGTTGTTGCTTATGTCAGTGTTATCATTATTGACTATAAGCTACATATCTCCTTCTCTTCTAAATCATTGCAGAATATATTTTGTTAAAGTTTGAAATCGACAAATCAAAATTTATCTTCCTGAGTGGTATTGTGTATTTGACAGTTCTTGTATCCAATCAAAACGCGTAAACAAATAATAGAGTATCGAGTTACCCATAGTGTTCTTTTTATGTTAAACTCGTGGAAAAAATATATTACCTCTCAAAACACTGCTGAGTTTATCAAAATATATTTTGTGCTATTATTTATGTTGTTCAAAGTTTAAAAAAAACACTTTGTGATTCCTGTGACAGCTCAGCATATGTGCCTTTATAACTAATCATTTTCATAGCCTGGATGTAGTATATTATATAGAGACTCGAGGGTATTTTATTGAGTTTATTTCTTAATATGATTGGTTTAGAAATTTTTAGGTATATTTGGACATGTAAAGTGTTCGAATTAAAATTGTTACTCTATTCACTCACTTATTGCGTGGATTTGGGCTTTTATTATTTAACAGAAATTAAGTAGTTAATCAGTTTTCGTTCCTAAACTACCACTTGTGTGACAGACTGGCAAACCGATTTCAGTACATCCACCAACCACCATCACCCCAACATACACGCTTAAATTGAGAGGCGGGGTGGGGGAAATAAGAGATTGTTGACATGAGAAGCCCAAGTTAAATTCCCTAATTGATCCATTGATTTTAGTATGTTATAGGATGCTTTCGGAATTTAAAATTCATTCATTTCTGGACTACTTGAAAGAACGCATTTTTGAAAGCTAGATTGGGCTACAGGAAACACAAATACTAACATAAAGTCACATAGTTTGAACTCGGATCTAGTACTCGAGAATTTATTATTTCAAGTGGTGGTTGTAATGCGGAAACCGTGTTAAACAGCTCAGACTAAATAATGCACAAATTATTAGGAACAAATATCGCTCAACGTATTGATTGATTAGTTTTCTCCGAGCGTCAATATACGCCAATACAATAACATAAGCAGTAATTAAGTTCTTGCATAATAATTATAAATTGCATATCCAGTCCAATACATGAGAAAAGCCTCTCCTGTCCAATAAATGTGAATAGCATATTCAACTTTGTACTATTATAATCATGTCAACATTTTAAGATGTTATGGCAACACATAACTTAGTGAATCTTGCCCCGGTCACTATGACACGCAACAAATTAAATTGACAAATGGGGTCAGGAATCGGATTAAGTCGAAGGGATACGGTGTCTAATGTCCCTGGCCTGGGGCTTGATTCATATTCAAGTAAAGTCAGTCAATAACTGTGAGATAGATGGACGAGGCAAGGTGAATTTGGGGATTTAAATATCGAAAAATAATAAAGCTGAAACGATGCAGAGACAATTTGTGTACCAGCTGAAATAAGTCTCATGAGATGAGACTTTCCAGAAATCAATTTACTAAGATAGCGCGGAAATATGAGGAGTTACTCAAACCTGGATAGGCTTGTGTTAATTTTCGGTGGTTAGATAAATGTAATCCTTCTTGACTAAAGTAAATAAGGAGTGTGTGTTGCACAGACGACAATCATTGTTTTAGGAATTCTTACTCGAAAAATGAGTCAGTCCAAGTTTTTCAGTGGAGGGGGAAAGTTTTGACTCCGATATTAATAGGAAATACGTTCACATTATAATTGTCTAAGGGACGGGTGTCTGTAAATTTGAGGGACACAAAACCTTACAGGTACAGAGAGATTCTGCTACGCAGAAGCGAGCGAGTCTTGCAAAGAACAAGGTATTTGTTTGTAACTGTTTGTTTGAAGTTATTTGTTTTAAATTCATACATCAATTTTTCTTTGATCATTTCGGAAGATACTTGCCTGGATTCATTGCGTTCGGAAGATACTTGCTTGGATTCGTTGCGTTCGGAAGATACTTGCATGCATTCATGCATCTTGAATGTTATATGTCTCGTTTATTCTAGGAATTTCATAAATTATTTCCTTGATAACAGTCTTGAGAGATTTGATCGAATGCATTCTTTTATATGTAATGCGAATCATGTAGGCTAGGAATCGATGTTAGTATAACTGGAAATGTTTTGCCAATGAATTGTTAGATAGCAAATATTGTAGTTAAAGCATGAAGTGAATTTCGTTAATTCATTTGTATAATTAAGACGTGAATTATTTTAACCGAGAATCGATGGCATTAGCATTAAGAATGACTGCTGGCCGAAGTTTGGATCAGTTATTGGCCTATAGTCCACAGCAAATCGTAATGGTTTATTAAGAGGTCTAGACTATGTCATAGTTTAGGTATGGATGCTGAATAGATGTCATGGAGATATAATAAAATTATGTACTAAGATTTGCGTATCAGCTGTCAGGCCGCAAAATGACACATACTAACCGTGGTTTCTGTTGAAATAGGATATGACGATGTGTAACGTAACAAGAAAGGGGATAATATTCGATCCCAGATAGAAAATACTGAAAAATATTTAGGTTGTCTGTAATTAATTTTGAAAGTGAAATAGCTATGTATATGCACATATACAGTGGGAAAAGGAAGGAGACAACCCAATTACGTATGATGACCCGAAAGGAGGCTGGAGAGAGAGAGAGAGAGAGAGAGAGAGAGGGACAGACAGAGGAGCGACTCTAACCTGTCACCAACGTTGATTTTTGAAAGGATCGGTAGGTAACCGTGTTAAATCGTTCACTCGATTCCATGATGAAATTTGTCTTATCGGTATAAACAGAACGGTTAAATGCATTTTGTTATAAACTTGGTCATTGTTTTTTTTTTTTAAGAGAAATGTATCATTCAAATTTCATGTTCAACTTCGTTTTGTTTTATAATTCATTAAATTGTTACATTTTACATACGGAGGCTCGTGAAGATCTGTTACACGCTTCTGGTGAGATCTCCATCTATCCCATCTATAAATGTAATATTTTATTATTTACTCGATCTGGGTAATAACACCGTGGTCGATCATTCTCTAGATAACGATAACGAAATCACCACGTAACAGCTATCATGCAGAACACATATAGTATTACCATGAGAAACAGACTCGAAACTGGTGTGAAGTCGTAATTGATAGAACAAGCTAATCTTACAAAATAAAGGAGTATGCTTTAGTATTAGTAGTAGTAGTTGTTGTAGTAGCAGCAGTAGCGGTGGTGGTGGTGGTGGTGTACCACCGAAGTCTTTTAGAAATTAATGAACCCGTGCTACTTATTTTCATCACAGTGATACCTTTGTTCAGTGATACCTTTATACACATTTCATCCCACTTATCTTTTGCATATCCTGTTATTAGTAGTTTGATATGATTGTCATTGCAGAGACAAATCTGGCAATTACAGTGGGGATTGGGGGTGGGGATCGAAGCTAGTACACGAAGGGTATGTGGGACAAAATCTCCGCTGGGGCGATCGAGTAAAGCTCTTTTAAACCCCGACATTTTTAGGCGTTTATATGGAACAACAAAGTCTCGTGCCTGGGGTAAAGTTCTGATCCTAACGGTTAAATTTTCCTATCCTACACCTATGCAAATGAAGGATTACATTAGTATTTCGTTTTTTTTTTCAGTGTACAACATGCACGAACTGTCTATTAAACTGCCAATCATGTCATGGATGATTTTTTTATATACAAGAAAATCATTTTCAAAACACTAAAAGACTCTTCCCAGGAAGTCTGAAAGGTTCTCTGTTGTTTTTGGACAAAGCTGGGGAACTTAGCAAGGCCTCAATATGCATCAAACATCTTCCTGGACGGAGAAACACTAAAGGGGCATTAACTCCATTTGTCTTATCATATTGTCAGGTTTTCTTTACTATTGCGTCCCTTGTGGTATTCCCAGCAATCCCCGATCACTTCCTTTTACTTCCGGTTTCCAACGTTGGGTGAGTTGAATTTTTCACACCACTATTTCAAGCACTATTCACGTTATTTTTTTGAAATTGAAAATAAACCTTATTAAGCATTCATCAATAGGAAGATTGTGCATCATTGTATTTTTTTTATATCCAGAAAGTATTGGTATACTTTTCCAAATTGTCATTAATCTTTGCAAGAATCGGCAGACATCAGGTTGTTGTGTGTTGACGGTTGTTTATATTTCAACTTTTATCACTTGTTTTTGAAATAATAAAATAATAGGAAGACATTATGCATGGAGCATTGACATCGCTATTTTATCCATACCCCTTGTTAAGTTTGCGTACATTTTCGAAGCAACTTTAAAAGGTGAACGTTGTGGTCAAATGGTTCCGAATTGTATCTTTGAATTTACCTAGAAATTATATATGTACTCTGAACAAAAGCACAAGCGACGACACCTCGAGAAGACATACATGTACATATTCTTCAAATGAGGTATCTAATCATTATGAAATGGGGCTGGGGTAGTCACACAATGTAAGACATAACACATGTTGGTTTTTTTTTGTTTTAGTGATATGTCTTACTACCAAATAACAGCCTTGTATAGCGTGTTCCGATGTCGGTTGACATCGGAATCAGTAGTTAAACTTTCAGGAAAATCTCACACACTTGGCAGCTTTTATCGACACTCTTCCACTAACTTATGTGTAATTAATATACTTACTGTGCTGTCTTTATCCAGGCGGAATGAAAATATGACACTAGCAAATGGATGCATTTTCTGTTGACATACATTTGAATTTGTTGCTATGCGACGGTAGCCGAGGTATGCCGAAGTATGTTTATGTAGGTTCGTGTGGGGGATATCTTTCTTGAACGAAACGAAACGTTGCTTAAAGTTCCAAATGGCATAACATATTCGTTAAAGAATAATATTTCAACTTAACCTGACTTCGGCATTTACGGCTTTCCTCACTTTCCAGCCAACTGAATTGTATGCCAGTGAAACTTAAAAACAGGTCCATTTGTTTTGTGAGAATTTGAATTTATTAGGGAAAAGACTCCAGGGTAAATACAGTCTGACAAAAACATTATAACTTTACTTTGTAGTAAAGCGTCGCGATTGGATGCTAGTTGTGTGTGACATTTCTAAAATTTTGACTGTTGTTACACTGTTAGTCGACATCAATACACGCTACACAGCGCCATTAGTTAGGCTGTTAAACCCATCACCACCACCCAGAACAAAAATATCGGGTGATGTGTCTTTACATGAACTGGAGGCCAGTTGTCAAAAATATTCTATAGTTAGCAGTCCATACGGACACTGTTCCACAACTTCAAGTTACAATATGTGCAGTCTTTGCCAGCTGTGGAATTTGGAATTTGGCACCCAGTTTTACTGGCGACATGGACAGACTAGACGAAATGCCTTCTTCGTAAAGGGAGCAATAAATGTGTTGTCACGTGATTTGTCGCTCTTTTTCTGGTACCCTGTTTTGTTCAAGATCAAGGTTAATTTGTGTGTGTGTGTGTGTGTGTGTGTGTGTGTGTGTGTCTCTCTCTCTCTGTGTTAATGCGCAAAATATTTTTTTAGCCTATGCTGACTCTGTTATGATCTTGACAATTATTTCCGGTTGTAATCATCAAAGAGAAGAACTCGACAAATGTATGAAGCCCAATATTTTATCATAAAATTGTTGAGCCCATTTTCTCTAAACTTCATCTTTTTTGGACAAGGATACAATATTAATCTTACTGTTGCATGCACTTAGTTAACACTTCTTTCAGTAACGGAAACTTGATATTGGGAGACATGTATCGACAATAGAGATAATCTGATTACTTACCTTACGTCAGGATATTAATTAATTATTGATTAAGGATACATTTAAAAAAAAAAGTGGCTGCTCGTGAGGGGAACATTTTACACATTTATACGAATATGCTGACCGCTGGTCGGGTTAGAGAGGTGGTCGTTCTTGAGGGGTACTTTTGAATACAAACTCGTCGGTGCCAAGGGATTCTGGCCGTAAGGAGCGGGTGGCCGCTGGTCAGGGGAGCTGTTCAAGAGTGGGACTGCTGTATATGTAGATTAACATTTAGCCTGGTTCCCTGCCTTTTGTTGCTAACACTCATATGTACGTGCAAGGCCCAGTATCCCTATGAACGACCAAATCGAAAGAAGAGAGACACCACTGATCTGTATGTAATCATTTGTAACGACGACCGCTTGAATAGTAAAGACTGTTCTGATAAAAACAAACTCAAAACGAAATTTAAAAAAAAAAAAACAGTCTGGCTACCGGTTTGTATGTAGTGAGAGAGTACAGTGCGTAAACACAGGCTAATGTGCATATCGCGAATTGCCATTGATGTGCCGAAGTTAAAGTATTGGTCGCGTATACTGTGTCTTCAGAGTTACTCATATTGCATAGGGGTGATTATATTGTTACAAGCCAAGGGTCCCTACTTGACCCAGCGGTTGTCAAACCCTGGTTGCGATTCTCGCTAGAAGTCTTGTTTACCCCAACTTTCCAAAGACTTCCATACAATTTCAGTTGTAAATTAGAAAGCCCGACGTGTCCATTCTATATCTAAATTTTACTCTAATTAATGTAAGACCACTGATAAAACAACCTGCCAAATATCTATCAATCGCACATCTGCATGGTTTATCTTCATCAGGTTTCCGTATCGCCAACCGTTCACGGCTTAGAAAATATACGAGCATCCCCATAACACTGGGAACTATTTCAACTCCGCCACCTTAGGCCAGTCAATGTATGCTTTCCAGGCACATTTCACCAGTATAACTGCACCACCTTTGCCCCCCCCCCATGGCGACATAAACGGTATCTGCCAAGTCCTTTCTTATTTATTTCTTTGTGTAATTTACCGGTTTCCTACCGTAAATACTGCCACTGCAGTCACCCCACCAATGTACAACACTGGATTTTAATATGGACAGGGACTTTCATTCGGTTTTGACCTGAATTCACTACTGGTGAACCATGGCATCAAAGAAATTCACGAACACTTCACTCCTTCACTCCGTGACGTTTGCTCCAAGTAACTGGCTAATTACTTCGGGCTGAGGATATTTCCGTTGCGCCGAATTCCAATAATCACACAAATAATCACACAAATCTAAGAATTCCTTTAAACGGGGCGCTATAACCAAATGCGCATACTCCATATTTCTTACAATATATATATATATATATATATATATATATATATATATATATATATATATATATATATATATATATATATATATATATATATATATATATATATATATATATATATATATATATATATATATATACTTCATATTTTCCAATTACCTGTGTACTTAGAGCGTCCGCCTCGGATGCGGGAAGTCGTGGGTTCGATCTAAGGCCGAGAAATACCAAAGACTTACAAAAATGGTACTAACAGCTGCCTCGCTTGGCACTCAGCATTTAGAAGTTAGTGTTAGGACTGGTCGTCCTGGTGTCAGGATAATGTGACTGGGTGGGACATCATGCTACATGGCTGCGGCATGACGCCCCAATGTTAGACATCACTATAAACTACCTCATTGCAGACAACGTAGCGATTTGATCGAGACATTGTTAAAGCTACGTTAAAAATCCTAATCACACACACACACACACACATACACAGATAGTCTAATTTTGCGTATCTGTCAGAATAGAAGCAAAGGCTAAACCCAGATCGCAAGCCTCGACAATTTATTTTTTGTTTTGCAAAAACACATGTTATCACATTGTTACGAAGTTTTACTTAGCTCTAATTACAAGCAAGATATATAATTGAACTTGATACGCCATCCCAAAAGAGTAAAGGTGCCAAGTGTTCGGAACCGTTTAATTAGGCTCCTAACATACATACATACATACATACATACATACATACATACATACATACATACATACATACATGTTTAACAAACTGGTCTTCGTAGGGATAATATCCAAACGCAGTTACGTTTGACAGCTCACTTAGCGAGAATGGTGCAGAACGGCCTTAATGTCGGAAAATGTCCTTATGTGCGAAGACACCATAGAGGCCATCTCAAAAGACATTTGTCTGGTAAATTAATATCTAACATTTGAAACAGTATTTTGTGTAGTGTGTTAGTTAATGAACGTATGAAGCAACCCCCCCAACCCCCAACCCCCCAATCAAAATAAATAAATAAACATTTCTGCAGACATTAAGTAATTTCTATTACAGGTGTTATTTAGTGGGCGCGGATGTTAATAAATATGAGCAAAAAAACCCAACAAATTTACGAAGAAAGAAATAAAGAAACGGAAAGACCCTAATGCCAACGTTAACCTCTTTTTTCTGTTTCCCGTCCTTCCATTAGCTTCTTTATTGTATTTTATTTCTTTCTTTAATTATATATTTATTTTGTGCATCTTTCAATATCCTCAGACATTAAGAAGCATTAGAAACGACCGTAATGTCTGCAGATTACTTAAGATCTATTTATTTATTGCTTTTGATTGTTCATTTGCTTCGTGTGTTCGTCAAATAATGCAATTAGTACGACGTTATTTCGATAAAAGGGTCATTATTTCGTTTCGCATATTCAATTATTATCATAAATAACCACTCTATTACGGATCTGACTTTTTCTCTTAATCGATTACCGCCTGCTTCATAAATATTATATTCCTTGGGTTTCATGATGTTCGGCAATAGTGTACTTTTTATATGTACCGCTGAGGTTCATTAATGTTTTCTTCTTCCAACTATCCATCCAATAACCATTTTGCTTAGAGATTAAAATCATGCTAAATACTACAATCATGTCTTCCGACCTTCTGAAATGTTGCCCATGCCATCTGTATTTCGACCTCCTTGATTTATGATATGCCTACTTGTTAGGAACACGAGTTACGTCAGAGATTATGTGATTAATTGTCTGTAATCTGCCTAGATATATATATGATTTCATCTGAACTTTCAAATTACCAGCTAATCACAAAGGAATCGTAATTCTTCTTATAAAATGTTTAGTATGTAAGTAAGTAAAACAAGAATGCAACAAGTATGTAAGTTTGTATGTTGAGTGGCAGTTCGGATGGTGGATAGGAAAGAAAGTAGATATGTATCCAGGCAGGCACAGTGTCATAATCGTAAATCTTAATTTCGCAGTAACCTATTCTTATATTGACGTGTTTCTTGAAGAAGGAAAAAAAATCAGTCAAGGGATACTGATATAACACATCCAAGAGATGTTTCTTTTTCCAAACAAATTAGTAATTATGCACTTCCTCGGTTTATCTAATATTCAGAAATGTATAAAAACAAAACGGTAGAAAAATAACGTGCGTCTATCTATACTATTACAGTTTGCAGCTGTTTGATAATGCAAATCAGGATAACATATGTTAAAGAAATATCGACCTCTTCTTCATTAGATCCCAATGACCGCAATCTTGGATAATTTCACTGAATAAAGATGGTGAAAGTGTATGTTTGCATACTCTCGGGTTTATAGCGGCATTTAAAACTCTGCAATAACCAAAGGTCTTCGATCAGACATCTGTGGAATTTGAATCAATAACAGAAAGAATGGCGCCCGATTCAATAGACTGTTTACCAGAGCCTCGTTAATAAACGCTTAGCTCTCTGTATTTGTCATTGTTCCTCCGCCAAATAAATGATGTACGACTCCCATATAAAACCCACAGTTGGCCACCTTCCATCTTGTCCAGAATTTAATGACAGCTAATGGATTGATATGAAGTTTTCCGTTAATCCCATGGCGGGGTGTCTGCAAGTTAAATGTAGTCCAGTGACAATAGTATCTTCATAATAATACTGAAATTACATGTTCACCCAGGTCTATCGCGTTTCTTTACCCCCCAAAATCAAACATGTCTGGTTCGTCATTATTTTCTTAAAAGCATATGTTCTACTGAGACAAAACACGTGCTTTTTACTTCTTTTTCTCTTATTTCTCAAAAGAAATAAAAAATCTCATGCATGAGACGTACAATTTACTGATGATAGTTCCTTGTGAAAAGCTCTTTTCCTTTTGCAGTGTACTGGTAGCTGTCTTCTTTAAACAGTTTCAGAATGCATTTAGTTATTTTGCGGGCGTCTTGCAATTTCACATACCGTCTGCACTCGCTTATAAGTCCAACTGTAAACTGCACATATCCACATCTGCCGTCGCATAATGCGCCGGCAGATCTGCGTTTGTGTAGTTTGGTAGGAGTAATAAGTAGAACAAACAACTGGCGCATTATGATATGGTATATCAGGATCTTTGTTGTTTGCATCTTGAGAAAACGTTTAAGCGAGTACATACGGTATACTTCAAAGAAACATTTTAGTACTCAATATATGCAACGAAAATCGTGAAATATTTATTCGCATACTTCGCAACATTTACTGCGCATGCAGGAAAACTTCTACCAAGTACCGTATTTACTCGCTTTTAAGTCGAGTCAAACGGCAAATAACAAATGTCGATAATGCTCCTGCGGGTCAGGGTAGATGTTATTTATTCTACTGATTACTCCTTGCAAGTTGGACAGACGGGTTTAAATTAGTAGTAAAATGAAAAGTCAGAGAAGGTGGGTCTTTTTTTATTATTCATTTTCATTGCAGATGCTATTAATTTCGTCAAATAAGTATCTTGTTAAAGTTCCTGGCAATGATCTGCGCGATTAATAAATTTATGATCAGTATTTCTCTCATTAAATTCTTCTCAAAAGTTATACTCCATCTGGTGTGAAGGGTTGACTGTATTTGAAGTAGACCAAAAGGGTTAGTGAGCTAGACAGCATCCCAAATTACCCTATGATAATTTTGACTCACCAAAATCAGCATATAAACATATGCACGGAGATGACTAGTGACGAAAACGTATTGCTTAAGAGTAAAATGGATTCGCCGATGTTTCCAGATACGTCGCCAGGTTCAGCAATTTCATGAGCTTTCATGACGTAGGCAACATTACTTCGCCTGACCTAGATAAAACAGGAGACAGAATCGAATCGTAGTAATTATAAATATTAATTAATAAAACAGATGTCAAGTATATTTGTTTATCCCATAAAATGTGTCTGCCAGTCATTAATACTGGCTAATGACTGCCTGTCATCAATAATGGCTAAATGCAGTACAACGGCGGAATCCTTTCAATTTCTTGGTAGCTTTAGACTGGCTCTCATATTCACAAATAAGGGCATTTTAGCAGAAGAGAAAAAGCGTACTGACTAAGTCAAACCGAGCATTCAACTTGCCAAATACGCACGGTGGATAATAAAAATGCTTAACATAAATTACCATAATCATTTTTATTCTCTCATATTTTCGTAACTGATATTTGCAACGAGATGATTATAAAGGAGGAGATGTAAATAAACAGTCTCATTCTTGCATGGTGTTATGGACCTATTTGGTTATTAGATGTCGATTGTACTCATATTAATTTGCCATTGGATACCTGTCTCATCCCCATCGATATAACATTGGTAATACCCGTCAGTTTTGTGTGAATGACCGTAAGAAGCTGTTTTATAACTGTTGTGTAAAAAGAAAGCTATCGTGATATTTTTCGAATTTTATTGATCCGACACAATATTAGTGTGATACTTCAGCTATCTTTGCCAGCTCCCCCCACCAAAAAAAGGAGAAAAGAAACCAAAAGCAAAAAAACAAAAAAAACAAAAAAGATAAAAAAGAAGAAAAAGGACCAAACTAAAGTCACTTTCTCATTTCAGTGCGAATACAGCCCTAAATGCGACTATTTTGGTATTGATATTTGAGGATGCACTATTTTTGCAGCGCTAGTATTGTGAACTGCTTATCAAATTTCACTTGTAAATTTACAGTGTTCCATGTTCTTCTGAAAACATCCATTATTATACACTGTGACATACACATACTGTTGATTTCATAAGATAGGATACAAAGGTGGTTATATGGTGCCGAATAAACAAGTTCTAAAATCGAAAACAGTCGGACTTGACCAAATATAACTCCCGCAAGACAAAGGCTTCAACATAAATACAAACATGAAGAACTAAAGAGTCAGGACTAGGACATCAAAAGCCTGAAAAAATATATCAAAGGAAAAGTAAAGGTACCATTGTAAAATCGTTAAGAAAAGAAAGATATTCAACATTTATTATATAGCGAGGATCGTCTGTGTTAAATGAAGAAGAGATCGTTGACTTTGCGGGTAATATATATATGTTTGACTGATTGATTGATTGATGGATGGATGAATGTTTGGTTCCAGATCAGTATATTAAAGGTTATATTGTATCGTGCTGATAAAATTGGAGGAAAGTGACTTGCCAGCGGCATACCATGATTTGTGACCTGGCCCGACATGGTTAGGGCAGAATTCGAACCCCTGGCCTTCTGGATGCAAGTCCTGTGCGATAACTATTGTGCCATCAACCACCAGACATATACTGGGATATAGTTGTTGATGTTCGTCCTTCGAGTTTGAAGACGACCATTACGTCATTAACTGTTTTGGTTTCAAAGCACGTGATCAAGTCAGGTTGTGGTCTGAACTGTATATGACACACATGACAGGAGATTCCACTTGGGGTTGCTTGATTAATAGAGGACGCAGTGTAGATCCGAGATTTACACTGCTTGCGCTTCTGCACTGGCTCTGTCCGATCCCTTCAGTTCATAATATGTAGCTCCAACATTGGAGGAGACAGTACCTGATGGAACGATCCTGTGCGAGATCTTCCCAAGACTCTGAGTCATTGGTAAAGATTGCTTTCCCTCCTTTGTCGTAGAAAAGTTTGGTTTAGTTGTAGTAACTCGCTTGACATCTTCGTTAGTGTGCATGTCATCTGTGATTTGGTGAAGAGAGTGTATATGATTGGAGCCTGCTGATAAGACAACTCGGTGTCTAGACCTTGCCCTGCCATTTTATCCTCATCAGTTTCCTCAGGAAGCTCATTTATAAATGGTTCAGCTTCTTGGCATGGTGTCCGTACACAGTCCATGTTTTACATGCACACAGCAGGGTCGGCAACTCAGTGACTTTGTAAACCTACAGTTTTGTTTGCAGAATGATGTCTCTGCGGTCCCAAACATTAATGCGTAGTCTGCTGAAGGCCACGCTTGTGTGGTAATTATGGCGGTCGCTTGATCATTTATGTAGACTGCACGTAACAGTGTATTGCCCAGGTAAGTGAACATGTTCACTGCCAGGAGGGTTTGGCCATTTAATGTGATAGCAAGTTCTACATACGGCTTTCCTGCTGAAATTTAGTGCATCACCTCTGTCTTCTTGATGCTGGTTGTGAGACCAAGATTGCAATAAGCTGTGGAGAAATGGGTCATACTGTGTTACATATAGTCAGATTTAACATTCAGGAAACAGTCATCAGCATATTGGAGATCGTGAACAATCAGGTCCTATAAATTCGTTTTCGCCCGTAGTCTCCTCATATTGAAAAACTGGTCTTCATTCTGGCATCCAGTGTCCCAGTGTCATAGTCACGAGAAGCACCTGTAAGTATGGCAAAAGGATGACACAGACGAGAGCTGGGTGCAATAGGGAGTTTTGTTTTAGTAAAAAAAAACTCCATTGGTTACATGGAATGGTTTAGAAGTCTTCGCCGTCGTCATTGAAGCGAGCGAGCATGCCATTATATAATTGATGAATCGTTAAGAATTCGTGTACAGGCTGGCGTTCTGTTCCTGGCATTTGTCCTGGAATTATCGAGCTGTAAGAACCATGTCTGTGGTATTTCGTCTTTTCCTGAGGCCACACATTTTCTGAGGCCACACTGACTCTAAGACACAAATGTTTCCTTGGTCGATGGGATGGCTAAGGCTATTCAGCATACTTTTGGACCGGGTTTTGTCGGCTATTAATAGCAAAGAGATCTCCTGTTGGTTGTCGCAGCATTGTATGTTGCCTTTCCGATTGTACAAGTGGACGATCGGCGCATCCTTGCACTGTTGGGGTATAATGACAGCATGTTAATTGCTTATGCAGTTTTCGTCAGCGTTGGAAGAAGAGCAAGATATATGCTGATTTCCATTTGGGGCAATATCAGTTGTTCTGGACCAATTAGTACATTATTGAATTTCGAGTGTTTATTTGCAACCATAACTGGAGCTGTACTCAGTTATGTGTTTGAACAAAAAAGGTGATTTTATAAAGTTACTACTAAACCCAGCAGGTAAAAACATTCATTTATACACCACTATAATAATTACTAGATTAGTTAGACTTGAGTATTTCACAAATTAGAGACACTACTACAACATTCCGACTTGACTTTTTCACAAATTATATAAAAAATTAACTGCTCTGTCCAAAGGGAGAACAATCTGTATTGTGCTTTATCATGCTTTTACGACTTCATTCCCTTTATTACAGCTATTTATAGCATAAGTACATGTATGGAAATTTATACATGAGTGCGAACCATGGTGATTTTGATTACCATTTATGTTCTTTGAGTGCTGGGGAACTAGAGATTATGATAGGCTGGCATCTGATCACCAGGCTGGGTTTAAGTTAAATTTTATCTCATTAGCAGTTAAAATTGTGTTGTAATATGTCTAGTTAAATTAATGAAAAAGAACACTTAGATTCACCATGCACCAATTCCAAAATAAGAGAAATAAAACCTACTTTTAATTGGCTTTACGCCTAGAAAAGAAAGAGGAGTGAATATTCAGAATCTGAGCAGAATCAAAACGAAACAGCTTACAGTGGATAATGTATTGGAATGTTTATTGAACATGTTAATGTAAAATATTGAAATAAATAAGCAAAATAACAATACGGATGTTTGGCATGTTGTTGGTGTTGTTTTGAGTTTAACACCATTTCGCAGAGCAAGCTAGGCTACACATGGCGACCTGTATAACTGGTGAAGGAAGAACTTGGGAAAATCCCGGTAAGAATCACCGACACACGGGAAGATACTGGCAAACCTTTTCAAAAAATATCCACATTGGCCGAGCGCGTGACTGGCACCCACCAGATGAGGTGGCATTGATGGGTAAGTGCGGGCACTATAGACCACTCGGCTCCTCAACCCGGAGCTCATTTTTTATCAGAGGGTCGATAGTTCATCCCGGGTTTTCCATGGTTCTTCCTCCGCCAGTTAATCTGGCCTCCATGTATAGCTTATCCTGTGCTGAAAATGGCATTTAACACTACAACAACAATAAAAAGATATGTGAGTGTGTATTCGTGTGTACTTTTATAGATATGTCGGATGAAGGTTCAGTGGTAAAATTAAAATCAGTCAATACCAGTTAAAAACTACTTACTTTATTTATTCCTCTTTTGATTATATAGTTATACCTGAAACAATTTGAAGTGAACACACTTCGAGATCTGCACGACTATTACCCAAGGGCAGATACATTTCTACCTTGCGATATTTATGAGGAATTTAGGCCTTTCTGTATGAAACATTTACAAGCTTGACCCTGTTGATTTCTTGATGTCTTCGTTATTACTACCAACATACGACTATTCTATGTTTCTGATGACTGAAAGTAGAATGATACTTCGACAAAAAGCCAACTATGAATGCGATATTAACAAACATTGCACGATAAGAAAAATGATAGTAAATATGAAATATGAAGGTCAGTCATTATATATAATAAATGAGTAGTCAGACCTTTTTATGCCAATGTCTTTTACAAATAACACAATAAATCATATTTCAAAGGGAACAGTAAACACGCCGCGTCTTACAGTTTTAGGTAGTGCTACTACAACTGAAATAAATATTGTCCCTAATTAAAACACGTGACGAATATCTGAGTGTGTTGATAATCGTTCTCTAAATATTCAGATGACCGTTCTCTTAGTAGTTCAGTGACCTTTCTCTTAATAATCTATTGTGCCACTGACACTTAACACTATCAGTTAGCACAAGTACTAAAGCGATGGTATGTACCGCGGTCAAGTCTGTTTCTCTGCTGAGTCACAAAGATTGTACATTATAATACGGACAAATGTTTAAATGAATAAGAGGCAAAAGTCGTAAACTTGATTTCCTAAGTAGTATGAAACTGACAGTTTTTGCTTCGTTTTGTTTACCTCATCTGTCCTAACACATGCCCTATATGGCAAACTGAATTATTTTAAGGTCAGTCATCAGTACATTGTATTTGTTTTCCCATTTTTGTTCAGTGGCACATTGCATTGTGCATTATTGTTTCACGCAAAAGTGGAGGTCTTTAAAAGCAAACCAGCAGCAAGCACCGATAAATAAACGGAACATCAGCTGCCGAAAAAAAACACCCCCCACCAGCTACAAAACCCAAATCAAAAACCTAAACCGAAAAACTAAATCCATAAACACCAAAATCAGAAAACCGAACACAAACGCTTTGGAACACAAACACCGCAAACCAAACACAGACACCGAAAAACAAACAACCCCCCAAAACAAACACAAAATAACAGATTTAAAAAAACAATCACAAACACCGAGCACAATGGCAGCCAAAGACACCAGCAATAGGGTTCGAACGATAAAACATACATTAGCAACGGCAGACAAAAACACAAAATACTAACATTGGCAGGTAAAGACACACGCATAGTATATTTTGTTGTTCCTTTGTCTGCTGTTACTTGAGTCCTTGCATGCCATTGCTAGTGTTACTTTTTGTGTCTTTGTCTGCCGTTATTTGTGCCTTTGCCTGCCGTTGCTAGTGTATTGTCAGCCGCTATTTCTGTATTTGCCTGTCAGTGCTAGTGTACTGGTTGTGCACAATATGTTTGGAGTTTTGGATTATTGATTTGGTTGTTAGGGTTTGTCTTTGGCTTTTGGTTTCTGTGTTTGTAATTGGTTTTTATTTTCGGTGTTTCTAGATTTTGCTTTTGTGTTTGCTTTTTGGAACTGTTTTTTCTTGGCTTTGTGTTTGACTTTCGGAATGTTATTTTGTATTCGTATTTGGTTTTCGGATTTGGTTCTTGTGTTTTTTCTCTGTCGTTGCTAGTGTACTGTCATGTGTCTTTGTCTGTCTTTGCAACTGTATTGTGTCTTTGTCGTTCCTAGTCTATTGTGTCGCGACCATTGTGTCTTTGGCTGCCATTGTGTTTGGGGGTTTCTTTAGTTGTTTTCAGTGTTTGTGTTTTTGTTTTCGCTGTGTTTGGTTTCATTATCTGTGTTTGGTTTCTGTTTTAGGTGTTTGTTTTTGTTTTTTTTTGTTTCTGAGTTTGTGTTTTGTTCTTGTTTTCAGTGTTTGTGTTTGGTTTTTTATTCCGCTGTTTTGGTTTCAGTCTTAGTGTTTAGAATTTGGATATGTTACTAGTGTTTGGTTTTTGGAGGATTTGGTTTTCGGTGTTTGGTTTTCGGATTTGTTGGTTTTAAATTTATGTTTGAGTTTGATTTCTGTATTTATGATTGTTTTGTCCCCCCGTTGCTCCTGGTTTTAGTGTTTGTTTGTTTCGTTAGGTCTTTGGGTTTGGTTTGTGTACCCTCGTGGACAAAACTAAAAGTGACCAACATGTGTGGATCATGTCTTTGTCTGTCGTTGTTCGTGCTTTTGTCTGCCATTGCTTGTGTATTGCCCTGTGACTTTGTTTGTCGTTTTGTCTTTCTCTGCTTTGCTAGTATATTTGTCTGCCGTTGTTTATGTATTTGCCTCTTGGTGTTGGTGTATTGCTTTATATCTTTGTCTCCCGTAGGTTGTGTGTTTGCCTGCCATTGCTAGTGTGTTGTTCTGTATCTTTGTCTACCGTTGCTAGTGTATTGACTTTATGTCTTTGTCTGCCGTTGCTTGTGTCTTCGTCGACCGTTGCTAGTGTATTGCTTTATGCAGATTGTAGTTGTGCCTGCCTTTGCTAATGTATATTTTATTTTTGGAATGCTGTTGTCTTTGGTTGCCATTGTGTATTTTTTGGATATGGTCTTATGTTTCGGTTTTTGTTTTACGGTGTTCGTGTTTGGGCTTTGGTGTTTGTGTTTGTGTTTTGTTTGTGTTTGTGTTTTTGTTTTCGTTTGTTTTTCCCATGTCTTGAAATGTTATACTCTTCTACTCTTGACAAAGTGTTTTTATTGGTGTTGTGTAAGAATTTATTTATGTATATTTTGTTTGTTCCCATTAACCGTCTTGTCCCTATAAAACTCTTTCGTCTTAATAAACCCTTTCGCCCCTATAAACCCTTCTTTCTCTATAAACCCTTTGTCACTTTAAGCTTTTCACGTAGCCTTTTCATACGTACCTACAGTAGGGCGTATTGAGGTCAACTCGAACACTGTTACTAATTCACTTAACGATTTATGTCAGCCACTTATAACACTTGCCATTTATCCGTAGTGTCCTGTACCATAAAGTCACCCATGTTACATTTCCAGCGTACCTCAGATACCATTCTCACGTTAAACTCCCATTGTCTCCAAGTGCCTCTCGCACATTCGTTCACTGGAAATACTGTTGTCCCTATACTGCCGATATAACAGTTTGTGTTACTTTGATATTTTCTTGCTATCTTTTATTTCTTTGTTCCTTTATTTGTTTACATTTGTCGGTACTAATTAGTTTGTCGACGTCGATGTCAAATTGGTTAACAGGTTTCTTTAACCTGCAATCACATTGAAAGGTAAATTCCAAAAATATATATCAAGCTCAAAATCACAAATATTTTACATCACTAAACACCATTCCGCCTAGGCCGTAGTGATGCTAATTCGGCCAAAAAGTACATGATACTGGCAAGGCAAACATATCGCCTTCGTATCCAGGGAAGTAACTCTTTGTGGCAGAATAAATTGTTCATGCATAGTTACTACCCCACTAGCTGATTGAGAGAGAGAGAGAGAGAGAGAGAGAGAGATCTGATCTGACACGATCCCATGATTTCACGAAATGGATCTACATCACGTATCCATAAATACAATATAATTTTATTACAAGTTTTAACGATCGTATAAACATGGAGGGGGTGTTAAATCAGGAATGAATGTTTTGCTTCATATTTTGATCTGACAATGCAAATAACTGAAGCATAAGTGAAATTAAAAATTTAAAAAAAACAAAAACAAAACATAACAAATGCAGCTTTGTTCTTAGTATGGCAATAAATATCAAATAAGTGTGGAAGGCAATAGGTGACACAAATAACTGCATAAAAGGTCGTCTATAGTAGTGGACTATGCTGTATTGTCTTTGGAAAAAATAGCATGAGGACTTTCAAGTACAGTCACGTATTTTAAGGAATTAAAAGTAACTAAAAAGAGTGAAGTGCTTAGATAACCATTTTGATACAGATAACTAAAAAAATATGGTTCAATCGTTAGTAGTGTAGTGGGGCACTTTAGCGACAATGCCAATCACAGTGAAAAAGGTCGTGGGCAAAGATAACGACATGGGGAATTTAACATGGGGAAATTTAACATGGGCGGGCCTATAGAGCGACAACAAATTTTGGTACAGTATAGAGACAGTGGTAAGGGCCTGTTAAGCGTCAACTGGAATTGAAGCCATGGTACTGGTCATTGGGACAAATGTGGCAAAGGGCTGACCTCAAACGGACCAAACAGCTGGAAAAAGAAGGCCAGAACGCCTGGAGGGACGGGCATATAACTGGACAGACATAGACATATACATAGACATAGACATGTAGACATACATACATACATACATACATCCATACATACATACATACATACATACATACATACATACATACATACATACATACATACATACATACATACATACATGCTTACATGCATATATGCATACATGCATACATACGTACATACACACCATACGTATATTCATACATACATACATACATACATACATACATACATACATACATACATAAATGATGATGATGATGTTTGTCCATCGGTGTCGATGAGGACCATTTAATGTCATCGATTCACTGGGGTGGGTCCGGAGATGGTTGATCAGTCCTATGCCGACAAAAACGACATGAAGAATTTCTATAGTGCTCTTCGTGATGTTTATGGCCCAGTAACATCAGGCATAGCCCCACTCTTGAGCTCAGATGGCAGCACTCTCATAACCGAGCAGAAGAAGATACTGGATCGCTGGTCGGAACACTTTGTCGGTATCCTCAACAGACCCTCTTCCATCAACGATGAAGCGATCAACCGCCTACCCCAGGCATCAGCCAGCTTCTGGAGAAGATTACCTGGAACCATCCATCACTGTAAAAGGCCATAAGCTCAAAAATGTTGACAGGTTCACATACCTCAGAAGCACCCTCTCACAAGCAGTCCACATAGACGATTAGGTCAACACTAGGATTGCCAAATCCAGCATAGCTCAAATGTATGGGATAGGAGATGCATCAAGCTTGCCACCAAACCCAAAGTCTACGCAGTGGCTGTTCTCCCCATCCTCCTCTATGCTTGCGAGACAAGGACTGTGTAAAGCCGCTATGTTAAATAACTGAATCACTTCCATATGAGCTCCTTGAGGAAATTACTGAAAATCAAATGGTAGGACAAGGTACCAAACACAGAGGAGCTCACTAAGCTTTTCATGACAAGCATCCACACCATGCTGTGCAAGGCACAACTCCGATGGGCTGGCCAAGTTGTCCGCATGCCGGTAGAACGCCTACCTAAGAAGGTCTTGTATGGAGAGATAAAACAAGGCAAAAGATCGGACTTGTTTTATTACGGTTAGGCAGACGGAAGATGGTGTTTGTGATCAGGAGATCATATGTTGCGCACATTCTCAAGAGGAGATGTCCATTACTGTTGCAGTTGCCAATTCCATTCCATTCCACGAGACGTGGTGCGCGCCAACTCTGGTGTTAAAATCACCAAGAATTATCAGCTTGACTTTGGTACCGAAGCAATCAGAGTTTCCAGATCCTGGTAGAACTTGTATTTGGCTTCCTCCGAGTAGGTCATGGTTGATGCATAAGACTAATGAGTGTGACTTACTTTTTTCCATGTAAGTGTAGCTTCAGCATTATAAGCCGGTCATTAATTCCCTTTGGTAAGATGGAGAGCTTATTCACCAAACTCGACCTGACAGCGAATCCAACTCCAGACTCACGATGTTCATCGGTGCCACGTCTACTACAGAAAAAGGTGTAACCAGTTCCAACTTCAGTCAGTTGGCCCTAGTCGGCCAAGCGAGTTTCACTTAGGGCTGCTATCTCTATCTTGTAGCAAGCAAGTTCTCTTGCAATCTGGGCAGTTCTTTTCTCTGGTCTGTCAGCCTCTGCACGATCCAGTAGAGTGCGTATGTTCCACGCACCAAGAGTGAGTGGAACCTTTTGGGCTTTCTTTGTATTTCGACCGCAAGACTGGGATTCCCTCCAGCCGCGTTAAGCTGGTAGGGGTAGATGAAGCAGGTAAGCAGAGCTATCCTGAAGAGGCTGCCGACATCTATTTCTGCTTCAGATCAATGGAAGACGACCATATGGTCTGAGCCGCCTGCGTGCTGGTCCGACACTTCGGCTGCCAGTGCATCCACACCTGCCGCGTCGCAGCTCGCCCATCGCCGCAGGACTTGGGCACGGGTGATGACATAAATGACTTGCGCGTGAGTTGGATTAAAGTGAGGAAGAGTTGCGCTGCGTCAGCCTCACTCTCTTGTCCAGGCTCCACTTTGTCCAGTTGCAAGACGTAGTCAAGACGGCTGGAATGGAGACTAGATGCAGTGGACGACCAAGGCGTTCTACGTGTCTTGCCGTGCTCTTAGCACTCCACATCACTTTGCTGGGTCCGCCTTCCTGCCCGTTGGGCAGCTGCTGGTTCCTCCGCGCAGTCCACCGGTTCCAGTCTTCACATGCAATGGGTGACAATCCATGACTCACCGGGGGTTTGAGACCCGTCGGTTACCATCAACCTGGTTACTCCGGCCAGTCGAAACCGTTGCCCATAGTGTGGCCGCTGCGCATCTACAGCTTCATGGAGCTACAGGTGAGAGCTGAGTGCCAAGTGGAGACTAATGGTGGACTAGTTACCCCAAAGGGAGTACGACTGCTACCCTTACCAGAGGTACTACCCCTCCATGAGCACCCCTTACACCACAAACATACATACATACATACATACATACATACATACATACAAACATACACGCACGCACGCACACACATACACATAAATACATACATACTTACACACACATACATACATGCATACATACATACAGACATACATACATACATACATACATACATACATACATACATACATAAATACATACATACATACATACATACATGCATGCATACATACATACAGAATACATAAATTATAAAACTGACTAAAAAATTGTTAGGCAAGAGCGCTAATCTTTTTGAGACATATAAATGGCCTTGAAAAGACCCGTAGTTGTTTTCTTCTTCTAATTTTCGCCTTGACTTTTTCTTTGCCACCAGCAACTTATCTTCCCAATCACATTCTTCCCTTTCTTCTCCATTTTATCCTCCTCCACTTATTCCTTGTCCATTATTTCCTCTTTGTTTCTATTTTCATTCTCCTCTTCTTTTTCAATTTCATGCTGTCATCTGTTCTTTCTTCTCTATATTTTCATTTTCCTCCTTTTCTTTTGTAATCATCTTCTTTACTATTTCTTTGCCTTCCTTCAGCTTATTTAACTCCATCTTCATACGATGTAGGCTAACACACACATATTCAACCCTCACCAACATTTCCTCCAACAGCACTAGTGTATCTAGCACCTCCTGCAGTTTCATCATCTTCTCCATGTTCCTGGCCATCTTCGTTTTATTCCGTGTAGAATGACGCGACTGATGAACGCTTGACTTTACTCGTCTCAAGCACGGACGTGAAAGAAAACATTTCTTACACCAACTTCACATATATACTATCCACTCAAAAAGGGAAGGGTACAAAACCAATATACTATCAAAACCCCCAGATATACTATCCACACACGGGAAGGAGAAAAAGCAAATCCAAAATCTACTATCCACACAACGTACACACACGCACACACACACACACACACACACACACACACACACATCAGCAAAGAAGTGAGTGTTTATAGTCACACTACTCCACATTCACACAAATTGGCAACTTGAATAGTTTCTTTTCTAGGCATTTGGTTAGCCCTGAAAAGTGCTGATGTTTAAACTTTAGATGCACCTTTTAATGTGTGCTCATTCTAGATCTGGCCCCACACACGCAACGTCTACTCCAGTCCTGCTCCCAGTTCAGTCTTGCTCTTGGAGGCACAGAGTATGCTTGATTGGTTTCAGCACCCCAATCCTCCGTTTGTGGGATTCTGAAGACTTCTTCTTGTCTCCTTCTCCTATTCCACACCGGTGGATGCTGTGTTCCCCTTACCTCCTACTGACGTAACTCCTTCTCCCAGCTTTCCTTCTGGAGGACCACTGGTCTCTGCGCTGGTGGTACTGGTTGTGGATGAGGTAGTGGCTGTGTTGGTTGTAGTAGATGTGTTGTCTAATCATCTTATGAGGCAAGATCCTCTCTTCAGTCTGTACCTTCTTTTTCTTCTTCTCATTCTCTTCCTCAAGCCTGGCTTCATCCTGTATTGCTTCCATGGCTAGCTCATCCAGGAGCCGCCTGGCATACTCCAGGTGCATCTGAAGTTCTATCAATTTCACTATTTTGCTCATGTTAACGAGTGAATGTTGGTTAACCATACTGACGAACACTTTCGCTTTTTATGGAACGCGCTGACCTAAAATAAACACTTATTCACTTTATTTTACCTACAATCACTAACACAGACTTTTTGACAAGCTAGAGAAACGAAGTGCTTCTAGACACACTTCTATTGTTTGGACATAAAGAAAGAAAAGAAGTTCTTATAGACACACTTGTATTTTATTACGTATATACAAACATAATTACACACATTTTGGCAATTGCACTAGTACATGTATCTCTTTTCTAGACCCTGAAAAGGGTTGTTTTTGTGGACGGTGAGTTACGGCAATATTTTATCCTCGCAAATTGCGTCCCCGTCTGGCTGCAGGGTTTTCCCACAGGATAAAGTCTGATTTCTGGGAAAGAGAAGGAAAACTCTTTCATATCTACACGGCAGTCGACAAAACCTCTGTCTGTTCCTGCTCCTGTTGTTGCTGATGATCTCTCTGCTCTCGTTGCTACTGAAGTCTGTACTTCTCCGCCCATTCTTCTTTATCCTTGGTTTCTTCTCTGCAGACCTCTTCTGTCAGGTCTTTGACCAATTGCAGCATCCTGACAATCTCTATCTCTTCAGGTTTGGGTATCAGGCTTTACTTGACACGATGCAAATGCACGTAGGCTTCGTTTATTTAAGCTAAATTAGAAGGCATCTTCATAGGTTGACGAGTCAACAATGGATGCTCAAACTAGAGAATACTTCGCTTTATATGGTTCAAGCGCGTAGATAGAAAACATCCCTACGATTTTTGTTGGGTCGGAATACTATAGTCTTTATCTTAAGGTGAGAGATAGAGAGAAGCCAAAGAGCATTTATAATGATAAAAATTTAAAACAAACGACAGACACATTTTGTTTCAAAACACAATATTTTTATTCGAACAACTAACAACTATTTTTAACAAGTTTGACAACGTTGCGAAGTGAAGCTAGATGTCCACTGATGGAAGTCAATGGGCCTATCATGTATAATACGTTTCCTCGCTAGCGACAAAATATAGTCATAATGATTACAAAACCATCGATCTACGTTTTTATCGTTTCTAGAAGAGTCACGATCAAAATAAGTCACTAAATGTTCTAAAGAATATCCAAGACTGCGTTGATGAAGAAAATCCACACAAAAATGTCCACGCATGTAACCGTGTCTTCGCCTCGTCTTGCCACTCTGAGCCAAGAGAGCTTCGATGTGATAACGCAGGTCTTTATACTATTGATGGAACACTGCTTCAATCTCAGGCGGACATCCACACTGTTCAGCAAATACTTTTCTTGCAACCACATGTCTAAATGCAAGCGATCCATCATTTCTACACTGCGACATGCTTTGATTTTCTCTTTAAGGTCTTTAAACACCACATACCCCACATTGTCGTTGAATTTGCCATTCGTGTCAGGTTTCCATACCACGCACGCATCCACATGGGTGTTCATGACTTCTTTTCCATACGTCAAGAGATTTTCCAGGTACGCTCGTTAAGGGTAAGTATCCATGCTACTGCTGATCTGTTTGTTATTCAAGTACAAATCCACTTCACTTAGCACGGAATACGTGAACTTGTTATCGGGGGCTACATTATACGTTTCCTTTAGTTTGGCACCGTCCGTCCATGTGTCTTCCACTTTCGCTTTCAAGTACAAGTAACTGCTATTCAGATCGATGTAATCTTCTGGCTGTCCTTTGATTTCGAGGAGATGGGATGAGATGCGACCAATTGGGATCCTTGCATCGTCATCATAGTGGGTGGCGTGGCAACCAGATCCAGTTCCGACTGGGAACATGCTCAATACTCTCGGTGCATCATTTCTTCTTCTTTTTTCTATCTGTGTGTTTTAATAATCATAAACGTCTAAGTCTCGGACTGTTCTTCTTTTCTTGGTCTTTAGTTGAGAATGGTTCTCTAAGGGGGTCTTCGTCGTCTCTATCTGCCTTGTCTTTGATGTGATGTCAGGAAACAGGAATGACTAACTCGGTAGCGTCCAGGACATTTATAGGATTTTCTCGTTGGCCCAAAATCTCTTTGCCCGTTTGAACCAAGAGATTTTTGCCTGCTCTCAAGAAAGATTTCTTGGGGTTTTGTTTGTCGATGATAACATTTTGGAGAAATTCTCTGCCGTGTGTCAACGCGGAATCTTTCAAGGCGTGCAATCCTCATGTCACCAATGGTTTCAACAAGGACGTCACAGAACGAAATGCCGATTTCAACATATCTCCTAATCTATGTCCTCGGTGTCGAGCGGCTCCTCGGTACACTGGGTACATGACTTATAAGTTAGATAATCGTTCTCGAAAATGGAGTTTCACTGTAACTTTCCATTTGGTGAATGGACTATTTTGCCCCAGATTTCCTTTTATAGTAATGCTGAGAGTGTCAAAATACGACTTACTGATGGGTGTGCAAATGTGCGGTGAACATGATAGGTGTTTCCACTTTCCTCGTCAGAGTTCATGGCAAAAACGACTTTGAAATGAATGACACGCAGTAACGGTACAGAGATGTGTCCCACCACATTGTAATCCACCACATCGGAGTAAACAATGATCAAATTTAATCCTTGGTTCAATTCTTCCGGGGAACGAAAATATTTTGCAAACTCCAGGTTGCCGAAAACGGTTGATATGGGTCAACTATTAAGTATCTTGCCGTCTCCAAACTGTCATACAATTCAGGACAAAATCTAATACTTATCATTTTGTCCTATAGAAATTTGATCAGCAGGCGACGAGCTTTTTTTTATAGTACTCAAGGGTGACATGCATTTTGTCCAAGGCTCTGCCAAACGGTACCTCGAACCTGGTATCAATCGCTTTCACCTGATGTTGACCGCTAAAATAATAACCTGCACAAATATGCAACCCATATCTGTACCATTTAAATTTGTCGTTCGGTGAATCTGTCTTAGCGATAGCTGCAGTTATAACAGATGGGTGATTGTTCAAGTAATTTTGCACTAGTTCGTCATAAACGTCGACCTGAAATTTATTTTGATGTTCAGTGATGCTTCTGAGTTTTGTAGGGTGAATCATTTCCACCAAAGCCACTTCCAAATGGGCGTCGTGATCCAATTGGATGATCTGAGGTCATTTAGCCGTGTAACAGCATAACGTGTTTTTGGGAAACGTATCCATTGAAATGTCACTGGGTAATGCATAGTAAAATTGGCTATTGATGTTCATAATTCCAGAGTTCTGCTGTCCGAGGGGTCACTCGACGTGAGAGGAGTGTCTGAAAGATGATTGTTGTTGTTGGAGTGGTGATTGCTGTTGTTAGGGTGACAGACGTTGGACGCATGACTCCCGTTGTTCTCGTTTGAGGAGTATTTCAGGAAAGGATTGGGAAGAAGGTAACCGATGCAACTGCTTATTAAAATGGTCCACAATTGTTTGTCTCCTTGTTGCAAACTCAAATTGGAAATGCAGCACCGATGACACAATACATCACAAAGACTTGACAGAAAAGGACGATTTGCATTTTAGGCACACGGTCTCCACACCACACACACAAGGGTTGCTTTTGTAGATCTAGCAGAGAAGAACTGGGTGAAGGAGTGGTCACAGTTGAAATGTTGAATGACATGATGGTTACTTCTTTTTACAGTTGATGAATTGCGAAGCATCGATCCAAGAATCAAAACTAGGATGATATCCTTTCCAACGTACTTTGATTTCTTTGACACGACGTTTTCCCACTTTTCGGTCCTCGTTTAGGTTACGCGTTGTAACTCAGGCAAGTAAAACGTTCTTTAACACTTTCCCATTCCTATCTTCCAATTTATAGACGGCGGGATGACGGTAACGCACTGGTCCAGTGTCACGAAAAAATTCAGTGGTCCAGTTGGGTAGGTAACCTTTGTCGAAAGTGAGTTTGGTTTAGCCAATGCGCACCGTGTCTCCTGTTGACAATACTCCACCTTTCGTGGGGACAGCAGCCGTCGGAGATGTACCAAACAGATGCTCAATTATGGTCAATTTTTTGTCGGGAATCACTTCTTGGGGGGGGGGGGGGCACATCCGATGCTCAGAGGGTAAGATTGGTTGTACGGTTGGATCAAGTGCGGTAAGACGTCGATGTACTTGAGAATGTGTTGATGCGTAAACTATTTCCATATGCGTTGTTTCAAGGTGCTTTGAAAAAGTTCAACAATGTTGGCTTTGGTTTCGGAATTCTCGGTGGTGAAAAAATGAATGTCATGTTTCTTTAATTCTTTTTGTAAAGCTTGCTTCATAAATTTGGTGCCTTTGTCGGTTTGCCATCGAAGAGGGTGACGACCACTCTGTTTCAACACCTATTTTAAGGCTCGCATTAACTCATTGTTTGATTTGGAAATCAATGGCACGACCCAGGTAAATTTATAAAAGACGTCAATGACACAAAACAAATATTTGTAGCCACGATTGAAGGTGGCCAAAATTAGAGACATCTTCTAAATCGGCTTGCCACTGATGATCGATGTCCTCCACTCAGGTGCGATGTGTGGAAAATGTTCGTCGAATGAGCATGTGTAAAGTGTACGTGGCTTGCTCTTGCAATCGTCGTTACACTTCAGGTAAGCGGAGAATTTTCAGTCGTGTTTTGGCAGCATGCTACAATTTCTGAACTCCTTCGTATCCCACAGGATGGGCTGGATCGTAGTTAATGCTGGCTAACACCTTCTCCATTTTTGTTAATAAGTCACCCATTCTTCACTGATGCTACTTTTGTTCGTGTGGTATTTTCTTGGATTGTAATGCTTTTTGTGTCCGGTGAGCAATATGTGTCGAGGAGGAGGATGTCTGAACAGGGGTAATCGGTTCTTGTTTCACTTCTGTCTTCACCTTCCTTTTCTTTTCAGCGGATGTAGGTGTTGTTGTTAACTTGCATACTTTCTCGGATGTTGTTGTTAACTTGCATATATTTTCTGGTGGAGTTTGAAACCCTTCCTCTTTTCCTTTTCCTGTCTTGTTCACTGAAGATAGTGGTGATGGTCTTGTCATCAGGGTCTTAAAACCTTTCAGAGTCGGTTGAGCTGTTTCGTCTATATCTTTCTGGCGCAAGATTTTCAGTCGTTGCAACACTTGACCGTATTGTTGAAATTTTTCCATTTCTGACAAATCGCTGAGATACAACAACGATTGAAATCCGTGTTGTAACTGGGACATCTCGTTCAAATGAGGATTGGGAGGTAAATGCGATGTCCGTTGTTCTTACCAACGATGGTAATTCATCCATCGTTTGTAATTCACTTAAGTCATTTTCAGTCCTTCCATCAGATTTCAATGGTCAAGTCTGAGAACTTTTAGCTCCAGGTGTCCCTTTTATCTTCCTGGAAGCATGGGTAAAATACCTCCCAGGAGTCCCAACGCGGACCCTACTATTGCCTTGGCAAAACGTGCTAACAGGGGTAAACATCGTCCGCATTGGACCAACATCGTTTTCTTTTAACGAATGGGGATTTAAGTTTGGACCATTTGGCGAAGAAAGTGTCGATGTTTGGCTAAGCTTTTTGCTGATGTGAAGACAAAGATATCGTGCCTTTCAAGACATTCAGATAACATTTGCTCACGGTATCAATGACGCCTTTAGAGGCTGTTTGAATGAGCCTTTTTCCTGGGGGGGTGGGGGTGGAGAAGCTTTGGATAGGACGGACAACTTGTTCCCATGTTTGACTAAAGGAGGAGGTAGTCTTTTCCATTTTTATCTTTGGGGAGTGAAGAAGGATGTTTTGGGGGGGATGTGTGACATCAATGTTTGTTTTTTCTGGGGCACACACCAAAAATATAATGACGTCGATGACTTAGACACGCCCTTTTATCTATTCTTGAACTATCGTCAAAAAAGTGAAGATGTGTTTTCCAAAATCGCCAAAGAATTCTTCTCTTTGTTTGCTCCTCTTTTTCTTTGGACGACTGTGACCTTTCTGTGGGTGAAATAGATGCTTGGCTACGCGTTTTGTTCGGATGACGAGATTGTCCTTTTCTTTTTTCCTTTTCCTTTTTTTGACAGCAGAACGACGATGGTGACGGTGTACACTTCTTAGAGGGGACATCTTTGGGCGTTCAGGAGCACACATAAAAATACACCGAAGTCCATGACTTGACACGCATCCTTTTATCTCTTTTTGGATAAAAGCTTTTTTTTCAAGGTTTTGTTTAAACTGATTGACCATATGTTCTATGCAAAAAATTCCTCCCATTTGCTGGCTTCTCCTTTTCTTTGGACGATATGGTCTTTTCTGAGGGTGATTTCGATGCTTGGCTAAGAATTGGGTCGGATGACGAGACTGTTGTTGTCTTTTTCCTTTTCCTTTTTGGTCAGGAGAACAACGATGGTGACGGAGTGAACTTCTTTGAGGAGGCATCTTTGGACGTTCAGGAGCACAAAAAACACTGATTCTCATCGTTGGCCTCAGGTCTTTCTATCCTGGAATGCGTCGCCACTGATTGTCTTTACGGCATATCAACTTGATGACAGACATCACACGTCATGAAGGGGTTCGCAAAGGAATAAATCGGGACAGATCTTGCTTGGATAAATCCAATAAACTCTGTACCATATCCGATCTCTCTTGGATTTTGATTTTTGGGGCAGGTACTTTGTGAGCAGCTTCCACTACAGCTAAAGAGGAAGCGGGTGTCACCGGTGGAGAAGTTCTTGGAGACGCGGGTTTCTATTGTTTCATCAAATGAGGAAGAATGGGTGTCTAATTTGGTTTGTGGCATCACCAGCAACGAAAAAGTGGGAGAACCTGAGGCTACTCGAGACGTAGTCACCGTTGCTACAGGTTGTGGTTTGCGAATATAAGATTGCGTTCTGGCCGAAGTGCCTCTCTTGCGGGTAGAAGCTGTTTTCTTGTGTCTTTCTGGGGACGTTTCTTTTTCTAAGGATGTGACCTGGTCTTGACACCGTTACTTTTTTCTTCTTCTTCTGGGTACGTCGGGGAATGTTTTTTTCTTGATGAGGACTTTTTGGGCATTGTGATCCCATTTTAAGAGGGAGCGAATGATGACACCTCCTAGAGAACCGCTACCTCCAGGTTTAAAAGTAATTTGCATTTTGTTTCTGTCAAAAAATCATTTTGTTTGAAATGGAATGTGACTGATGCCTTGCAGTAGTTGATGTGCTATTACCGTAAACCATCGTAAGACTTCTTTGAGACTGGCTTCTAAGACAGGAACACGTATTGGTGGAATTTTTTCGCGACTGATGCCGTACAAGGCAAGAATCAATTTGACGGGAAGATGGGACTGAAGAGACGTCATGTTGACGCTGTATGAGACAGATCAAAGTGTCAGAGTTTTTTTTATAGAGCTTTTGTTAAATCGACGTGGACGTGTAAACGACAAGCCCTCCGTCTTGGCACCAGTGGTGAAACATATAGGTATGAAATCACAAATAATCGGTGGTGGTAGGTTTTAAATCCACGAGTAAATAGACGCTTGATGTTTGAGTGGCATCGTCGTACCCATGATACAGCCAAAGCGTTCCTAACTGTTTGGCTAATACTTGCGCTTGCGATTTATCTCTAGGGCTTTTAAACAACAACACGTATTGAGCATTGAGACTGATGGTGGGAGCGGCTTTACTTTGTTGAAACAAATTTTGATGCAATTTGCGCGTAAACGACAGTTTAATTTCTTCTTCTTCTTCTCCTAACATGTCGTCGAAGATAACCAGATGTGTTTGACTGGGGTCAGAAACAATTCCGTCTTCTTCGCCAGGAATGACTTCCACAAACACGATGGAATCGCCTTAACTTTCTTGCAAGAGACTGTACGCCGATAGCTCTCTTTTTATAACACCACACGATATGTTGAAGTGTTCGATTGATCGAATGATGTTTATGTTCGATCAAATGTTTGATAAATTCGGTTTTTTCTGAAATGCTGGGTCCGATAATTAACATGCTAAAGGGATGATGAAGATACAAAGCCTCCCAAACTAGCGCGATCTAAGTGTTCGTCGATGACTTTGAAAGTGGAGAAGAGGGAGCAGAGAAAGCAGTGTAGGGAATGACACTTTTGACACGAAATTTTTTTTATATAATTTCTTCAAGACACGTTTATTGATTTTTAATAAATGGAACAACACGAAAGACAAAATACATAAAATCCAAATGGTTAAGTACATCATTAAAATACACATCAGAAGATCAAGGTGGGATATAAACAAGTCTCCCTACAACATATTTTAGTAAGAAAGGTGCCATGGGGACAGTGTGTAATGTTCTTACAGTCTCTACATTGGGTACAGACCTTGGTGATGGGTTCTTCTTCTGACACTGTGACTAACACAGGGTTAAAAATTACTTTTTTCACTGGAAGTTTGAGGTCGGGATCACAACTCTTGAGCATAATTAGCCACTTCTTTGGTCCAAGCCTCGAAACCCCAACTTTTCCAGTCACGTACATCTGTCCAGTGAGGGTGTACGTTATAAGCTACACACACATCGTCGTACACATCTTCAGTACCTAAAAGTTGACGAATCTTTTACCCGCAGAGGTCGCGAAGTATCCAAATGAAAGCGCAAGGCTTTTAACAAAACGAGTCACTCATGGACATTTAAAGGTACCACTTTCATGGTTTTTTTTTTTTTTGCGGTACCTCACTGTACAGATCGTACAGAGCCCACAAGGAATCGGCTGGTAAACGAAATCTCAGAAAGCAAGTCACTGAGACACAACACGACCCAAATTCATGGGACACAATGCTTGTAATAAGTCAGAGGTAATAAGTGTGCTTTTTGCACAAAACTGATCGTACTCCGTCGTCGTATTCAAATCGTTTAGTCACTAGTTCACACATCAAACACCGCACAGACTTTTCTGTAGAGACAAAATTTGATAACGTAAAAGATTCCGTTGGAATTCGATATAGTATGACCACCTTGTAAGTAGTAGGATGAGTAGCCAGCAAAGTCGTCTGGTCCTCGTCCAGTTGAACAATGTCTGACCAATAGAACGTTTTCAATTGAATCAGTCCTTTTATCCCATTGTGGTACCAGTGATTAAAATATCGATGACGTAACGGGTGCAATTGTTCTTTGCAATGGACTTGTATTTTGAACAACTCTCGGTAAATTCATTCTCTTAGTTCCAGAGGTAGATTCTGAATGTAAACTTCTAAACTAGACATTCACAGCAATGTCTTTCTTTTGACTGAGGTATTAAGTGTACCTATTTGCACAGAACTGATCGTGCTGCAGCAATGAATCGAAATTTTTTAGTCACTAGTTAACACAGTACACATCGCACAGAGTTTTCATCTACAGACATAATTTGATAGCGTAAAATATTTTGGTAATCCTTTACTCTTCCTCTGGTATTTATTGTAGTATGGTTACCATGTAAAAAAGCTGTATACAAATGTTAAAATGTGTAGATTATTTAAAGACGTGAAGGTCTTAAAAGGGTCTTCTTTTAAGGCTTTACTTTTGATAGGAGAAGGAGTGCAAAAACTTTGGCAGTGGCAGCTTTGTGCCTGGGTATGTCAATATCACACACAAACAGACACACACACACACACACACACACACACACACACACAGACACACACACACACACACACAGACAAAATGCCTATATATATCGTTAAGTATGACAAATAGATAAATTCATGTTTTGCCCGATATTTTCGGGGTCGTTTTATTATTATTGTGTTATTGTTGTTCTTGTCACGATCTTCGTCGCCTTCCTTTGTAGGTGTCTTGCAGGTGCCCTATTTTATTTTACCGTATTATTAAAAGTGTTCTTAGACGTACGAAATGTTCCTACGGATATCTTTGTGAAACAAAGTCAAGAAGTAGCATAAGAGTTCCTTACATTTTAAAATTACGAAGTTTGTATGTATAAACTTTAAATTGCGTAGTGAATCTGGCTCTGGTTCTGTGCAGTTTGTTAGGAGTAATCAGTAGAACAAAGAAGAGAGAGAGTCTGATCTGCAGGCACATTATTTTACGGCTGATCAGGATCTTTGATTTTTTCTAGTTTAACTGGACTTGTAAGCGAGTACAGACGGTATTAGAAAATTGGCCTTGGTTGAGTCTAAGTAAAAAAAGATCGATTTCAACTAAATCACTGCCGCAGCGTACATGTTTTGCTTTGCATTTGTTTATAATGAAAAGTAACCGCAGTGCACTTGTTCGAGTTTTTCTGTGCTTAAGAAGTAATTTTTCTGTGGGATTCACATTTGGAAAAATAGCCATTCTTGAGGGATAAATAGCCACTTTCGAGTATTCTTATTGCTTTTCGCAGCCCTTTGATCATGGATATGAAATTATGCTGTGCAAACAATGACAGATGTCACCTGTGAAAACAAACCCAAATTTTGTTCAAGAGGATTGTGAATTTTATGTACAAATACGCAATCTTGAGTCAGTTCAGAGCAAGTAAATGCATGAAATACTCTATGGATCTATTGTATAGTACTATGTCCCGCTATTATATCGAACCCTGCATACAGAAGAGATATAGAGTATTGCCCTTGTTCATCCGTCTATCCATCTATCACGTTTAATTTTTGGTCTCTTTTGGTTTGTTTCTGGTACACAGTAATAAGGTTCATACTTCGACTAACATGATCTTGATTTGATTTGATATGATACTGTTTACGATTTGAGGACCATCAAAACTGAAGAACAGTAGAACCTAAGTGGACAGTCATGATACTGGCTGATTGTGGCAGACTTTCTAGGCAGGTGTTGGGCTTTTTGTTGAATTTATTATATTGTTTTATTTGATCTGCGAACTATGGATATGAACCTACGCTTCGCATTTGCTATCATCAGTGCCAGGTAATATATTTCACAGCTCAATTAAACAATGTATTGAACTCAATACAAGCCAATATGTGTTGATTGCTACTTTTAGAGCTGCAACAAAGCTCATAACAATAGTTATGACACTTCTTTATTTCGAGTATTCATATCTTTACCCAGTTAGTTTAGCAGCGTTTTGTAAAATAAGCAATGAAGATGAAATGTAAACTATGTAACACTGAATTAATAAGTTTACAACGGAGCAACTTAAAACCCGCTAAATCACATTAAATTCAAATTTCGACTCACATGGTAATTAAATGTAAATATTGTGAATCGTCACATTTCTGGCTACGTCCCTATTGCTATTCATTACACGTATAATACGGCAAGCAGACGAAGAGCATGACATAGAATAGCGGTCATATCAAATTCATCATATGTTTTGCGTGTCAGTCAACCAGCGCTCCGAAAAAATATGTGAATTGTTATCGCACATTCTTTCTGTTAGGAGTAAATGTAGTTAATCCAGCAATCCATTACCTATCCCCACCCCCGATAATCTTACCTCGGAAAGTTAACTCCAGTAGTCTATTGTTCCGCATTTGGTCTTTTATTAAATTTTTTAGTCATTACACAGCTATGGAATTTATATTATGCCAGAATCAGACACTATTCATATATATATATATATATATATATATATATATATATATATATATATATATATATATATATATATATATATATATATATATATATATATATATATATATATATATATATATATATATATCTGTGTGTGTGTGTGTGTGTGTGTGTGTGAGATTCGTATCAATATAATGTCCATGTACCAGATGGCATAACTTTGTAAAACAATCATTTAAGTCGTGGAGTCCCGAGTTTGCTGTTAAAAAAAAACAAACTTGCCACTGTAAGTTTGCTCTGTATTAGCACAAAGCCGTGAGTTAGTGACGCATATTCCAGTCATGTAAAGAATAATTTCCCTTTTCTTTCTTATGTCGTTTCCAAAATGACTTAACTATTTGTTGGGAATCCCTTCATACGCGTGAAACCGAACGGCGTGATCCCAAACTTGGTTGAGGTAGTGAAGATGTTTCCAGGTACATGGCCAATGTAGATGTTACTGTTTGCAGAAGTCATAAGGACATTTAACACATATTGCAGTATAGTATTAAACGAGGTCAATACCCGTATATGGGTTTCAGTTGAAATAATTATTTATCATTTTTGAATACTACTTTCGTATGAAAAGACAGAAGATTACAATCTCAGTTTTGGAAAAGGGGAATGATGTAAAAAAGAAAACCAACAACAACAACACCACCAACAATAACAACACCAACAACAACACCACCAATAACAAAAGACGAAGAAAGCAGGATGGATTTGATATCTTTATTAATATTGACGTATATTTAAATCCTACTCGCATTCATTCAATGAATATTCGAACAGAACACGTTCAATATATGTTTTATCTTTAATTACTTTTATGAAACAAATATTCAGAATTTGGTTGGCTGAATCGGTCGCACGCAGTCGAAAAAAAACCACATCTTTTGGGACGTTTGGTATTCTTTACAGTGATTTCAGCTTCACAAAGCAAAACGTTATGCTCGCGAAATGATATTTTTTAGAATACGGTATTCAAATATCAAAATCTCGACGGGTTTTTGTTTCTCTTACAAACATTGATTTATTGAGCTGTGAAATATAGATATTGGCACATGCATACGGTCGTCCAATATCATGTTTCATAACTCAAGTGTGTACTGTACTCAGAAAATGTCAATGATTGTTTATCATCTTCATATCGGAGTTGAATGGTTCTGCCCGCGTTGAGAGCCGTTGTCCGTCAGGGTTACGTGTCTGTTAGCTTGTGTTACTCCAATGGCTTTAACAGCACGTCAGATAAATAGTACACATGCTATATTGTGTGTGTTTATTTTCACGTGTGACTCTGTGTGTGTGTGTGTGTGTGTGTGTGTGAGAGAGAGAGAGAGAGAGAGAGAGAGAGAGAGAGAGAGAGAAGTAACTGAAGCATACAATTAGATGTTTGAACTTGGACAGTCACACTCTAACCATTCACATGGTCTTGTTGGCCATACTATCAGACCCTTCGAGAAAGACAGGCCATGCAGGCAATGCTTCAGACTCTTCAAGAAAGGTAGGATATGCCATCAGACTCTTCAAGAGAGGTAGGGTATGCCATCAGACTCTTCAAGAAAGACAGACCATGCCATCAGACTCTTCAAGAAAGGTAGACGATGCTGGCCTGATAATGGGGAATCATGTGACTCTTTATTAGGTGAATTTGACTCTGTATAACATCTCAATAAACAAGTTATACTGTGGATGCTTCCCGCAGTCGAATAAAGCAGATATATACATATGGGTCCAATCATCTTGCCAGCTATTGATCAGAAAATGGGACATACATTTATATGTACCTATGTGATAGCAGTATGCCAGAAGGTTGGGTCAAATACTGACATTGTTTAAGATCCCGTAAAATCACCAGAAATAGGAAGGACTGACTTGGATTTATGCTATGCACACACATATACCCACGAATAAATACCAATAATACACGGGTGAGAAATTTTAATTCGTACTCTACGGAGATTCGAATCCAGGTCTGCTGGTTATGGCTCCCATCACTTTCTATGTGTGCACCTATTCCAGCACCATCTTGATCATATACATATGACCAAAAACTGACGCCACAAAGTCGATAGTATAGGCATTCGTGCGTAGCAGGCACACATAGATATCGACACAGTAAATAATTTTCATCTAAGTAAACAGATACACCAGATTCTTACGACAAAAATCAAGGTATAAAGTGGTTATCACAAATAATTACAAATATGCACCAGAGGTGAAGAATTTAAATTAGTACTGTACAGAGGTCTGAACTCAAGTTCGTGGTTACATTGCATGTAGCCTTGTCTGTTTACCTTGCCTTATTACCTATTGTAGGAATCCGGAGTGAATTTTTACTCACATAGGAAATACAATTACTGTGTCAACATGCGGATGTGTCTGCTCCGAGTTCGAATCTCCGTAGAGTACGAATTAAACTTCTCTAACATTTGTGACAATACTTTTATTCGTATTTAAAATGTATGTTAACATTATCAACCATTCTGTAGGATCATTCAATATACATGAGAGAGAGAGAGAGAGAGAGAGAGAGAGAGAGAGAGAGAGAGAGAGAGAGAGAGAGAGAAATGTTTCAAGTACTTTACTGCAGTAATTTCCAGGAATATGACTTCTTTTGTAAACTGGTGTAAACTGAAACGGGTTTATGTAAATGTAGGTACTTTAGTAACATAATATATGGAAGCAACCACATAATATATGGAAGCAACCACATAATATAAGGAAGCAACCACATAATATATGGAAGCAACCACATAATATATGGAAGCAACCACATAATATAAGGAAGCAACCACATAATATATGGAAGCAACCACATAAACATAAACTGTTCATATTATTAGGCATTCAGGAATGAAAGTATAAAAACCTTAGACAAATATAATATTTATCCTGCAATATTTTTTGGTCCTGTTTTTTATGGGTCTAGTTTTATTTGTCTCACAATATCATTGAACGAATTATTTGATAGTTACACGAAAAGTTTTATCGGAATTTTATCGCAGTATCAGACCTTAATCAACAGTGTATCAGATTAACCTGACAGAATGTCAATTACTTCTAGAGATCGATTTTTGTGGAAACATTACTCGACCCATTGAAAGATCCCTTTTTAAAAAAGTTTTTCTCGTAAATACATTTTATCAGATCTGCCAGTATAACGGAAATCAAACGTTTAAATCATGATATAAAACTAAGGGTACAAAACATGACTAATAATCAGAATGTTAAGTTATTATAATCACATTGGATACAGTGTCACGTCGTTTGAAATTGTACGCACTTATTTTTGTGCTATTGTTTTTTTTGTGTGTAGAAGTTTGGAAAACAGTTCATATCACGTAATTTCATTATTGACTTGGTGTTTATGTAGATTGTTTCAGGAGAGAGAGAGAGAGAGAGAGAGAGAGAGAGAGAATTGTAGACATTACATGGAATGACTGCGTGCAGAATATGCTCACATTATGCTCAGAATACATGTTGAAAACTTGGCGAAATGGTCATACATATAAAATTCTATTGTTTTCTTATTAAATATTTGAAGTTCACGGAAACACTATGGTGACATTCTTGTCTCTAAAGTTCCAGTTACTTATGTTATTTATGATACATCCTAAAGCTGTAACGATTCAACGAAGCGAACTGGCATCGAGATCATTTCTGCGTCGATATATTGCATCGAAGATGCATGTGCTATTGTCGACGGTCCCAAAACATAGTGTGACAATTCGCTGATGAAATAATGCTTAAAGATGATACAATACGATATACATACATTTAAATTTAGAAGACAAGAAAAGTTTTCACCGCTGTTCTTTCTTTGTATTTTATATTGTATCTGTTAAAACGTAAGTATTATACCGATTCCCCTACTTAGCAAGAGAATAAAGCCAGTCTTTGTGAGAAACGTCAAAAGCATTACTTCAGCTTGATATGGTTTTGCAAAATTATAAATTGTTCATAATTTAAACATTTATATATTTGGTTTTACAAACCCAGGTATGACAGATAGTTTATAGATTTAATTTCAATACAACAAGGTAAATTCTGACCCCGCAACGCTCTGCTAGATCAAAAATGGCAGAAAAAATCTTAAGGATAAACGACTCGGTTGTGTTGAAGGTTTCTATCTGGCTTTTTTATGAGTTATACGGGCAATATAACAAAAGGCACTTTACAGCTATTAGCAAAACCATAAGCAGAAACTGAAAAACGGTCATGCTATATATCTGTGTAACACACATGTACTTATAATTGCGCCACACATTTACAAAGCGAACACAGCATCAGGCATTATATGCAGAGACAATCAGACAAGATAGGAGCCTCTCTCCTGTATATTAATACGTATTATATAGTCTACAAAATGAATGATTCATATCATGTTATGTATTGTATCGCCACTCGAATATCGTGATATGGATTATATCGCCACTCGAATATCGTGATATGATTGTATCGCTAATGACTTGTTTCGAGAGGGTAAGAAAATACGTCTCCTTATAACAAACACACATCAGTCCTTCTCTCTGAAACATTTTCAAAATAGCTCTAAGAAGACCTCCCTCATTTGACAAGTCGGTTTCCATTTCCCCGTCTGCGTATTGCACTGATATCGGTACCATCTGAAGTTCTTGTACTTGGTGTTTTTCGTTAACACAAAATAGCTATTTTCTTTCTATTTTGTTTCCTTGGTGTTCTCTTTGTCAGAGTTATTGCTCATGTTACATGCTTTTATGGAGAACTCTGAATGTTGTGCAATTTCATCCAATGCAGCCAAAATAAGTATTTCTTTGTCATAGTATATACAAGAGATCTTACAAATGAATACCATTTATCAACAACAAATGCTCAAAAGTTAAAAAGAGCTAATCTATAATTCTGAAAGATTTAAAGAGCGCGTGAGGCACAAGAAAACCCAATAAATCGCTATCTGATCGCAGTACCATGATGACCTGTTGAACTTACTGTACGTACTTGCTTATAAGTCGGGTTAAATAAAAAAGACAGTGATATACTGGACCAATTTGCCACGGCAGATTATGGTTTATGTTATTTGTTCTACTGATTACTCCTAACACACCGCATTAACAAATATCTGCAGGCGCATTATGCAAATACTCTTCAGGGATGCCCGCAATATTTTTTTGGGGTGGTGGTGGGCAACAAACAGTGGTCAGCTGTTACGTTTTTTCGGATGTAGGGCAAAACATGTCTAGAGGTGAAATACGGGATGGGTAGGGGTGGGGCCGGGAAAATGCCCCCCCCCCCGCCTGTATGTGCGGGCGCCCATGATACTTTTTCTGATCTTCGCTAACTTTAAATAATCGTTACAGTTATTGATGTATATGAAGGTAGAGGTCGATGACATACGAGATTCGAGTGATTTTCTTGCCTATACCAGGCATAGTGTGTGAACGTCTTTCTAAATATTAGAACGTATTATTTATCAGAATCTCAGTCTTTGAGACCAGATTTCCTGTAGTGATCCGCTGGATACAATGCTTCGGCAATGCTTATAGCTTAAAAGGTGTTGTTGTGTTGAGCATAAAGTCAATTTAAACACAAAATATGCTATCCAAGGTGGACAGGATAACAGGTCGAGCGAGAACCCGGGAAAACCCCATGAAGAACCACCTACCTAAGGGAAGCTACAGGCAAGCTTTCTCAAATAAACACTTTGGTCGAGTCTGAGACTCGAACCCACGTGGAGAGAGATGAGATGACAGTGATCAGAAGACCTACAGGTGAGCGCTTAAGACTTTCCGTTGCTAAAGCTTATATTTGAAAATCGGTGAACCGATGTTCTTCAATTCTGGGCGTAGTCGATATATCCGAAATATTGGGGTTATCCGCCGTGTAGAGAGAGAGAGAGAGAGAGAGAGAGAGAGAGAGAGAGAGAGAGAGAGAAGTAGTAGTAGGAGGAGGATGTGAGGCAAATGATCCAGTACTTCCCTATCACTAAAGCTTCAGTGATAGTTCAATCATTTTTACCCTACCCGCGAACAAAAAAAAATCAAAAACAAATAAAGGACAATAATTTTTTAAAACAAATTTGGAGATGAATAAGTCAACACATTCATAACTAGATATAACACAATCTTTGACATCAGATATCAGTAGTGGGTAAGGGTTGCCAGGGGTGTATTTTAACGTTGTTATGATAAGGTGTGCCAGTCCGTTCTCCTATCTTCGCGCCTGGTGCTAGCACGCAATCCGTCCATTGATTTGGTAAGATAGATGTGAAAAGGCCAGGGTATCGGCAAAAAATAGACACGTTATCCAAAACAAGTTCAGTCTGGAACACGTGTCACTTAAGTGCTCTTTTTAAATCCCCATTTTTACCGTATGTACTTACCTAGTAACCGCGCGGTATTTTATTAGAAGGGAATGGTTCAAACCTATCCGTGTGTACATATCATGCACGAGTGCATGCGTAAATTAAAATGCAATATGACTATATTCTCCCACGTCGTTTTCATTAACAGGTCATAGACTGATGTATCAATCTAATGTGCTTATGAAATTCCACCAATCTTCATTCCTTGAGACATCCGGTTATGGGTACGGTGAATTATTGCACAATTAAGCTCTGTTTTGTTATAGTTTTTCCTTTAGAACGAACCGCCTAGGTATATTTACACATCCAGATCTTCTAGCGCATATCGTTTGAAATTTATGCCATTCAAACGTACAGATTTAAATTCACAACTTTAATAATGGTTTTATAGGGTTATACTTAAAAGATGTTCATAGCCGAGGTACGTTTTATTTGCATATTGCACGTTATGCGAAGATAATGACGATAATTAAAATTTATTAATAACGATAAAAAAGTTGGGTATTGAATAACGAGCTAATTATTTGCGATATTATGGTAACTTAATAGTTTGTCATTGAATAGATTGGATTTATTTTCATAAAACGTTTGACTTTAAATAGTTTAACCTTAAAATTGTCATAAAATGTATAATATATATATATATATATATATATATATAAAAGCTATGGCGGCTCTTGGCGAGTTCAGTATTTCATTATACGGTCAGAATAATCTTGTACAGCTCCTATGATACAATATTACAAACCAAACGTTTAAACGGAAAGCATAATTTGGCTTGTTTTTATTTCTTTTAATCTAAGCAAATCATTTTTAGAACTTTGTTTCTGAGTGATGACAAGTTGGTGGATAGCATTTTGTTTTCCACGTACGTCGCAATAATTGTCCTTTCTATTTCTATCTGTATCTGATCTCCCTTAGGCTTGTTGTTTTTACTTAGGCAAAGCATTTTGTTCCACATGCTTCGCAACCACACACACACACACACACACACACACACACAGACACACACGCACCCCCACCCAACATGGAGCAGCAACAGCTCCTTCTAACCAGTCTAATGAAGAAACAGCTCGATTTCTTACATTTTACTTCTCATATCAATTTTTAAATGTTTCATTTTGTGTATATGTTTGCAGTTTTGGAGTAACATGGTTTTAAGAAAAAAGATAATTACTGTGAGCGTTTTTATATTTTCTTCCTCGAAGTTGCTGTTGAATTTTAAATGATACCAAGTTTCAGTAAACATTCTGAGTAAATTGTACATTATTTACGATAAAATATTTATGATATTAAAGATAAGACGTTATATTCATGCAGAAGCTTTGCACAGAACAGGTAAATATGATAATTTTATCAGTTCAGTTCCTTCTCATAATAGAGGCATTGCTCCGCGAATCTTGTATCACAATTAGTTTTGATTCCGGTCGATAGCCTTGTATCGACATATTCATTAAAGCTAATGCCAAACAATCACGACTCAACAACGTCGCCGCTGTGTTTGTTTAAGATATGCAAAATTGATTTTGACCTCTCATTACGTACATGATAAGTTAAATGAATATACATACAGCCTAAGACTTGAGATTTGGAGTATTTATTAACACCAAGCAGTAGCGTGGAGAGATCATGGTAGAATATATGAGGTGTTACACAGCCGAGAAGACTACCCACAATTGTATCCATGTGACGTTTTATAGATTACGGTTATTGTAGAATTGTGCTTATTTCAGTGATTTTAATCAACTCTGAAAATGGCTAGTAAAAAGAACGATGCGCATAATAACTCGGGAAGTGAGCTTACTTGTGGACTTTGTTCAAATAGTTTTGAAGACCCAAGAATACTGAATTGTTTTCACGTTTTCTGCTTTGAGTGTTTGAATGGGTATGTGAATAAGAATGGCTGGAAGAAGTCTCTGCTATGTCCTCTATGCCAGAAAGAGACTGGGATTCCAAAAGATGGAATAAAATACATACAAGAAGATTTCTTCGTCAGGGCAAAACTTGCGGCTGGGAAGTTAAAACTTACCTCTGAGTGCGAGAAGTGCAGTAATTACAACTTTGCCAAGTGTCGGTGTCTGGAATGTGATGTGAACATGTGCGAGGGTTGTAAATTGAAACACACAGAGTCAGAAAATGAACGTTTACATCACTTTCTGGAATTTCTAAGCATGCCTCCTGATCCAAAAGCAGTACCTGGATCCCGCCCATCCATGCAGTTATCACATCTTAGTCTTTGCACGAAGCATAATGGTCAAAGAGTGAGCATGTATTGCAAGCCTTGCAATATAGGTATATGCGATATTTGCAAAGGATCATCTCACAAAGAACATCCTGTTGAGGATGCAACAGAAGTATCCAAAATTATGCGAGACTTGTTGGCGCCTTTTGTTGGAACGGTCAAAGAATATCTCCCCGAGTTTGAAGAGTACTACAAGAAAATCAAACAGCGAAAGAGTGAGCTGGATTCAGATCTATGCAATGCCATCAAGGATATAGAGAGCAGATCAAGATTTCTACAAAAAGAGATCGAAAAAATCAGTAAAGCTCTTATAACTGAGGCGAAAGAACGCCATAAAAAGGAAGTGGAAAAGATCGAAGTCCATCTGAAAAAAGTGGCCAAAAGTTACCAGTCAATGTCTTCTATTACAGTATCTGCGGAACGAATCATTAGCTACGCAAGTAATGATACAATACTAGAAACAAGCGTCAAGATTCAGAAGCGATTTCTGCAACTCGAGGAGGAACTTCCTATTGCAGATCAGGACAAGATAGAAACTGTTGGTTTTGTTCCAGGAGGACTTAAAGCTTTGGGTCTGTCCGCCATGTTTGGGCAGTGCACCAAAGGAGATCTGAATTTGCCAAAGGTCCCTATTCCATGGGGTCTTCGAGTGGCTCGTCAATTTGAAATTAGATCTATTTCGGGCTTTAAATGTAAGGAGGTACCAGAAACCATTCATGCTATTGCGCCTATCTCTGAAAAGGAGGCCTGGGTCTGCTGCGGTTGGGGTGCAAAAGAAGTGCATCTCTTTTCGAGAGATGGACAAAAAATAAAAACAGTTGGATTGGACATTCAGGTGGATCACATGTGTGTTACACCAGATGGAGAGGTTCTGGTGTCGAGCTACGAGGACAAGTACATCAAGAAGATTGATAAAAATCACAATGTGGTAGATTTCTCAACTCCTCATCTTTACCCTGGAGGAATGACGATGAACAGGCGAAAGGAACTGTATGTATGTGCTGTGGATAGTTACACGACAAAACGGACAGAGCATTCCCGTCGAGTTTTGATGAAGATGACGCAATACGGATTCCCAGTAGATGAAATAGATGACGATGGTCAGAAACCGATCTTTGGTGCACCGTACCGCGTGGCTGAGAACGTAAATCGGGATCTTGTCGTTACAGACCGCGAAGACAATAAATTAAGAGTGATGCTTGTTGACACGGAAGGCAGGATCAAGGACACCTATACTGGCCCAAAGGATATTAAAATGAAGCAACCATTTAATCCACTAGGGGTGTGCTGTGACAAATACGGAAATATACTGATCTCAGACTGGGGGAATCACTGTGTTCACCTTTTGGACATGGATTCGCAGTTTGTGGGATTTATTCTGAGTAGGAAAGATGGACTATTCAAGCCGAACGCAATAGCGTTGGATCCTGGCTGTAACCTGTGGGTAGGTGATGGAAATGCAACGGTTCGAGTGTTCAACTATGCTAAGAGACCGGAAAATTGATTACATGTAAAACATATATTTGAATACGGATATGAAATGGCTTAAACATCTAGACAATACAAAAATGACTCAAACAGGCAAAGCACAACTTCCTTTATGTGTAATGTATAGCTTGAATTCGTTGTTGTTTACTTTTGACTGCTCAACAGAGGACAGTTCTCGAGTACTTATTGAACTAAAATTATGAAAGTCAAAAAGGTGCACACACGTCAGTGTTCACGATGCCTGAAACACGTGAATGTAGAATTAGTTTATTGCTGAATCCTTTTAATATAAGCGTAGAAAATTATATGTGTTAATGTTTCAAGCAATTTGTCGCTTGCCTCATTCTTCTTAACCTTTTTCAAAATACATTTAGAGAGTATAATGTAACGTTTTTAATTGGTCAATAGATTGGAATCCACACACATCAGCGCTTTGCTTCTGACCGTGTGTCAGTTTTGGCCACAATTTCATGCCACTAATGCACGATACGAACCTTCAAGGAAAATTATAGCATGTGTCAATGTCTTTCAGCAAGTTTCTATAAAAATATAGCATGTGTCAATGTCTTTCAACGAGCCTTAATGGAAAACTATAGCATGTATCAACGTCTTTCAACGAGCTTCAATAAAAACTATAGCATGTGTCAATGTCTTTCAACTAGCTTCAATAAAAAATATAGCACGTATCAATGTCTTTCAGCGAGCTTCACTGGAAAACTATTGTATGTGTCAACGTCTTTCAACCATCTTCCATAGAAAACAATAGCATATGTCAGCGTTTGTCTTCATTTTGATTGCTAACGTTAATGGATTGTATTTAAATTGCGTTTAATTTGTTTGCGCCTGTGTTTAGGTAAAATGTTAAAATCACATTATCAGTTCTTACCATATTCGTGTATCTTAGTTTAAAATGTAATGATACGATTCATATTTGACAAACTGTGGACAGGATTAATAAGTCTGATGCTGTCATTTATTTCTTATTATCATTGTTACGATAATACAAATGTTTGAGTATTTTGTTTTTGAATGACACTTGTTTATTGAGAAACATTTTACCTGTGCACCGTATTGAAAATTAACCGCTGTTAACGGTTGGCTGCTATCCGGCCTAAAATGGCAAGGTAATAAATAGGCCGGTAACTAGTAAATAAATGTTTACCAGTTGGTTAGTCATAACGTAATTCATACAACAGTGACGTCATAAAATGTGTGGAAAAAGTATAATTTATAGGATAATTATTTGAGATACCATAATACCAGGTTTATTATTTATTGTCATTCTAATTATCATTCTGACAAAATACATAAGTACAGCTATTGAATCAAAATGTCTGGATTTGTATCTACCTCTAAATATTGTTTATCATCCAAATGGCTTGAGTCAGTCGATTTTTCTTGTAGCTTCAGGGACTACAAAATCTGGCTACCCATACATAATTTTGGGTCCGCGAGGTTACAATATGCTCGTGTCACCTATTATATGATATAATCTTCTAACTGATGAAATGTGTAACATTTCAGTTTTAGAATTCAAATAGTTCTAAATAATGGAAAAGTTCTAAAAAAAATTTGAAGGCCGTCAACACGTTTCGAAAGAAAATAGCCAAATGTGTTATCTTTGGAACCGCCTTATAAGGAGAGTCATTAGCGCCATTGAAAAGTTTGTGCCTTTACATGTTTGTTTCACTACCGGACTGTTGACGTTCAATCCACCAGAAAGCACTTTAAATTCACAATGATGTTAGATTACTCTACGTTACCTGAACTAGAGATAGTCATACAGTTTCGATAACGAAGCCGTAACACTTTGATACATGCGAATATCGATTGAATAAATTTTGTAGTAAAATAAATCTATATGTTAAATATATTGTGCGAAAATATATCTACATAATGGAATTTCAATTTTTAAACAGCTGAAGTTCATAGCTTGCAGTGAGGTACTTTGGTGATTTCGCAAAGTCAAAGTGGATTAAAATGTGTTGGCTTTAGCATTCTAAGATCAGCTCGCGCACCACGCATGACTTTCATAAACTGTTATGAATAATGGATAAACATTCGTGTATATGTACCGAAAATTAGGATAGTACTGCTTTGGTTTCAGTTTCATGTTTTACGACACAAAAACACAAGCACAAGTAGGTTATGTATTACAAGGCAGGAAAAGTCACGTGTCTTGTTCAAGGGCATACCACAGTAGCTGACCGGGGCTGTTCCAGTGGTAGGATACGAACCAAGTTAGAAGGGTTCATCAATTTTTCAGCCTTGAAGTCACTTACTTGTAATGATTGAATTTGCGACACAACCTGCACCGTGTTTAATGGCCTTGGTTTTCGTCGGGTGACAGCATGATTCCGTGAGTCTTCATTCCTTGAATATCCCTGACCACAAATAAACTTGTGACTTGGACAGCGAGTCTTCTTTTCCTTGAATTTTCCATAATACACTTATGACCAGGAGACCGAGTCTTCCTTGAATTTTCCCTGACTACAAATATACGCGTGATATGAACAAAAAATTGTCCGTGTAAACTTTATGGTAAGGAAAGTTTGAGTATCGATCATTTCATAATTATGTAACTTAAATTGTACTCAACATACCCGTGTGCCAATAAACACAATCTATCATTACAATACAAAATCGAGTCAAAAACATTCCTTGTGATGAATTTGAAAACGGGAAAATAATACATTAAAAATATGAAGACAATATAATCACATATCAAATGTTATGAAGTCTTTATTGTAACATTCTGATTTTACCTCGCAGATGCTTTCTTTCGCAAAACGTCAGTCTGCGATATGATGTCAACCAGTAATTGCACACGTGAAATTCCAGTAGAATAATGACCGCTGATGTATTTTTGAGTAGGAAAATACAGAGTGTTTTGGTACATAGCAAGAAATATACATACATAAAAACGTAGTTGATATGTCTGGAAATTCTACTTCCATCACTCTCTCTAAAATTACGTGCTTTACAAGGTATTTCTGCCGGTTTGATGCTAATAAATAAAGGAAAATCTTTCAGGGATAAATTACTGTTTTAATGTTCGTTTACAGTTTTGAATTATCGACAAGCAACTGTATTTAAGACATGTTTAATTCGATCTTTACCTGTTGCTTGTAAAATTATCAACATACAAACTCCAATTAACTGCACACATATTAATATATAATTATGGCAACAAAGTCAAAAGGTAAGAGAAAATACAATATACGCAATTAAAATGAATGGTAAACCTATCAGTCTACCTACTGTGCGCACTCGCAAGCTAGAGATTTCCCATTAATATATACCATGTCAGTCACTTGGATAACCAGTGGCAGGCAGATATAACTGGCATGCAAGAATATGAAAATACACCAGTTACACAAGATATTTGATATTTGAAAATACTCTTGGAATGAAAACATGACAAAAAGAAAAAGGGGTGGGTGGCAAATAAGATGCTTTTAGAGAAATCTTTAGAGAATTAAAACCAGTGTTTATTAAAATACAACAAAGAATTTATTTCCCACGAGTTCAAAGTGACAAATTAAAAGGAGCTTACAGTATTGTGATTTAAATCCAAACATAATTCTAAAAATTCTATCACACTTGCAAAATCATTGAGTGTTCTGAACAAATTACAGGTCCTGAATGTAACAACTACCTTGAATGTGCCGATGGACCAATAGTCATGATGTATCACGATTGTATAATCTAGCACGTCTTTGATTAAATTAACAATAAAATAACATTAATTTTGTAGTCCTAAAAGCCAATAAGCACTTTGTAATTCCAATGAATAATTTAAACAAATAATTCTTCTCGAATAATAACTGAACACCACTAAACGTGATTTTACTAGGCAGATGTTAATATAGAAAAGAATAATTTATTACTTTTGCAATCCCCAAATTATATCCCCAAATGTCGCAATAACCTTTTCTATAAAAATCTCCAGCATCTTAAAGGGAAGCTTATCATAAACTGTAAATAAATGCGTTTGTTGAAGATCCTAAGGATAAAATTAAGTTTAGGTCTTGAACGCAAACCCAAGCAAATAAACTTTTAATAGCCTAGGAACAAGACAAACATGAGAGGAGGCAGAGAAACTTCTACCCTCAATTATCGAGAAAGGTCAAGAATACGATACAAATTAAGCATACAAGTTGTTGCCGGAATGAGAGTTTACAAACAATAAAATTAATGATTTGCTAGAAAAGAAAAAGACCGAATGCTTCTCAACTTACTCAGACCAAAAAGCATGTTTAGCGGAAGGGGAAAAAACTCTAAAGACTAGAATGAGAAAGTATTTCACTAAAAATGAAACCTAAAAATGGATTGACGCTAATTCTGGGATACCATAACATTCATCACAGGTCAATAAAGATGAATCCAGTCATAACAAGCATATAAGAAAACCGACGAAGATTATAGATCAACCTTTGAGTTGCTAAAAGGCTGACAAACTTCGAACGATTCAATTTAAAATCTCTGCAACATAATTTCAAGATACGAGAAAAGTTTTGAATAGGGATATCATTATAATTTTGCTTAAGAAAAATTTAAAATCAGACAATTAATTTTAAGTGATCGGGTTGTTTACATACTGGGAAATTTGGAATAATTGGATATAAATGGCATGTTTTTACAATTAGCTTTATCTTTATTGGACAAACAAAATTATATACAGAGCGCAAAGGATTTTGAAGACCAAAATAATAAACGGTGAAAAGCATGTACTTGTTAATCAGAAAGATACGATAAATATCTGACAACCACATGAAGACATCATGCCATTGAAACACACAACACCACCATCGGTGACGAATGTACCATAATAGGTAAACAACAGTATCAAGGGGAGATAATTTATTTTAAAGATAACAAGTTCATAGATGTGACAGCTGTGACCTCCCCAATACAAAATAAGTAGATAAAAAAGCAGCAACAACAGTACATTGAAGAGTGAATATGTTCGAACATGTACAATACACATTGTTGTGAAGATTACGAAACCAAAATGAAAAAAGGAAGTGCATCCAAAACAAAAGAAATAAATATAAAACTGGTATAAATGAAAAACTTCCTGTGGTGACGACGCTATAGACAGTGCCTAGATGGGTAATTAACTACATTGCAAAATTGATGAAATTAGGCTATGCTGCTGATGGTAATGGTATGTTTGTATCATCACGTGACATGATTAAAAAATATACAGTATGGCTTGATACAACATTATTTTGCAGTAGTAAAACGTTCCTTAGAAATACAGTTACATTAATATTATTGTAGTAAAGTATGGCATTCCAAAGTTGATAGGCTATCTGTGACAGTAGAACAAGAAATTGTGGTTGCTAGGAACGAGTAAATAGAGAATTATGAATGTCCTGCTCTCAGATCTATTTGTGCGGTTTTTGGATGTAAGAAAGATACAATGAAATTTAGAAACATCAAAAAACAATATTGACCATGAAATAAATAAATTTTACTGCTAACAATGGTTGCAGAAGCTTTACTAGTTTACTTTTCAAATAGTCTATGGACCTCAGGTTATGTTAGATGCTTGGTTTACTACTTGCTTGAAAAACAAAAATGTAAATAACAAACATAGTAATGTCAAGACAAATAAACTAGCATGTTCAACAGCGAAGGAAACAACCAGCCTAGTTGTTTTCAAATTCCAGCTTATTAGTGTGCCGACAGATCAATGCAATGCTGCTGCTTTTAATTTAACTCAAGCAAAAGAATACAGATGGCACTCAATCTTTCAGCCTTTTTAAACCGGCACCTTCATCACTGTCTTTCTTCTCATTGTTTCATTTTTTCTGTAACTGTTTGATTATAATGGATTATAATCATTAGCTACTTCTTTAATTCCTCCTCATCATTCTTTAAGTATAATATTTCGGCATTTTCCCTTGGTTCAATTTGTTGTAATACTATTAATATATTTTCTTCACTTTTTAAGTTTGATTTCTCTTTCATAGCTAATAAGCTTGTATAGCAGCTGATAGAACAATTAGTTTCTTGGCATATATAGCTTGATCATCTGCAATCTTTTTCTTGTTATCAACTATTTGTTTTTCCTGTTATGAGAGTTTTAGTGTTTCTTTCATATTCTAATCAACATATTTTACACCGTATCAATTTCTTTCATTGTTTTGTTTTCCTTTAATAGCTGCATTAGATTTTAGTATTGGCTCTGCTAGGATTGTAATACGGTTGTTTTCAAGTTTAAGACATTGTTTTGTGTTTGACCTACGGATTCATCTTTTTATATTTGTCCATCGTTATATATAAATTAAAAAGCAAAATCAGTAGAACCTCTTAAAGATATATGGCTCATTTAGTCAGGATGAAACACCTACGCTTAAAGTTCTACCTAATTAGCATGCCATTACAATCTATTAATTTCAAGTCTTCATCTTTAATGCTGATATTTAATATGTTTATAGTACTTGTTTGCAATTGTTTGTGTGGATTATTAATATCATATGAGATGCAATCACAATTAAATATCTTTATCTGAATCAGTATATTTATTGTTTGATCTCACATTACAAAATCAAATTAATTTAAAGTTGCATCTTGTTATTGACACTGTGATTTTCACTCGGAGTTGGTACATATTTAGAGTTATGTTTCTGGCATATATTGTCATGTTTTCTTCATTGCCGCCATTAGCAGTCATATATTAAAGTATACGTTTACGATCATTTGGATTACTGTAATTACTAAATACAAACTATTCTTGGTACTGAAATGCATAATGTACCAACTTTTTTTTCAAGTAGATATGAAAAATATATTCTTTCTGAGACTTTCCTTCCACAGAATGGCACAGGCATTGCCATTTGAGCATCATTGTGAAAGAGTTCAAACAAAAGCCGTTCTTAGGTCCTTGGTACATTCATCCAACCATTGGTGGGATTTAATGATTATTATATTGAATTCATTGTGACTTATTTCATTATCGCTTATTATTATCAAAAATATTTAACTGGGTTAGATAAGCGGTTGCAATCTTATCGTTGTTTAAAACCTTTATTGTATATTAGCTTGTATTTTATTTTTTGTTTTGTAAAATAATCCAGTGACCGAACCCCGTAAAAACTAAAGGAATATTACGTCCAAGATTAGTGACCAGTGCATTTCCGAAACTAAACAATTGCCATCGCAAACTTTACAAAGTTTAAAACTTTTAAGCTGCTTTATTCTTATATTCTAACATCTTTATAACGTTAGATCTTTTAAACGAATCATTCTTAATCTGATTAATTTACATCAGCTTAAAATTAATCTCATGGTCCATTGGTAATTTATCTGCCGTTATTTCGTTTATATCTAATATTATCATTTCTAATATACGTTAATGGTTTTTGCCGTCAATTGCTTATTTATTATTTTTTTTTGTTTTGCTTTGAATATAAAGTTATAATAATTTGTCATCACTATTGCAAAATCCTCACCAGCTATCCAGGAATAAATGTTGTAGTCTATTTTTAAAACCGGTTACATAAGTTCTCCCAGTAACAATAACATTTTTCATTTTCTCGCCTTTCTAAAACAGCTGCTAACGTTTATGAAGTTGTTTTACAAGTTTTATCTCTTTTAGCATCTTTCTTGCATGTTTCCCCCAGTGCCTTCCATTCATTTTGCAACGGAATTACCTTGTCTTCCAAAATAGTTAATCAAATTTTTTGGAAGATAATTTAAACATTGCAGAAGATTTATTTGTATTTTCAAATATCTAAAATACTATTTATAGTTATGGACTTTCTGGAGTAATTACAACCTGATTTTCTACAATGGACTATTTATAGTTATGGACTTTCTGGAGTAATTACATCCTGATTTTCTAAAATGGACTATTTATTGTAATGGACTTTCTGAAGTAATTACATACCGATTTTCTAAAAAAAAATTCACCTTTCATTTTTAAATTAATGTGCTTAAAAGTCATCAAGATAGCTGTTAACGTTGAGATTGTTAATCCTAACGTAAAAGATACCCCCCAACCCCCCCTCCAGTATTCAGTTCCATCGCAGCATGAGTGTATTTCACCAACGAAACATTCGCATGAATAATTTAACCAAAGATTTCTATGATAAAAATCAGCGGCAGAAATAGATTTAAAAAAGACCTCGAAAAGAAAAAGACAAAACAAGAAAGAAAAAAAAATCCCCAAACATAAACAAAAATAAAACCAAGAAAGAAAGCGAAACAAAAATCACACAAATAAACAACAAAATAATCTGTGAAATATTTGCAGATATGTCACCCTGGTACAATAGTTAAATTTTTTAAATTTATTTGCTCCTTCCTTTTCATCAGAACATATCTGCTACCAATTAAACGCCAATAATTACTGATTAACAAAATGTACACTTGCTCTGTTGTAAATTTACCAACCTCACTGAAAGAGATTAGTGTGTCTATACAAAAAGCAAAAATGGGACGAATGTGAATCACTTATAATTGGTTTCAATCCAACAAGTAATTCCACGAATGGATTAAACCAACTGAATTATTTTCTCCATTCCATATAAGTTACTTAATGTAATGTCCTAATTGATCAATTTATTTAAATTTCGTACTTAAAGATTATGTTTTCTTTTGTTCACGGAATGAGGAAACAAGATATTTTTAGCGATACTTGGGATTGTTTTTTTTTTGTTGTTTTTTTATTTAAAAAAGAAAATATTAAGCAGTAAGTTACAAGACAGTTTCGTAGTTTCTCACCTGGGCTTTGATCCCCATGGGGAATATGTTTTTACTTACTTTTAACAGTTTAGTTACATTTTTTTAGCAAGAGTGACAATTGTTGCGGGTATCATGAGTGCAGTAAGATTGATACAGTAAATTAACCAAGTGACAGTCGTGCATATGTCTGGTGTTTAGTTTCCATCAAAGCGCCGACCAGCAATGGTTACCAAGTCTAACGTAGCCTGGAACGCTTAGTATCGCTGTATTCATAGTTAACGGCAGATATTAAAACCGTTTTGCTATCACTACATGATTAGAATTTGTAAAGTTTTTATGACTTTCCTTCCATCAATTTCTATAAAATAAATCTGTTAATCGAAACGCGTAAATAAAATAGCAATAATGAATGACCTTGATTAAAGTACCATGAGGGAACATCATTTACTGACGCAGGAGTTGCCTAACTTACATACGGTAGATCGTACGTATTATAATAAATATAAAAATTGCAACCCATCTGTCAGAAAGAGGGTTCACATTTGCACTGGCTGAATATTTTCCCCTAAACGAAAGGATCGAATGATTAAATCGAACACAAAAATGTAATTAAAGTTGAAATCCATGAATAAACAAAAGTACAAATATAAAAGATTTACCTGTACGAGAAGTTTAAATTTATTGTAGGCAAGGAAATAGAACTAAAGTAAATAATTTATTATTATTATTATTATTGAAAGATTGATGATTAATAAGTTTAACTGTTGTTGCTTTCCTATTTATGTATGATTAGTATGATCATAAGTAACTTTTTGTCAATTTTGGTCCATATTGGCTACCATAGAATGAAATTCCAAGAGTAACCTTTCAAGACGTGTCTCACAATCGGCGTATCACCTATACTCTTCAAACATCGGAGGATACACTGAGTTTATTTCGCAATCAAGACCAATGCGGATATAATACGTTCGACAGGAGCTTTTATGATGATCAATGGAGTAGCATGCACCTTACAAACAAGAGATGTTCATTGTTTTTCGATGTAGTCTTACCAAAACTGCTGACATTTTTCAGGAAATTGGGCTCTGACAGATTTGCGTCCTTCCTGGCTACATCTTTACATCTGTAAACAACTGATAGACTGCGCATGTGTTACATCTTTACATCTGTAAACAACTGATAGATTGCGCATGTTCCAATTTATTCAGGAAATCCTCTTTGATACAACGTTTGTTATATAACCATTGCTGGGACATCCAGTAGCTTTAATATGATCCCTTAGAAAGAAACTTTCGATTGATTTAAAAAATGTGACAAAAAGAGATTTTATAAAGATTTAAATTTGTACAGTTATAATTTGTGTAGTGATAATTTGTACAGTTATAATTTGTGTGGTGATAATTTGTACAGTTATATTGTGAATAGTCAGAATGTCAACATTTATATTTTGTACAGTTAGGCCTATAATTTGTATAGCTAGATGAAGGTTTTTATGTATACCTTCAGTTCCGCTTGCATGAATATTCACCAGCGGTTCATCAGTATCGTTGACACGTTAGAATTTCCTGTTGGCTAGGGTTTGTAGAATAGGGCCGATGTGCTGTATCAGGTGACCAAAGAGCCGCGGTTGGTCATTGGTTACGATACTGACTTTTTTGGCTCAATGTGCAATCGTTTCTTTTCCTTCTCAATGAAAGCCTTTTTCCATTCAAGCTGGTACGGTGGAGGTGCAATAATTTCCGGTATGCCGGTTTACTGCGTGTTTTTTCCCACCCACCTCCGGTGCTACGTACCTCGACATCTTTTCACTGTATCCGTATTTCTGTAGTTTCCGTGAGTAAGGAATGTACCGAAATTCCCGAGTAATACTGTTACAAATTTAATGAAATTAATAGCAGGTTTAAAAAATTCTACCAACGTGGTGGCCAAATGGCAAGTTGCGTAAGACATTCGGGCCAACTCCAGCTACTAGGATAATACAGATTAAAGCTTTCCAAACATAACAAAAAAACATGTCAGTGGTTAGTTGTTTACTAGCGTATGCTAATTTGTTAAATGTTCGTATTCCTTTGTAGGACAGCGAATCATCTTAAGATTTTCAAGACAGCAGTTGCTTCGGTACGAATTTTACAATATTTGTCAAGTCCACTAAACATTTTGTCGTTTGTTGAGTCGGTGTGCTTTGTAGTTATTGACCCTTTATGATAAATATCTTGTTCGAGTGTTAGCATCCCACTCAAAGTTTTCCAGCCTATCAGTGCCGGATTAAACACTGTGTAGGCCCTTAGGCCCTAAGGCAGTAGAAATCTTGCCCCCCCCCACCCCCCGCGCATGTTATCTCCACGAGGCCGGTGCCTGCTCTGCCTATTTTGGTAATCCGGCACTGCAGCCTGTCATAGTAATAGTGTGTCTAGAAAACTGGGCTTCAGTGCCGAAATCTTGTTTTTATCAAGAAGCTCTCAAATGTTTGCAGTGTTTTTCTCAGTGTGCCAGCTATAGTGCAAGCTTAATCATCCCAATTTAGTTACATTTTTTAAATTACAATTTATAAAAAATTATCACACATATAGTTAATTCATCTACTATAGGGTACTTATCGTTTTATTTTTTTCAAGGGTGGGGTGTGTGGGATGCGATTATCTTTTGATGTGAGATGTTTCTATTTCTCAGGATTTCTTTTTTCTAAGTGATATAATATAACAGCTCTAATATGGTTTTATCATGCAATAAATCGGAGCAAGAAATTTGTCCCAGCTATCGATAGACGTTTTTTTTTTTTTTTTTTTAACAAATGGGCCTTGAACTATAAATTGTTGGTCTAACCTTATTTTGACCAATATCCTTGTCATTGTATTGTATTTTAGATTTTTTATTTAAGGCTGAGGTAAGCAAATTTGTTACATTCATACTGTAAATTCAGTATGTTGTACTGTTGTGTTCACATATAACTTGAGAGGAATTATTTACTAAAAATTATTAATTGGAATTACAAAGTGAGCATTGACAATTTGGACAAAAACATTACTTTGGATTATTGTGAATTCATTCAAAGACATTCTTGATTATATCATTGAGATAAACCAAGACTGTAGTTACATCAGCTCATACAATTTCGAAATTCATTCGGAACACTAAACCTTTGGACGTGTGATAAATCTTTTAGGATTATTCACAATACTGTATGTTCCTCTTAAATTTTCAATTTGTAGCATAGAGAAATAAATTTGGTAATTTTAATAAGCTTGTTGGTTTTGCTTCTTTCTGTCAGCTAATTTAACAGCATAAAGTCGTAACAGTCCCAAACATAACTGCGGTATACCATGGTAAGTATGGCGGTATGTTCAGAAATACGGCGGTACAAAACTTGTCGTTCTACCCAGCTCTATGGTACGGGCTCGAATCCTACCATAAAATCAGCTTAACCTGGTTCAGCTACCTTTGTGTCCTGAATAACACACTTCACTCCAATTTTCTCAGCGCTGAATATTTAACCTGCGTTGCTATGCCGTAAAATACTAAACCATACCAGAACAAACATATGTTAAGTTTGATTTACCAACTTTGTCCAAGATACCTTTGATCAACAAGTTTAATGAACTCAAAGTTCGACAGAATTCTTCAGACTTGTTTAACACTAATATTTATCTTTCTGCACTCTGGGGAGAAAATACTTAAAATTTATTTTTACAAACCAGTTTGTTATGTAGAGGCTCAATATTAGAACTCAATTAAACAAAAATGTAGGGTCTTACTTAAATTAAATATATAGTTGAATTTGCTGGAAAAAAAAGAAGAAAAAAGTTAGACCCTTGGAATGTAAAATGTATGAATCTTATGAGATAATGATATCAATGATATAAAAGTAAGAAAATAATGGCCAAGAAGAATTCTCCACAGTATTTTTAGGTTACTGCATTTACATAGGAAAATAAAGAGTTTTTCTGAGCAATACTGCATGATGTTATGAGGGCAGTTTTACTCAGAAAAAATAGAGTTCATATTTTTCCATCAAATATACAAATCTTTTTAAAAATATTATATACACATTCTGCTTTTCTACGTAACGGTGAATAATAAAAAGAATACACTACAAGAAACGAAGTAATTGCGTTTATGGTGGATTCCAAAGTAAATACACAACTGTATGTTCAACAATACACCGTCAACAGTATTAATTGACACAGAGCACCGCTCAGCGGTCTTTGAATTTGGTAGCGTATCGCGTGCTCAATCGTTTGTTTCAGAAAGAAATATCGTTTTAGTACTTACAGTTGAAATTTCAATCGTATTGTGAATGAATGCACATTGAAACTTTTCTGGTAGGTCTGGAATGGAGATATTTTGTTTCTTTCTTCTGTCAATCCATCTATATTCTGCTTTTATACTTGTGATGGACTGGATATATTCCGCACATGTACATCTGACCCTAGGGAATGGCTTTGATGCAGCTACACACTTCTTTCTGTTTTGCCATTCATTGTTTGGAATCATAAATTAGGACATTTTCAAAAGGACGCATGATTATATATTGTTTCCTAGGAAATATCACATTCATTTCGTTTCTGAGTGCAGTAAGGAGAACGTGATTTCTGTTGGAAATTTATATAGTATAAAGACGACCTATTTATGTCCTGTCACTTGTATGCTCTTTGATGGAGGGATCCTAGCTATTTACGCCACCTGTATGAATTGTATCGCTGGTCTACTGTAAATCCAAACATTTTCTCAAATACGTAAAACGGTTAAAATTGCAAACCGCTGCGATTTGACAGTCCATTTCGCCAGCGAAAACAAGACTTCGTCGTCGTGGCTTAATGACTCTGAAGATTTTTGTTTTCTACCAAAACCCGCTTTCTTCAGTTGCATTTTTCCCCCGAATTTTGAGCTTGGTCTTACTTGACAAATGGGACAATCTACTAGGAAGACAGGATAACCCTTGGCCTAACATGCCTTTTTATGCTATTTTTTAAAGACCTTTGAGAGCACGGCTCATAGTCTCAACCATTCTATTTGCGAATAGTTATGAACATTTCTCCTAAATTACTGTTTAAATGATATAATGGTATTTTGAATACTGCGTGTCTCACGGTTGTTGTGGACATTGTGGTCACCAGTCAGTCATTGACTTGGTTGAAAGTTTCTTTTCTGACTCATTGAACTCATCCACATCGTCAGCTTTATAATCTCTACTTTTAAATCGACCAAAAAGCTTGTTTAGTTCATCCACAGACAATTCTAATAAATCAAAAGCTCCACCGTGTGTTACATGAACATTTATTGTTTGTTTACAATCAAAAGTAGTTCCTAATAGGCAATCTATTTTCAAACAGAACTGTCGTGAAGTTTGAAGCAGTGCAGAATGGAAAAATCCTGCACATTTCTAACAATGTAAAGTTAATAGAGAAGAAAAACAATATGCACATAATAAAATCTTAAAGAACTAGTCCACGTTTAAAACAACCCTCTCTATAAGCAGACATTGATATATATAAATATTAAATGCGTCATATAAACAAAATACGCATATGGAGCATACCACGAACAAGAGGAGATAAATCGTGGACGACAATGCTGAGGCAAATTAAAATTAAGGCGCTTACCATAATCCCAACTGTTTTTGGTTTTTTCTAAGGAGATACAGCATGCAACCTTTAATATCGATTAGAAAAAAAAATTGAAGCTGCTAATCCATAGTCTATTTAAATTATCGTTAATATTTCAAATTTAAATTATCGTTAATACTTCATTTTTTATCCGAATTAATATTGCTAACCACACGGAAATGCGGTTAACGGCAGTAAGGAATGACATTCATACATTTAGACAGTGATACAGACAGAATGTATTTAACTTACCCGAAGTTGCCCATTGTCTTCTTCCATGTTCGATTTGAAATAATTACAAATATCAAAGACTCTGATTTTTTAAATCTACAACTTCAGTTTCGAATTCAATATATTTAAGAATATATGCCTAAAGTTCATTCAATATACAGGTGTTCCTTTTAAGTTCTATTTCAATATACAGACATTCAGGTTCAAGTTTATTTCAGTATACAGGTATTGTCGTCAAAGTTTATTTCAATATATAAGTATTCCCTTTAATGTTTATTTCAATATAGAGGCATTCACATTAAAAATAACTAGCCGAACTAAACCAGGGTTTATGAGCAGTGCTTATTATACTATCCTAAAATGTTGTAAGTCAATTCTTTTTCTCGATGCTAAAATTTTGCTATTCGCTTGATTCTGAATTTCTTCTGGTTTTGCTGTCTTCTTTTGTTACGCATTATTTTAAAATTTTGTTTTTATCTAGTTTTTGCTATTTTAGCCATACTCTGATTAACAAATGTACCCATTAGCTTGTCCTCTCGTTTTTTAAACATCACTTAAATTATTATCCTCCGAAGTCTTTCGTTTTTGTTCCTTAAGAAATTAGTATCCTCCAAGCGGAATTAATACATCGGAAAATAAAGAGTTTGATTTCAGACACGGACCCTTGTGGGCAAGCGAGTTTCAGAGAATTCTTGAACTGGCACTTAGATATATTCTCATTGATGATAAGAAGTTTCATTACTGCTTCCGATGAAATCACGAAATCAGTATTGTACTAATTGAACAATATAAAAATTGAGTTTCGACGTAGATGATTGTGTCACGAAATAAATGTCGCGTGTTATTGCAGAAAAGGAATCTTGTTTGGTGGTGTATCAAAGTTAGTCTAGTTCCCTGCAATGGGGATTCCTGATTTTGCAGGATACTACTAAACACCACTACGGGGACCCGACTCATCAAGAAAACAAAATGCAATGACGTAATACAGATTTTTCGCGCACACATGATGGTTGTTGAAACCAGTTGGAACAATCTTTCATACGTTGGACATTTTGAAAATAAATGTTATTTAAACAGAATAACGTACAACTTCATTAGAAAAAGCGCGATATTAAAAAGCATTACCGACGGGATTGTAAAATGAGGATTCAGTCATTAAGCAGCCCAGTTCCCTAACGCCGCTTCCCTCCCCCACCCGGTTTTCTCGATATCAAAGCGATTTATTTCTCAATTTTTGGAGGTCCCTCGGTGACCCGCGCTTCGCTTATAGCGCGGTCTATGTTCGTGAACCCCGTTGTGCGCGAGTTATCGAGGGATAGGTGTAACATGTTCCATATCAATTTTAAAAAATATGTGGAGAAAATCGGAAACATTTCAAGTTATAATTTTATTGTCATTAATATAGAATATTCTTCAGCAAACATCAGTGTCCATAACATTAGTGACCTCTGACCCTGTTAAAATACTAATGGTATACTAAGCATCTCTAATGAACACATATGTAGATAATAAATAAATTATTTTAAGCTTGGATAGTATTCGTTTCGCAGTTTGCATACATAATGCTTGCATAACTGTGCTCATAAACAATCTAAGCAACTTCATTAAAAGTTCAAATATTTGTATATTTAGAACATATTGATCTGGTCTTTCATCATTCATGGAAATGTACAAGTATATTCCTTCAACACCCAAGTTCAAGCTTTTACATTTCTTCAATATGGCAACTGGATTTATTAGTGGTGGGTTCATTGCTATGGGTCTGTTATTGAATTATGCTTGGGCAGGACTGTAAGCAACATAACTGCTGATGGAAAATCCGTTTGGAGTAGATCGGCATTCAGGGGACATAAATCTTCTCTGTGACATGGAGTGCTTGATATGCAAGTCTAACTCATACAACCAAGACTAAACCCATACAAAACACATGCAAGTCGAATAGTTTCATACCAAACTGTTTAAGTCTCAACTCACACAAACAAGACTAAACCCATAAAAAACACATGCCAGTCTAATAGTTTTCATACCAAACTGTCAGAATGTCAAATGATTCTTGAGCAATGCCAGTTAAAAGCTACATCCCTTCTAAAGATCATGGTATATGACAAGGGCCATAACTCTTTTCAAAGTAAAGTTGACAACACAATCCACATAAAATGCAAATCTACGTGCTTAATATGCATACCAAATTGCCTCTGAATGTTTTAAATGGTTTTTGAGTAATGTTGGTTATTAGACTTAATACAGACTGAACAAGGGCAATGACCAAATTGGACTGCAAGTGGCAAAACCATTAAAATGTATATCTATTTATAACACAATTCACCTATCAAAATGTAGATGTGCAGTGGTTGCAGAACTATACTGGTTACTGTATAACTTTCCTGGCCAAAACTACGAGTTCCTCAAATGTACTGAACCGTTACGTGGTGAAAACAATTTCCATGAATTCAATACAAGATCATTTATTATTTTTCAACTGCATCGTGTTGAAACCATCTCAGATATTTGTTAGCAATATTTCCAAATTAATTGCTGTGGTGGACACTGGCAACATTTTCATTTAGAACCAAGCAGACATAGTGAAAACACCAGGTCAATATGACCATTAATTATGTATCAACTTTTTCACAACCGCCATTGTGGATGCATGTTGGATGTTATGATCAGCACCATTTTCTTCTTTTCATATCATGTATAATCAAAAGTCTACAGGAGAAAACCCTATTTTTGATAGCCATCCATTTGGAAGCAGTATATATAACATTTTTTTCAAGATGCCCACCATAGTGACTAAACTTAAGGTCAGTTTGCATCATTTTCATCGAGGACCAACTACACCAAGGGTCTCGAATAGGTGCAGTTCATAATTTCCTGCAGCCCATGACAACAGGAATTGGTAAAATAATTCAAGTTTTTCTCCACAGCCTCAGTTTTTATAAACTTTGTTATACTGTTTCTAACATTTCATTTGGCCACCTTTTATACAATCCACTTTCGATGTATGAAAAGATTTCAATGATGCAGCCCTTGAGCCAATGGACTAGTCCTGATATTGATTTGAGTCCGAGACCCCAGCACCACAAAAATTCTTCCAATATAAACCACATACCAAAAAGAAATTCAATTTGAGAGAAGCTACAAGATTTTCAACATGGCCTATATAATGCATCTTGGACATATTGTACTTTAAATCATCACACTTTTAATGTAACACCAACAAGACCTTATTAAAATTCTAGTCAACATGACTTTGTTTTTGAGTAGAAGATTTTCAAGATGGCTGCAGTGGTGGCCATATTTGATATCAGACGTGCACCATTTACAGTTAAGATGAACCATACAATGACTCAATTGGTGAAATTGCAATCTCGATATGGCATGTCGTCTAGGAGTAGTTACAAAATTTTTTTAAAGATAGCCATATTGGAGGTCATTTCTAAACAGCTGATCTTCAATGAAAGTCTTTTTGTGAAAACTCCCATGACAATGGGACTTTTTGTTCAGGAGTAGCAATAACATTTTCATGATGGCTGCTCCAGCAGCCATACTGGAACAGAGATCAGCACCATTTCATTAAGGACCAACTAGAAATCACAAGCTTTTGATTGAACACTCCATCTTGATATAATCATTCATTCTGGGAGAGTGTCATTAGCAAGATTTTCAAGATGGCAGCCATATTAGACATCAGATCAGCACCATTTTCATGTAGGATCAACTAGACATCATAAGAAGTCTTCCAGCTAAATACCAACCAACATGATAAAAGTCTTTCAGTGAAAATCCCAAGTTGACACAACTATCCATTCAAGGGCTGAAGTGATTTTTTTGAAGTGGGCTTAATGCCATTTTTCAGGATGACAGATGACACAGAGCAGCCAATATATTTCATGTTAGAAGAAACTAGGAAAAGCTGCTGACACACATGAAGCTACTGACAAGCTTTTCAAATGCGCTGTTGGCCAAGCTGAAATATGAATCCACATGGACAGAGGTGAGATAGAGACCTTTAAAGCAAGCACCTTAGACCACGTGGCCACTAGTGAAAATAGGGATAAAAAGTCGTGAAAAATACCATGACAATAACTTCATCCACTCTGACCGTCAATACCACACTATATCAAGTTCGCAATATTAAACTAAAACACTACATATAAGCAGAAATATTTATTTATCAAGACATGATAGTGTGGCAGACTTGAACGTCCTCAACTGCTTGATCATAAATTTGTTTTCTAAACAGTTCAGACTTCATGCCGGCTGGTTGATCTTGGTGACTAAAATTGCTGACAAATTTTCTGCAGCTAAGGAGGCCCTAAAGTCTTATGTTTCCTCACTAGACAAAATACACTTTCGCTTGCACTGTTGCTGTGAGGAATGCACAGGAGCTGCAGCACGTTTGGTCCTTCCACAGGAAAATTTGGAATCGATTTTTGAGTGCTGCAACATTTGTCAGAACAAATGTTTAGCATGGTCTCCAGCTGATAAAGGTAGATTGTGTTCGACAAGAAAACTCACAAATAATGCTTCAGTGTTGGTAGCCTGCATTTCTTCTGCCAATTGTTTAAAATATTCCAGAGCTGAAATCTGCAAATTCTTAATTTTCCAAACTTCTACATGTTTTTTGCAACCAATGTACTTCCTAACATCGTCTCTGCGATGGGACACTGAGTGCAAAAAGCATGACGAATATCAATGTTTAATGGCAGAATGCACTGCCAATTTTTGACATATTCCAAATTAAACTCCACTTTTTGAGTAATACATTTCTTTTTCCTTGGTGGTAAAGACATTTTCAAACTCGTACATGCGATGCTGAACCCAACTCAAATCAGTGTTGGTGACGCATGCACGGAGTGAAATTCCGGTTTGGCCCCAGTTTCTCTCTAAAGCATTTGTAAAACGGGGATTAAAATAGGCTAAAATGCTTGCTACTGGGCCAACTGTACTAATCGGCTGTAGATCTAATATCGCGACCAGCAGAACTGGACTGTTTTGGCAACTGCGAAGATCACGACTAGTGCTTAATGGGAAATCGGTTATTCTATTAAAGATTTAAAATAATTGAGGATTGTAGAATTCGTGAATTTTTGGCTTGTGGCGTGAATCGCTGAAAAAGTTGTGAAATTCACACCAAATTCGTGAGGGTTGGCAGCTATGCTACACCCAAGCAGCATGTTTCCCCTGAGCACTAGATAACAAAGTCTTTCAGTACAAACCCCATGTTGATATGACAATCAATGTAGGAGGAGTAGCAAAAAACTTTTAAGATGGCTACTGTGGCAGCCATACTCAAGTCCAAACAGCACCATTTTCAATAATGGCCAATAGAACATGCAATGAATGTGTGTGTATATAGTTTCATGGCAATCCTCCAAGCAGTTTAGGAGGAATAGTGACAACCTGTTCTACTTGATAGACGGACAACTGATCAAAGATCATCCCATAAACTCTTCTCGCCTATGACCAGAGGAGCTAAAAATAGAATACACTGATAACAACTTGAGAGTAATGATGTTAGCAAAAACAAAAAAGATTGCAAACATAAGTATAGAAAGGAAATAAAAAAAGGGCAAAGATCAAGGTTCCTCTTCAATGGTTTATTGACTGTATTCTTCACTCATTATCCACATTTATGGTATGTGTATCTGAAAAGAAAAATGGGAGAAAACTTTCAAACCCGGACTTCCTTGGACACAATAAAAAAAGCTACAATTTTGTACAGAGCAATCTGATTTGGATTCATACATTCATTATCTTGTTGGTGTAGAATCAAGTCCAGTCGTAAGCAGGCTTGTTGAAACCTTAGCACAAGTCTGATGTAAAATATATTCATGTGTGAATGGGAGCATTTTACTTACAAGCTTTGAAAAACATTAAAGACAGTAAGAACTCTATGATCATCATAAAACTCTTTCTGCTTTCAGGTTAGGTTTGCCCTAGCCGTAAAGATACCCACCTCCACCCACCAACATGCCTTTGAAAAACAAACAGGAGGAGCCAACTGTTATCTGGGTTCTAAACATAGCGTGCAAGTCTGCCACATAGGGTGTATTATACACCCACCCCATGCTGAATAGTCCTTTATGTAAATGCTAGAAGGGCATAGTTGACTGGAGATCAGTGAAAAGTACTGAACAAACAGGTCCTAATAATTGGGAACTTCTGGTTGAGTCTTGAAGTAAACCTTCAGTGAACAAACCATTTTCCTATTATATTATATTCTAAAGGTTTCTTTATTACCTCAAGTGCAAGACATTTACAAAGTCAAGTAATTTAATCTATAACAAGTTATTCTGAAAACTCTGTCACAAAAACCTTGACTTCTGGACCCTCAAATCAATACATTTCTTCCATACTTAAATCAAATCCTTCTAAAATGATCAAGGCATGTGGAATAGAAGTAAAATTATTAACAACAACCATTTCAGTCAGTGACACTGACCTTTTCAACACTAAAATCAATTGGCTCTTTTCTTATTCATAGTTTAAAGTCAACCACAACATTTGGCAAAGGCACATGGTCAAGAACTGATATTTTTTGTAGAAACCATTTTCAGTCAGCAACCATGATATTTGCCACCCCGCCTCGCACTTTGATAGGCTTCTTCTTTACCCAAAATGTAAGCCATTGACAAAAGTTTAGTTCAGGTTTATGATGCAAAATTATGTTTTTTTTTGTTAAAGCTATTTTGCTTCTTTCATCTGCAGTGACCTCGATTTCAAAGTTTTTTTTAACCCAAATTCAATATGCTGTATCCAAGTACAAGCCATCCAGGCAGCCTTATCAAAGTCTGTGATGTAGAACGTCATTTTGCAAACTATTTTTCTTTGTTCAGTCAGTGACCTTGACATCTGACACGAAAATGACTATTTCCTTTATTAATTTATTCAATGTGCAAGACATCCAAAAAGTTTGCAAACTGTATCTGGTAGAGAATGAAATTGATAAGACAGATTGACAAGACATAACAAAATATTCTCCACTGACAGCAGGCATATCAAGATGTACTTTATACACTTACTTTTGAATGATGGACAGGGCACATAAGTTACAAGTGTGAAAAGCCTGTGTGTAGAGTCTTCATCTTCATTGCGCTTACGAGCTAGCCGGACTCTCACTCTGTATGGGACATTCCTGGAAAAATGGAGGGAAAAAACTGCATTGATAAATTTGATCTGCTCTTCTCAAAATTCCAACCAAATGACAAGACAAATCTACTGGTATGTTATGTGCGAATAGCTAAATTTTGGGCTTATAAAGCAATCAGGCGTGTGACTTTTGCTTTTCTGAAAATTATCTACAGTATTTTGTATTAAACAAAATCATTTTTTTATAGCAGTGGCATTTGCTGCAGTAAAATTTTTTAATCAAGTTTGATATACAATTCTCAAACTATCTGTATCTTGTAGATGCAATGTGCTTGATTAGTTTGCAAAAAAATCTTTTTTGGAATTTATTTAATAATAATTTTGAGTATGCATCAGATTTCAAAGAAAAACTGCAGGGGTGGGAGACAAACCCCACCATTTATAGAGGAAAGTTCTCCTAGCAAAGTGGGGTTTATATCAGTACTGTTATATAATACAAAATGAAGAACTTATTGATATCAGCAAATTACAATTAAGAGCAGTTCCATTTAAGCATTCTTGGTACCCAGAGAAGATGCTTTGTTAAAAATGTATGATAGAGTACTCTGATCATTTAGAGATCATATGAAAGTAATAAAGTTCTAAATTGCATTCAAGGGTGACTACCACATATTAAAAGTGCCTTCCTTAAGGACCAATTATATTTTACCAGAACATCCTTAATGTTAATTGTTCAAAGAATAATTTTAAACACACACAAACAAAAACATATACATTACATAATGTCACTTGTCATTAGTGTACAAACTGCTAAGTCATCACAGTAATTCACTTTCAGAACTGTACTAAAGCCTCAATTAAACCAGAGGCAAAAAATTCATCAAGGGCACTGGAGCATGAAAAATAGGTCAGTGTGACTGATTTTCCTCCCAAGGCAAGTAGCATCCTCAAAGATGAATATATAGGACAGCTCCAAGCGTTGCTGTGTGGCATTCAATTCCCTCCATGCTCTATGTGATGGAGGGTAAATAACTCACGATCACCAGAGTGACTTTGCAGAAATGTATTTCACCACTATGGAGGGGGCTCATCAATGTTTGAATAGCCCATGCATGAAGCCCACCCACTGAAAGATAGACACCGGTGTGATTTACAACTGGATACAACTAATCATCCGGATTTTCTTTCTGAATAGGATATTTTTCTTTCCTTCAATACATAAATTCTAAGCAAAATTATGTATAGAGCATAGTCCTTTCCCCTAACTAAATCTATTTTGATGGTTTTAAAAAGAATCTTAATCCTGTACCCTCTGAAAACTGAATAATCTGTTCTTAAGAAGTTGTTGCCATTTGTTAAATTTAAGACTTGGGTTGTCAAATTTAACATCAGTAAAATAACCTTGCAATTAACAGCAGATGTAACTGCGATTAAAATAAATTAAATTGCTGGAATGAACAATACTGTGGAAAACTGTCATGACTCAAAAAATAATCCCTCTCTCCCTCCATACGATAGTTAAACTGAAGATTTTCAGATTTCAATTTTCCTACGAAAGAAAAACACATTGTATCAACAATTATACTTTGCCCTCTTGCATTTTCTTGTTCTGGCATAAATTATTCAAACTAGTGGATCTCAAAATATGTCTCTTGTGTAAAGTCTATAGATCTATTTAGTCCACTTATTTATATGTAAAATCTGTAGCTATGCAAGTTACTGTACTGTGGATCTTTGTAATTAAAATGTGTTCCAGTTTCCTATGCAAAGAAATATGTGAAGTGCCTTGTGCAGTTATAAGATACAGTATACAAGCCATCTCCACCTGCTTCACCATCAGAAATTCTCTGATTTTGGGTGGGGCTGGAGTGCCAGTCTGACTCGCAGATGATATATATATATATATATATATATATATATATATATATATATATATATATATATATATATAAAAATTAAAGGTATGAAGACACACAGGAAAATAAAAAAAGGAATACTAGAAATGTGTTCATGTAACATATATAACCACACCCATTGCTTGAAATTGATGTCTGGGTTAACATTATTTTTGTCATGCGCTTGTCTGCTACAAATGATTTCAGCAAAGTCCCTTCTTCCACCTATCTTTTCACTTGTCCAAAACTTTCAATCTCTTGACTAGATCTGACGAGATGGTATACACTATAACTTGCAGTGATATTACAGCACAATACTTCCATCAGCAAGAATGGACAGGAATTTAGTGAAATTCAATCCTTCACCAAATACTTCTCGAGACTTGATCAACTGACAGAACAATGTCTCTATTCTTTGAGTCTGTTCTCATATCTAGCACCACGATCCACTGTCCTTCCCCTGTGATACACACAACATTACCATATCTTAAAATGGTTTTCCATACTGGGCTAGGCCATGTTAAAGCTCTCATTCCTTTTATTCATTTCCATCTTAGTGGAGTGTCAGAAGCTCTCACTTCAGGACTTCTTGCACATGCTTGATAATGACATGTGCATACTGTGCTGCAAATAATGTCAGGAGACTGGATCAAATCTGCAATTTCTATGAACAAAAACATTGGTTTGATTTCCAACCCAAGCCAATTTCGATGTTGTTTTCAATTACTACCAAACATCTTTCCTTGAGAGTCTATAAATTAATACCATGACGATTATCAACAAAATAAAGCTGATAATATCTGTCTGCTATTTGTATATTTGGAATTTCTTGCCACTACATATTCTGGTGTATGTATCTTTGGAAAAATAGTTACCTCAGACTTCTTTTATCCCTTCATTTCCATGCAAGTTTTTCTACCCTGAAAATCCATCATTACCATCCTTGCGAAAACAAGTCTGTAAACTCATTTTATCCACATAGTGAATATCACCATCTGGCATCTACTTGTAAAGTGATAACAATACATTTATTGTTGAATGTAGATACATGTATGTCTTTATTAACATGCAAGTTTCACTTCAAACACAGAACTGCTTACCCTTTCCCTGTTCAATCAGAAGTCCAAAAGCAGTCTGTCTATAGTTTTCAACCACTGGCAGTAGTATAGCAATAGAAATGACAGTTCAGCAACATAAACAAATTCATCCAGAAATAAATTTAATTTCTTTTATGACAAAATACATAATTATCTATTTTTTTTAACCAAGAGAAGAAATGGTTCTTAAAACCAGTATCACTCTTATCCATTCTACCTATATTTGAAATAGTTTGCTTCCCTGGAAAGAAACACCAAGACGTGTAATAATTTGCTGATTCAGTAGTTCTCTGTAGTAAATCCTAAATAATCCAAATTATTTTTGAAGCTTAATCCATAGGGGTAAACCTTGGAACAATTAACATAAATTGCAATTTATAGACATCATCAAAATTAAGTTCTTAATTTTTTTTATTTATTATACAAAAGGTATACAGGGTATGTCTTGTACCCCTCCTGTTTCTTACATTTTCACAGCACTAATCTTAATTAGTTCTGGCAGGCAAGACATAATTTATAGTTTTTTGGTGGATTTAAAAAAGGTGTATTAAAGTTGCCACAATACAATGCAGACAAGGAAAGGTCATTTCTATTTCACAGAAAATTTAAGCAGACTCCTGAGGAAACCAGGATACATTAACAATACACATCTCCTAAGTACTGAGATCATCAATGATGATGACTACCAAAAAGATCGTCCTGGTAACTGATCTAAATTTACCCCTACTTCAACAAAGGCAAAGGACTACAAAAAAAAAAAAATGCTTGTGTTATATGCAAAAACTTGTTACTGTGAAAGGACTGATTGTATGAGATGTGCATTTTTAAAAAAGGAATTTATTTTTTTCCAATCTTCATGTAAACAACAGCCACAAGAAGAAATAGTAGTGGCCCATGTCAAATTCTTAGTAGCCATTATTTTCATTGCATATAGTGGGCTAATGATGTCATCGTAAAGGGACAATCATAATAGAAGGAGATATCATTTACACGGTCTGTTTAATTGTTTATTTTTTGTGTGCACAAAATAACAAATAATCATTTTTAGTTTCGGATTCTCCACCGTGATGCCTTCAATCACGCTCCAACAGCATGGAAGATGTCAATGTTCGGTTGTTGTCTCTCAAACATTCTAGACTTTCACACTGAGAATAAATATGTCTGTTTAATACCCTGGTCAATGAATCATGGGTCAATTATCAATTACTTTTGTCTATTTTGACTACTCGTCAGTCTGGAACATTTTGAAAAGGAAACCAGCTTTGTGTTTTACTCGGGTACCGACACAAATTTCATACCAAAATATGTCCAAATCATGAAAATATCACCAGTTAAGAGGACTATATAAATTTATTAATCATACATGGCCCCTCATAAAAATGTACAAGATACAAAGACTGAATTGTAAACTGAGAAATCAGTTTCACACCAAAACCATAATTTCTTAATGATATTTGTATTTACATTGTCTTAATGTGGAGAAATATTCCTTTTCAACGATCTAACACATCTGGACATGTTAGTACTTCTAGAAACGGAGGTTTGATTGAAACTGTAAAGTAAAGAAGTTAGTGAAAATTGCTCAGACACATGGAATTCTTTCAAATGCAAGTTAATAGTCTGCTGGCATCTTAGTTTCGACATGACAATGTATCTCATTTTGCTGTGCAGTCTTGAAAATACACATGACCTGAATAGAATGCAATACTGTTTAACCAGATGAAAAATCACAATGCTGACATTTTCAAGCCCTTTTTTTCACACACATTTACATTACAAGACACGTGACAGTTCGCCAAAATGCAAAATGTTCCCACATTGAAATGACACCATGATTACTAAATAAAAGCCTCCAAAACATTACAAAATCGAAGGCTATGTACAAAAATAAAATTATGAGTTACAAACCTTGTTTCTTTTTAAATATCTAAAGAAACACGTTTTTGTACAGTCTCCAATTGGAACATAATATTTCAATAGTCTGGACTCATTTTGGTATCAAGCTATCATTGTGTCCATGTCAGTGGCTTTGTTGTAGAAATGTAGTTGCCAAGTGTTGTGTGTGTGATTTGAATTTTTAATGGAGCTTTAAAAATTTTTTAAGTCATATCGCTACGATGTCTGCAGTGTGGCAGTTTATAGTGACGTCTAGCACTGAGGAATCATGCCGCAGACATGTAGCATGATGTCCCACCCAGTCACATTATCCTGACACCAGGATGACCAGTCCTAATACTAACCTCTTAATGCTGAGCGCCAAGTGAGGCAGCTGTTAGTACCATTTTTTAAAGTCTTTGGTATGACTTCGCCAGGGATCATACCCATGACCTTCCGCATCCAGATGCTCTAACCACTAGTCCAATGAAGCAGTTTGACAAGTGTTGAAAATAGTGGTGATGAGGATGAATATCTGTTGTCTCAGTGATCAGTGATTAGAATCCACCTCAGCGCTGGAAAATTTCTTTGTTGGCTAAGATCAAATATGTACAGCACTTTATTTGCATAAGTACAAAACTAAAAAAATATGGCACTTCACAGGGATATACAAATAAAAAGAACAATACACAGACACGATTTTGGTCTTCCATTAAAAAAAAAGCTGAAAAAATTTTAAGTGGTGTTTGGGGGTCACAAACTGGAGGACCAGGGGCTGGCCAAAAACACATTTTACACTCATAAAATTCTGCTCCCAGCACAACTTATGATCATAAAATAAACCAAAATCATCATTTGAAATATTAATAAACTTACCAAAACTGACCAACTTTAAATAATTTCACAATATTTATAGTCACATGAAATTATTCTCCAATACTATTGATGCTGAAATATTTTGATGTACATGTCAGTGTTTACATCGTAATCAAGTCACAATTTGCCAATTTTTCTGGCAATTATATATTACTTCTCTCTTTTCATAACAAATCTGTAAAATAAACACCCTAGTACATCAACTATATACAAATCCCAAACATTCACTTGTCTTTTTCTCCAATGGACACAACCTGTTGATATGCCAGTCAAGCTCTTTTTGCGGCTTTGGCAAAGATTTATTTAGCCTTCGATTTTGTCATCACTGACGTTTTTGGCTCAATGTGCAATCGTTTCTTTTCCTTCTCAATGACAGCCTTTTTCCATTCAAGCTGGAGCTTGTGTTGGCAACATGTAGTGCGCATATTCTGACAGAGGGCTACATCTGTTCTCTCTTGCAAATCTTCCTTCTTATAATAATTAACTGCACTTTTTCCAGATGCATTCCGAGCTTCGATTTTTCCATGTGCAGCTTCTTTTGCAGGTGCTGTTCCAAACTCTTCCAACTGCGACTACTTTAATTCTGATCTTTCTTGCAGAGGTCACAAAATGCCAGCCCTCTGGCATTCAGTATTCTTTATAAACTAAATTTCCGTCAACTTTTCACTCCAGCCATCCTATACGTTTTTAAAACCTTTATGTAAACTTTTTGTGTCATGCTCTCTCTCTACAACATGGGATGCAATGTTTTGCAAGCACACTTTTTCCATTACCATCAGTTTCCATTACACCAAGATTCACTGGATGAATTTAAACCTTTGACCAATCAGAATACTCTTTATGAGAGTCAGGTGATAACTAATATATGGAACGAATAATTTACAAGGGTCATTGCAAAATGAGACTGGAAAGACTGTTTTTAAAAAACTGCATCATAGATGAAATAAAAAACCGACCATATCAAGAAAAATCTGATTTTCGTCAGAAGAAAAGCAGAATTCTGCTTTAAAATTGTGAAAAATCATGTATGAACACAACATACAAAACTAAGCTCATTCTGATGTGGAACCTCAGGCCACTGAAAGCCTGATTGCCGTTTATACAAGACAACTGTCAATTTCATTAGCTTGTCCTGCATTTAGGCCAGAAAAATGCACCATACAGCTTGTATAAAGACCCAAATTAAAATATTTCAGTGTGATTTGTTTAAAACTGAAACATTCTCTCCTGGCACATGTATGAATCATATTTTCACCTGATTCCCTGTGACCAAACATGCTTGTTCAGTCTCTGGTCAATTCTGACATCTGGGGTGCCCATCATCTTTTCAGCAAATTTCTTGATTTCCCTCACAGCCCTTGGGGCCCTCTTCTTGAAACCCCTGCAAGCAAGAAAAAAATATATAGGTAGTGCTTGATTTGTAAATATTTTTGCAAGTACTGCATAAGATTTCCTGCAAATATATTCGTCTCAACAATTTATGGTATAAATTTAAGACGAAAATAAATCAGATTTAATGTCTGCTGCTTAAATAAAGGAACCTGTTGGCAACATTTAAAAGTCAAATGTACATCATAGCCTTTAGTAATTTATGAAGTCCATGGTACTTGACAGTAGGGTCGAAGATATCTGACAACTTTATCTGTGGCCTTGCATTTATCCCCCCGATTTTTATTATATTGTGCAACTCTTTAGTCCTTGTCTTATGGACCTCAAGATTTTTGTTCTGGTCGAGGGTCTCAATTTAAATACTTTTATACTCAAAGTTTTGTTCTTCATAATTTTTTTTTACCAAGTCAAATATAGTCAATTTCTTGATACAATGCCTGAAAATCACGTTTTATAGGAGGGAGATACAGATTTAACACAACATTCAGTTCTAACTTACAAATAATGCAAGTGTCAAATCCGAGTCCAGCAGGTCTAAAAATTTCAATGACAGTAATTTAGACTTGACAGGTTTTGAATTTCTTTTATTTTATTGGCATATAAATGTTTTGTTGAAATGTGGCCTTTGGCTTCAATTGTGAACAAGCTAGAACTTGCTGCGCAATTACAGCCATGTGTCTATGTGTAAAACAATTGGAAAAGGCTCTTTTCAAATGAGGTAAACAAACTCTATACCTTTCACCCAAGGTCTCTGATTTGCAAACATATTTTAAGCACTCTCTCATACCAGACTTACATGCCATGAATGCGCTTATGAATGTTGATGGTGCATTCCTTGGTGATAACCTCATTCATAGCATTTTTCTTCTTGTCACCCTTTTCTTTAGCCTTTCGAGGTGCCATTTTGTCTGAAGAAAAAAAAGGAAAAATAAACATTAATATGCCCATGTACATGAACATAAATTAAACTGGGAAACAAAGGCATTTGACAATTTCCCATCATGGGTGGAGTTCTCGATACTTATTCATCGACTTGTGCAAGATGTAGTGAACTGTTTGTAGACCTTTGACACTGCAGAAGTGGATGTGCAGTCTGTAAATATTACAGTTCAAATGGGGTAAGAAAAGGGGTCCAGGTAAGAACATGGAGTTTATTGGCGCAGGGCTGAGCAAATCTCATAGCCCGATGTCCGGGACTAGTCATTTTTGAAGTCGGACAAGTAAAATTTTCCAAGTCGCTAGTCCGGGACAAGTGATTTTTAAAAAAGTCGGGCTAGTCCTTATTTTCATGCTTTAATCACTATATCTACCATAATTTGGCCAATCATGCCCTCTGGGCATACTGAATACTTGATCCTACCCTCTTCGTGTATACATATACATCCTGTTACCGCTTGACTGCATATTGGGCTAAGCGACCAAATTATCAGCATATCAAAATACGTCAAACAAAAGAAAGCCAGTATCATGATCAATTAACAGTGTTGTAAGCGGTTTTGTTGCAATGAGTTTACTCAATCTAGATCGTAATGAGCGGCTCACTATGATTTTTTAATCCAGCGAGTCAGTGTAATTAAATTAATGAAAGGTGCTTTACCGACATCAGTGTTGGTTTCCTTTATGAACTGATTAAATGACAGTAATGACTCTTTAATTTATAATTGATTATACAGATGATTAACTTCCACATGCGATATTGTGTTTGAAGTGAAACAATTACGCTAATTAATGAGCTGTTTCAGTTCATATTTAAAAGATAACATTGATGTTATGATCACTTTAGAAGTAGTTGATAGTTACTCTGTGGATAAAATGAGTTTGCTAAATTATTTTCGCAAGGAAGGTAATAATGGCGATTTGGCGAAGGTAAATTTGTTTGAAAATGGGAGGATAAAATGTAAGACGGACACTGAGTGTGCGGTAGCTTATTCTGAGTGTGAACGAGGATTTAGTTCAATGAACTTAATCAAGACTTTTTTTAAAGGAATTCCTTAAACCAAAAGAGTTTCCAAATGCTAATGAACATTTCTGCAAATGGACCAGAGCTTGAGGATTTCAACCCAGACATAGCTACCAACTGCCGTGCTGGTGCAGGTGGCAGACACATACATAGGCATATTTTCAAATCCATCAGCTAAAACATATATACATGAACCTGAAGAAGCCAAATGTATAACAATCAATGTTTTTAAAAATTAAATTCTTTTAATTAATAATTATGTTGTATATTATTTTTTCTTCTTCTATGGATTAAGTACATATGTCTCATCAAATCTCGGCAAGTGATTACCATTTTGGGACCAGTGAAAACTAATGTGGGACTAGTGAAGAGAACGGTGGGACTAGTGAATTTTCTGAAACCACTTGTCCTGGACTAGTGGTAAAAACAATTTTGCTCAGCCCTGTGGTGGGATAAAAAAATAATTATTATACAGGCAAAAGCAATATGCAAGTTTTATACACTATTATTTATTATCATCACAAAAACACTTTCAAACTGAATGAAGTTTCTATCAAATTTGTCTTTTATTTTGTATAAGCTTCAACTCAATGACATTGAATGTGATGGAAGCCAGGAATGCTGATATCAGTTAAAGGGATAATGCATCTTTAATGAAAAAACTATCTAATCATTATCTTCAATATTAGTATAGTAAAACCTGTTACAGCCCCTACTGCTAACAAACAACAGTCTCTAAAGACAGGAGGACTCTCATAACAGGTATGTACAAAAAGACCAATTTCCATGGTCCAGTTTCAGAACGTTTTAAAAAAAAATATATGCAATCACTGCACATATATTCTTTACTAATAGTTCTAAAATATTGTCAGATCTTTTTCACTTCTTTCAGTTACAATGATTATTTTCTCCCACTTTAAAATTTGTCTCTTTTTAGTTTGAGGTACATCCATTGTTATTAAGGTACTAGGGGTTAACATGATTTGTGCTCAGTTGTAATATCGACTGTTAAGATGGTTTTGTCTAGGATTTGGGGAAATATGAAAAATCTATACATGTACCTTGCATATCTAATTAATGAAATAAAAAGAAACAGCTATTTACTAGGAGACAAAAGTCAATGAATGGCTTAATTAAAAAAAAAACATAAAGGAATTAGCTCTGTAAACAGTAGGGCATAACCGATTAGCATTTTTCTACTGATTTCCGATTCCGGATTTTGGGCATGAAATTTTTCCGATTCCGGATACGATTCAATTAATCGGAAATGCTAAATTAAAAGGTTTTTCAAATTAACTTTTTAAACCGTGTTACACACGTTTTGCATATCACACCGATGTCACAAGGGGAAGGATATGGCAGGACTATAGCAAAATGCAACGAAGTTCAAAGCCACAAAGAATCCATGAAATTTTTTATTTTTTTGCCAGTTTCGACCCATTCTTTGTTCAACAATTAGTTGATCTTGCCGCCAGGCTTTTATTTTCCCGCCTTAACCATTTATGTCGGCAAGCGGCCAGTTACATCCTGTACTTTATTCAACAATTAGTTGATCTTGCCGCCATGCTTTAATGTCGCGGTCAAATAAAAATAAAACAGGCTTTTGTTTGGTCCTATAAAGTTGGCCTCTTGCGGAATCATTTTCTTTTAATACCTCATTAGCATGTGTCAATGTATTCAATATTATGCCTTCATTATTGAGGATGTTGACATAAACGGGTAGGACTGTATTATATATTTTAATAAATTTAAATCTTTCGGTCTAACTCTAGTATTATCGTTTCCCCCTGTTGTGTTGACCATACTGGACTTTTCTGACTTCTTATTTAACTTTATTAACGCACTATCGAATGACACGCAGTGTTAGACATGGTACTATAGAAATTCAACTTTATTATTTTTATTATCTGAATCGGTTGTTCCTGCCTTGTCCGACTCCGATTAATCGGAAGTTCATACTATCCGGTGGAATCCGATTTCCGGATCAAAAGTCGGTTATGCCCTAGTAAACAGTGTGTGTAACCCAGTCGCATCAACCTGAATAGACAACAGCTCGGTGATTGGGATGTAATCACTGTATCGACATCCCCCCCCCCCCAAACATCACAAGCCTTTAACACTATCAACTGAACCCGTAAATGATTCTCACTTGCTGGTTTAATAGACAAAGACCTTATTCACCCCCAGGCAATATGAACTCTAAACACAAAACAACATATGTGACCGCTACTTTAATTTCGGCTCCACAATGGCAATCCACGACATATACATTAGCCTGGTTTACACACTCTCTCACTATATACAAACTGGAAGCCAGACTGTTGTTTCTTTCTTTTTGTGTTTGTTTTTATCAGAAAATCTTCAAGCAGTCCTCATTACAATAGATTACATACAGATCAGTGGTATCTCTCTTCCTTCGATATGGTTGTTCAGAGGGATACTGGGTCTTGGACGTACATACAAGTGTTAGCAACAAAAAGGCTGGGAACCAGGCTAAGTGCTAATCCACATCAACTTGTCTGATGTACAATTGAAATTATAAATACTAGAAACATATCTGAACTATTTTAATAATGGTAGCCAGTCTATTTATGGGTCTGGGTTTCTTTTCTTTTTTTGGGGTGGTGGTGTTGGGGGTGGTAGAACTGTGTAAGCGCTCATTGCAAGAATTAAATAACGGTCGGCAGAATTTAATATTGTTTTTGCTGAAATGAAATTTTTTGCCAAGACATCGTAGTCGTGTTCAGCAGGTGGTAACTCAAGACAGCGTTTTTATAAACTGATATGTGCATTACGACTGTGGTCAGAAATGACAGGTGTTCACTCATAAGTTTTTACTGTATATCTTAATCATTTTGTCTTGAACTTGACCGACTTTAGCATTCCTTGGCTCACATCACTTTGAACCAAATGAAGTCATTTTAACCAAATGAAGTGAATATCATCACATTTGAAAAATGTCTATTATTTGCTTGTCAAAATTTGAACACATTATAGTCTGACTCTACATCCCCGTTTGTTTGTACCCTCTACTGATTTCAAAAACGAGAACGTTTAATGTAATAAAAAGTGCACAGAACTAAGTCAATTGAATCACTGATTTATAATTTCTAACCTGACTGTGACCAGAATGGCACTAATGATGGCATCCCCTGCACCATTTCATGCTTAATGGACTTTCCATACTGACACGGTGCCATATTGCGTACACTATAGGCTAGTTTATTTCCATCAGATGACATAATGATGTAGTTCATCATGTTCAGCAAATGCTGAACAATTGTGTAAATTACATAACGTTGAGAGTTTGGAATTATATCCCTCTGCATACATGAACATAGAAATTAAGCTGCTTGTAAATCCACATGAAAAGCGTAGTTCCCATTTTCCTTTGTTTGATTTGACATTGTAAATATCAGAAGCAGATGACTTATGTATGTACAGCTGTTGTTGTTGTTGTTGTGGGGTTTAACGCCATTTTTCAGCACGATAGGCTATACATGGCGGCCAGTATTAATGGTGGAGGAAGAACCCGGAAAACCCCGGAAAGAACCACCGACCCACGAAAAGCTACTGGCAAGCTTTCTCAAATGCCCACATTGGCTGAATCTTAGACTCGAACCGCCGCAGACAGAGGTGAGATAGCAGTGATCCGTAACGAAGAGCGCTTTAGACCACTCAGCCACTCGGGGCCCCATGTACAGCTGTAGTTGTGATACACCCCTTTGCTAAAAATGACCTTGTCCAGAAAATGGAAATGGATCCGAGCATGTCCGTCTATTGCACTGAAAACTTATATTAAGCATGAAACACGCGTAAGATGACGGTGTTAGGGCCACTCTACTCAGAGTCAGGTTAGAAAATATAAATCAATGAATGAATTGACAAAGTTCCTTGCACTTTTTGTCACATTAAAGGTTTCCGTTATTTAAATTGGTAGGGGGTACAAACAAACGGGTTTGTATTATCAGACTATAGTAAAAAATTCATCGAAGTATAGTCCAACCAAAGTAATCAGAACTTATTTTGTGGAAATGTTGATATGGGCTGCCAAGTGTTTAAGGTATTCCTCAAAAGTTCTGCCCCTCATTTATGAGCCATAAAACCTGGCAACATGCTATATGCTAATTAGTTAGGCAAGACATCAACCCAAACACAAATATTGGTGCAGTCTTACACTGTAGGACTAAGAAAACTCTTCATAGCTCCAGTCTGTCCATGTCGCCAGTAAAACGGGGTCAAATTCCAAATTCCATAGCTGCGAAAGACTGCCCATATCGTAACTTGAAGTTCTGCAACAGTGTCAGTATGGGCTGCTAACTAAAACATTATTTTTGACAACTGGCCTCCAGTTCATCTGGCGCGGATACAATACCTAGGCAATAAGCTACCCCCACCCTCATTTCATACTGGTCAGATGCGTCATTTTCAGAGTACGTACAAGTTCGTTTCGAGGTGTCGTCCCATGTCATTTTATTTAAAGTACATATATTATTTAAACGTAAATTCAAAGACACAATTTGGAACCCTTTGATCACACCGTTCACCTTTCAAGTTGCTTTGAAATTACACGCCATCTTTACAAGGGGTACCGATAAAGTAGCGGTGATGTTGCTGTTTAATTTCATCATGTGCAACATATAACCTCTATATTTAATGCTTTATGCATAAGTTCTGCCCATTATTTTATTATTTCAAAAACCAGTGATAGAAGTTGAAATATAAACAACCATCAACACAATAACGTGATGTCTGCCAATTCTTGAAAAGATTACTGACAATTTGGAAAAGTATACCAATAATTTCTGGATAAAAACTGCAACGATGGACAATCTTCCTATTGATGAATGCTTGATAAGGTTTATTTTCTAAAAAATAATGTGATGAATAGTGATTGAAAAAGTGGTGTGAAAAATTCAACTCACTCAACGTTGGAAACCGGAAGTAAAAGGAAGTGATCGAGGAATGCTGGGAATATCACAAGGGAGGCAATGGTAAAGAAAACCCGACAATATGATAAGACAAATGGAGTTAATGCCCCTTTAGTGTTTCTCAGTCCAGGAAGACGTTTGATGCATATCGAGGCCTTGCTAAGTTCCCCAGCTTTGTCCAAAAACAGCAGCGAACCTTTCAGACTTCCTGGGAACAGTCTTTTAGTGTTTTGATAATGATTTTCTTGTAAAAAATTCATGCATGACATGATTGGCAGTTTAATAGACAGTTTGTGCATTTTGTACACTGAACAAATCGAAATATTAATGGAATCCTTCATACGCAAAGGTGTAGGATAGGAAAATCCACTGTTAGGATCAGAACTTTACCCTAGGCACGAGACTTTATTGTCCCATATAAACGCCAAAAAATGTCGGAGTTTGAAGGAGCTTTACTCGATTGCCCACGCGGGGATTTTGTTCCACATACCCTTCGTCTACTAGCTTCGATCCCCACCCCCAATCCCCACTGTAATATTGCCAGATTTGTCTCTGCAATGACAATCAATTCAAACTACTGATAACAGGATTTACAAAGGATAAGTGTGAAGAAATGTGTACAAAGGTATCACTGAGTTCATGTGATGAAAATAAATATCACGGGTTCATTCATTTCTAAAAGACTTCGGTGGTACACCACCATCACCATTGCTACTACTACTACTACTACTACTACTACTAAAGCATGCTCCTTTATGTTGCAAATTTAGCTTGTTCTATCAGTTAAGACTTCACAGCAGTTTAGAGTCTATTTCTCATGGTTGTTGTTACTGTTGTTGGGTTTAACGCCATTTTTCAGCACACGATAGGCTATACATGGCGGCCAGTATTAATGGTGGAGGAAGAACCCGGGAAATTCCCGGAAAGAACCACCGACCCTCGAGAAGCTACTGGCAAGCTTTCTCACATGCCCACATTGGCCGAATCCGAGACTCGAACCTACGCAGACAGAGGTGAGATGGCAGTGATCCGTAACGGAGAGCGCTTTAGACCACTCGGCAATCGGGATCCCATTTCTCATGGCAATACTTTATGTGTTCTGCATGATAGCTGTTACGTGGTGATTTCGTTATCGTTATCTAGAGGATGATCGAGCACGGTGTTATTACTCAGGTCGAGTAAATAATAAAATATAAAATTTATAAATGGAATATATGGAGATCTAACCAGAAGTACAAAACAGAACTTCACCAGCCTCTGTATATAAAATGTTGAACATGAACTTTGAAGGACACATTTCTCTTAAAAAACAATGACCAAGTTTGAAAAAAATGCATTTAGCCGTTCTGTTTATACCGATAAGACAAATTTCATCATGGAATCGTGCGAACGATTGAAATCAATTGTCCGTCATAATTGTTTAACATAGTTACTTACCGATCCTTTCAAAATTCAATGCTGGTGGCAGTTTAGAGTCGACATAATCCTTTTGTCTGCTCTCTCTCTCTCTCTCTCTCTCTCTCTCTCTCGCCTCATTTCGGGTCATCATACGTAACTGGGTTGTCTCCTTCCTTTTCCCACTGTGTATGTGCATATACGTAGCTATTTCACTTTGAAAATTAATTACAGACAACCTAAATATTTGTCAGTATTTTATATCTGGGATCGAATATTATCCCCTTTCTTGTTACATTTGATATCGTCATATCGTATTTCAACAGAAACCAAGGCTAATATGTGTCATTTCGCGGCCTGACAGCTGATACACAAACCCTAGTACAGAACATTAATATATCTCCATGACATCTATTCAGCATCCATACCTAGACTATGACATAATCTAGACCTCTTAATAAATCATTTGTAGCGTGACGGGTTGTTATGCCGTCACTGCTGTAGGTGTGGAGTGCGTTGCTTCCAATATTTTATTAAACTTTTTTTTATAGAAGTCCCACCTGGGCTCGATTTTGTTTGGAAGTTAAATTAGTGAACGATAGGTGTAAAGCTCTGAACCCTCAGTCAGCAATGCCGACGGTTAAATGGTTGTATATGCAAAAAAAAAAAAAAAGCGAATTTCACGTATAACAATTTAATGACAATCCAATAGTCAAATGATTAAAATTTCACATGTACTCCCCTTCCGCTCGACCCTGTGATAGCCTATTGCATCATTTGATTAGTAGTGTGCGATAGCCTTCCACCTGTCGTTGTATTCTACTCATCTTTGTATTATTCTCTCATATTCCTTCAATTCCTTCTCCTCTTCCTCCTGACTTTCTCCAAATTCCTTCTCCTCATCGACTTCTCTATACTCCTCCTTATTTTCCATTTTCTCCGCCTTGACACCGTTTCCTCCTCCTCCCAAACCAGACTTGTTGACTCCGACTGCTCTGCTAGACTTACTTAGGTCTCCCATCTTAGAGTCTCGGGACTCACTGAACCGAAACTCATGCCCCCCCCCCCCCCCCGCCCAGAAAAAGCTAATTCTGAAAACACGAGGACGGTACAATATTTCCATTAACCCTCTCATCTCACACTACACCAACCTATCATCAGATAAAGGCTATTACATTTCTTCGGCGACGCGTTCATTCACATCGAAATACTCATACGTTCTTGTATGGTAAAACAACGTCGTAATAAATGCACGGTATCAATTACCTCTCATACATACATCACTAAATTGCGTCTCATCAGTACATATTCCTAATCCCATTATACTAAACAATATCACGGGAATCAGACGCATTTATTTTTTTAGATTACAACTCGTACAAACTACACAAATATTTAAATATCCATGCATCCATATTAACTAATCTTACACACTTCAAACATTTTCCAAATTCGCTCCTAACACATGTTTAAAATCTAACATATCACATGAATACATGCACTAGTTTACTACGAAGTAACGTAATAGCGAATGACAAAATTAATCCAGTCCGCAAGCTAACAATCTACATAATTGTCTACATAATACTCAACCTCATTTTTTCAAATACGCATATAAACTAAAGCTACAAAGGGAATTCTACGTACTAAACGATCATTGTAATTAAGTATACATATTACACATAACTACAATTACAATGCCGTAATATTCTGCAAAAACCGAGCAAATAACTTACTGACCTTTACGAAGCCTTGTCTTTCCTTAGAATCTTCTCTCTAAGTTTTACCGCCAAATTACGAATGGCTCTCTGGGAGTAACCCTATATTGCTCAGCAACCTTCATAGGCGAGACTAAATTTTCGCTTGCTCGTTAGAAGCTATGATTCGGATCGAAATTGTTATCACACCCTCCGTCTCAATTCCGATTGGATGTCGCTTTGACCCGATCCAATCAAACTTAGGACAATGTCCTTCTCGCTGTCGGTCCAACTGGGGACGGATTTAAAACTCGCCCCGTTCGTCGTGGGTTCCTCTGATCTTTGGACAAAGCTGTAACACATAGTTGGGAAGTCGCTCGATCTAACGCTTGTGCCGATTCAAGACGCTGGATTTTCTCTCTGGTCACAGTAACCTTGCGTAAGAGATTAACTTTAGCCTGCATTACCTTCGGTTAAATATACAGTACAACTTGGAGGTCCCGGGAAATATACAAAGGTAATCTTTAGCAATTTGGAAAGATACAGAGATAAAATATGGCACGTTTCGATTCAACCTTATGCATGGCAGAATTTAACATAAATGTGAGGTCATTCACATTTTTGAAAGGGTTGAAGTAACATTGCAAAATTATGAAAATAAAAGTTCCTTTTTGTGACTTGATGTCCTGTTCTCTTGTTGATAACCCCAAGAGAAAATTTGTGCAGCGTATATTATTATCTTTGTTTTTATACAGTTTGAAATGGCCTCCATCTGAGACAGCAAAGTCCCATCACTGGATGCTTTTGTAGAGCGATAACAATATTTAAGAGATCATATCTATGTTTCTAAGATTCTCGTTTGTTTACGCAAATATAACTAATTTTTGGGAATACGTTAAACGGAACATAAAGAAGATAACCCTCACTGACTTGAAAGAATGGCTAAATGAACAATATTTCTGCATATTGCACATTATAGGCAGAAAGAAAAATTTCCCTACAAAGGGTCTCTGTTAGTCACGAGGATGTCCAGAGGCAGGCTGATATTTCTGATGAGTAGGCATTGGAAAAACAAGCGATGGATTCAAACACGTATTTTATAGAAATCGCCTAAACTGAAGAAGTAAAAGCGAAGAAACGAGATAATATGCATGTTGTTTCAAAACATTATTCAAGAGCTAAGTCCAGAAAAGATGCACTTTGATGAGGAAAATGCGCTGTACAGCAAACAACGTTTCGGCTATTGGAGAAGGAAAGCATGTAATAGGTTTGATCTTATTTGGACAAAAATAGCACATCTAGTGGACCTGTTTAATAGAATTACGAAGACTAAAATGTGAAATGAATTTAATAATGTGAAACTGAATTAGATTCTTCACCAGAATTGTTTTTCTTAATTTAATTCACTTTTGTATGCACCTGCTTTGAATACAGATTTAAAAAATTAAAACCCGCTAATGTGAAGGAGTCAGTGGAAAATAAAGAATCTAAATGTACAGAGAGAATAAAGTAAGTAATAAATAAATGTGTAACGGTTGCGTAGTTATTAATGCATTTGTGCCTCTAATCCCGATTGTTTTCAAGGGTTTTTATGGTATTTTGGTTTACAGGAGTCTCTGTATGATACACTATGAAGTCTGATAGAGAAAGGAACAAAACAATAATGTTTAAAATCTCTTCAATAATAATAAACGCCATCCTGATTGAATCAAATGTTTCTGTTGCTCTTCTGTTTCCTTGATGGCATTTTTTTTGTATTTTAGAAGTGATGTTTCTGTCTGTGATATATCTTGTATTTGTCTAGTAGACACAGCTGTCTGCTGTTTTCAGACAGAGAAATAAATTTATGAACATGCAATAACATGAATTATTTCTAACTAATCGTCATTGATACGTACAAGCATTGTAAAGCTTACAGCAAAAATGTTTTGATGGTACTTCGCGTATCATTAACACCGTATCTGAAGTGTTTTACTTAAATGCATTTATAACTCTAACTCGTGTATTTCTAATTAGTCAGAAATTGTCATGACTTTAATTCATTTACTTTTTAATGGTAATATTATAGTAGATTTTTGTTTGATTTCTTTTCTTTTTTTGGCATCCATTGTATTTAAGTTTATTTACTCTGTACTTTTCATTTTCATGTATTCTAATATATTCTTTTCTACAAGGTGCGCAGTAAACGCATGTATTTTAAACTCAGTTAAAATATATTTAACATTTCCACACATTGGACAAGTCCTGAAATTCATTCCTTTATTTACGTAATTACATCTGAAATTAATTTGCACTATTGAATGTAATCCATCTGCAATAAAGCTTTGTTCAGATTTAGATTCATGTTGATTTATCTTACCAATCTTCGTACCAAAACGTAGAAGGTAAACAAAGTAAAAATGAAAACGAAAACAAGATTAGCAAAGAATCAGATGAGGATACTTCACAAATGGAAAGAGATAATTGTAGAGTTGAAAGTTCTCTGCAAGGTAAAAAACCATATCTGAAATTTTGTAAAACAAAACAACAACAAAATGATTATAAAACACAACAAGATGGTTTATTCACACAATACGGAAAATAAATAAAAGTAAATTCAACAAACTTACTATTTTAACTGATCTGTGGTAATATAGGTATTTTTGGACATCTTGTTAATTTATTCTAAAAAAATGTATTCACATAGTTTTTAGCTCAGACTTGTGGAAGATGTTGGACATTAGAACGAACAAGCAACACAACTGCAGCAAAATGCAACCATGTCAGCTTCTTACAAAACAATTCCAGATATACGTAAACATTTGAGGTAATACATACCAAGTTATCGATCGCAAAAACAAAACAATCATAAAACCAAAGAAAAAGAAACAGACTATATTTTCCATGTAGAAACTAATTCTGCTCACACAGTGGCATACATTTAACGATTCACTTTGTTTTGCATTTAAAGATTTCATTAGGTCCACCATGAGCAATAGTCTCTAAGGAAATCGTAAAGCTAAGTATACCACATTCGTTCACTATCAACTACTTAACAGCACATAGGGACAGGAAAGACATGTTAACACTGTACAACTAAATGTAAGATGCAAGGTACATTGCTAAATAGTATAGCCTTTGTAAATGCCCACTGAAACATAAAGAATATTCAAACCAATCTATCACGAAGTATGGATTTCTTTTACTGTTGCCTACAGGATGCGATTAAACAAACTGCATTAATGTTTTTAAAATTAGTCCATCATCACCAGTGGACGCTAAGGAATATGTAATGGTACTAATTCCAGTTTCTACTAGCCAGATAACTATCGACTTCTTAGTAGAAAACTAATATTTAAGTGACAAAATATTTACTGAGTCGATGTGTGCAAGGCAAACTTCGAACATCATAGAAATCGAGTAGCATTTCTTGGTAGATGAATGAGTACAACTGCATCAAGTGCAACGAAGTTAAATCTCGCACTTTCTCCTCTTGATCTGGGTGTGGAAACTATGAATGAGATAAAACTGATTTTGAAGAAAGCTGACTGAATACTATAGTGGTGTTAAACGAAACTAACAATAATATCTAAAGTGTTGAATTGAATGTAGGGAGGTATGGAAACTGTTTAGGGTGTTATATTTTGGTGTTTATGGATATGTACTCCGCTGAGCGGGATTTGTACAACAACAAGAACAACACAAACAAACACCCCTCCCCAACAAAACAAACAAATAACCTCCCCCCAAAAAAAATAACTGAAGTAAGGAAAAGCAAGTATAGAGGCATAACACAAAGAGAGAAGAACGAAACTGAAAGATACAGCGTTCTTGGAGAACTTACAGGAAATGATACAAGTTGAAAATAACATACTAAAAAATAAAAAATAAAACAAACTAAAACATAGCTCTTGCTTTTGGCTATTATGCATATGGAGATTTAGATTATATTCAGTGATCTCAATGAGACTTTACTAATCCAATTGTTAACATAAATTGCAATGTATCAATTTGATTACAGGCAACATATTTAGCTGCTGGGTATTTCTATATTTCGATTAACTCGTAAACAGTATATTCGTTTAGGTCGATGGCCGTAAATGAAGCAATGTTTAAATTTTAAAGGAATTTTACAGCTTTGAACTGTTAATGAGAAAGTGTTGAATATTTTAAATACAACAAAAAATTTATAATGACTTCTTATAAGAATTAAATATTGTACTTTACATAAAACAGGGGTGTATTTTTTAGAATTCCCTGAGATCCGATTGAGATTCACACAGGAATGTAATACAGTTTGTGGATTGTTGGAACCTACATGTCTACACGTTATATCGTAGATAACATATACTATTCTTTAAGTTGCCTTTTTAAAGTTTATTTTAAAGTTTAGAGGTGTACACATAAGAGATTGATTAAAAGACTCAGAGATAAATACGGAGAAATAATAAATCTTTTCACATGAAGGTAATTGTTGTGATGACGCATGCCTGATGTGCATATTTATCTCTAGATAAATTGGAGAGATCTATGTTATAGGTTCTGTTGACTGTCGTTTCGCTTTTAGAATTAAGACAAATAAAAAAGAAAATGCTGCAGTTCTAGGCGAAACCGTTAACAAGGCCTTACATATGTCACCAGAGAACTGTTTAAAATATCTGTCTGGTGCCAGTTAATATTGATGAAATAGACAAAAGAATTAAAGTAATGTGAATAGATGTAAATGATTTAGTACAAATGATTAGAACTGATAGAAAGGTTTTAAAAAGTTTGATGAAACTAATCTCGCATAAAGTGATAAAATGGATTAACGGAATCGAACACCTAAATAGGTATAATGAGTTTTGCAGCCAACGGTCTAGCAGTTATAAGATGCAGGTTTCTGTTCAAGTTTTTTTTTTATCCCGATGTATCTAATTGAAGGTTACCAACGAAAAATCCAATAGATAAATGAGGACAGTTCTTAGACACTTAGGTACTGCTATGAAATATTTAAATGACTAGGTTTAATGATTGTATACTTGAACAACCGGGGCAGCTTTTTCTCTATATCGTCTACTTATAGCAGTGACGGTATTCTTGTTTTCCACAATTCCCATAGTGAGGCTAAACTTGTAAACCAAGGGAAAAACAAAGCAAGCAACCGAATATACTTCTAATGATAATTCTAATGCGCGTTTGTGGTAAATCCGCGTAAGAAGTCACTAAGTCTTTACGTGAATTCACGGTAAAATTCAAAGTAATATTCTTCATTGAGTATTATGGAGACTATCAAATTGTTCGTTGAATAAAACAACAATAACCACTTCAGCTATTAATATTTGAATATCTTTCTTCACTGCATTACAATTCAAACAATTGGTTATCACTGAATTAACAAATACGTGAAGATCCCAGGTGTATATGTTACAAGTCTGATATACGTCAAAATTGAGAATTTCGCTTTCTGATTCGATTATATAGAAAACTGTGTTCCAATTGAAAAATTGATTCCAGGCTTTCAGTGAACCATCTACTTATTTCGGAATGTCTCATTGTCCGTCAGTAAGCTTCTCCAGTTTTAACCAGTTGTAAACTTGGACACTCTGATCTTTCTACAGTTAAACTATCCTCCTTGGATTACGTTGTTTTTTTACTTGAACTTAGTACATCGTTCTTGGGATTTACGAATGAAACTACAAACGCATTAGACACGAATCATTAAAATATAAACTCATTAATAGGCTTTTATAATTGCAAATTTCGTTAACTAAATGACGCCCTCAAAATTATTATTATAAAATAATATACATGATATAGATATTCATAACTATACAAAAATAATGCTAACTGCATATATATTGATTGTACATATCGATTGTAGGTTCTTCATATCATTTAAGATGTAGGTGAGAGAAGATGCTCAGCCTGTAGTGGTGTAAGCAAGGTCTGTAGAATGCTCGTGAAACATATCTCCACATATTAATGTGATGAACATTTTAAGTAAAAGTACCACATCATTTTAGGGGCCCCGAGTGGCCGAGTGGTCTAAAGCGCTCTCAGTTACGGATCACTGCCATCTCACCTCTGTATGCGTGGGTTCGAGTCTCGGTGGGTATGTGAGAAAGCTTGCCAGTAGCTTCTCGTCGGTCGTGTTTTTTTCCGGGGTTTTCCCGGGTTCTTTTTCCACCATTAATACTGGCCGCCATGTATAGCCTATCTTGTGCTGAAAAATGGCGTTAAACCCTAAAACAACAACAACAAAAACCACATCATTTTCTTGATATGAAATGCAACAGGTATTCGAATCGGTTAGAACAACAAAACTGGAGAACATATAATAAATTATAATTTGAGCAAGTTACATTTGGAGCTGTTAATGCACAAAATACTTGTGTTCGAGTTTTACATTTAGTGGTGTATGCAAAGAAATTTAGAATACCAGCTGACTTTGAGATGCTAGCAGATCATTCTCATGCACCTTTCCTCATGTATCCGATGTTTTAGGTAATGCATAGCTTGCTTAATAACACTGTCCTAACAATAGATACAATTTGGTGTTGTGCTTGCAGTATAATTATTTCATTCAATTGATAATAAACATTGTAATCTAGAAGTGGACAAAGACGGTATTTACATTCCTAACGTAGTGTTATCTTTTTGGTTTTCATTTATTGCATAAAAATACCCCCAAAACCCAACATCCCCCAAAACAATAACAAAACCTCCCAAACAAAAAACAAAAAAACCAAAAAAAAACAACAACAAAAAAAAAAAACAAAAAAAAACAAACAAACATATGCGGCATGAAGATTTACGTCTTAATAAATCACTATTATTCTTTGAGCTAAATATTTTTACATTAAAATCCTATTTTGTAAAATGTCTAATGAAATAAATGAATTTTGACCAGTTACACATAGATGCGTCATTTATTAAATTTCGTGTTCTCTGTGTTTTAGTCTGTGTAGTTGCTAATCAATGCACAATCAAAATATTAGCAAATGGTCAAGGGAAGCGATGTTTACCATTTGAAATATGATTGATCCACGCTTATTTCAGAGTTGTCTAAAAATTGGCGAGTGCTGGAATTATAATTTCCTCATTTATGTATTATGTGGGCATGGTCTTCGCAAAATATTTTAGTTGTTTTCATTTTTCAGTGGTATATTACTATTCTTTACTAAACTAGTCTTTTATTTACTTACTATCTACTGAACTCTTTTGGATATCTTGAGAAAATTTGAATGATTTTGTATCACGATTCGAGCTTGTGTCCTGAAAAAGTATGCATATTTGATCAACATGTTGAAAGTTATTTCTATTTTAATTACCGACTGAGTCCGTCTGTATCATTTTTGTCCTGTTAATGACTCCAAAAACCTTTACGATATTTTCATCAAATCTCAGCATGTATTTGTATCAGTGTTTGTGTTCCAAAGATTCGACCGTGTCCGATTAGTACTTTACGAGTTATCTCCCCTATAATTGTACAAGTATTTACTTACAAATCTTGGGTGTGTTTGAGGGTGCGTGCGTGCCTGTGTGTACATTAGGGGTTAGGAGATGAAATACTATTTCTTCAAACGGTGAAAATAATATTAAAATATTAAAAAAAATTTGGGATCTGAGTTAAATAAAAAGAAAATTTACATTTATACAATATAGTTAAAAAAGAATTTAACTACATTCGTAAGTAGAAATAATATTGAAAGAGAAAAAGCTTTTGTGGCATTGTCGTTTGGATGTCGTTTGCATCATCATATTAGAGATTACATGCAGGGAACTGATTCTTATGTAATAATTTGGGTCCGAGTCCAGATGATCTTTAGCTATGAGAATGTTTTGAAAAGTTGATAAAGTCATAGACCGAGTGAACAACATGAAGGTTAAAAAACACAATCATTATATTATTTTTACAATTTCAATACAAAAAGCATTCAAATGGTTCATTGGCAGCATATTAGTATAGCAGTATGCATTTATCAGTCAGTCGTCAATAAGGGCCACCTTTATCGAAGGCTGGATTTTGCCAATAAGTCCAATTTGATTTTGGTCACTGCACAACACAATAAGAAACCAGATGATGGCTAACGTGGGTAATCTAAAATGTTTTCCAAGGGGGAAAAATTGCATGTATGTATAGATTTTATTTGAAACAGAAAAGAAGCTATCCATGATTTCTTGCTTGCTAAAGAATCTTATTTCTTAGATTTGAGCAAACACACGAGCATAGTGGTAGATCCGTAAAATCATCATAAAATTCCAAAGGGACGGGAAAATCCCGAAAGCCCTGCATCTGTGAGAATATTATGAAAAGCAGTCAAAACATTCAATCACGGGCAACTCTAGTGTCGATCGTATAGAGTGTATTAAGTAGGCTAATCTCTTGCATTATACAATGCGATATACCGCTGCCGATTACTGGAGGGACTACACTATGCGAACTATGGATCGACTGAAACAAAATATTTACATTAAAATAATAAGAGACACGTTGAGATGACTGGATGAAATTAACAGGAAATATCAAATATTATCACGCTGCAAAGGTATTCAAAACCAACGGTAACATTAAAGGTAGAAACTCTTATATACGTTAAGACTTAAATAATGAATTTTGCTCTGAAGGTTATAAAAAGGTATAAAGTTCAAAAGCATGGTTAAGTGACACCTAACATGAAATCTGCTTAATGTTAAATATTAGACTAACATTTTCACCTTCTGAAATGAGTTATGTCGTGGCACTGGACGCTGGGGGAAAATGGGAACACTGTTACAAGTGGCTGACCAATTAGCTAAACTAAATGAGGGGTGTGTGTTTCCTTGAAGAAATTAAAGGATTTAAGTAATTTCCCTCGCGACAGTATTTAGTCTACGTTTCTGAAAGGGCCAAGAAGTTTTTAGCTTCCTGAAATAACAAGTACTTCTAGTTAAGCTGTCCAAGGGACGGGTGTCTGGAAGGTGAGGGACACGGACTTACATGAAAGAGAGATTCGGCTTCATAGAAAAGAAAGTGAGTCTCGGAAAGCACAAGGTTAGTCACAATTACATGTGATTACTCATTGATATAAGCTTGTAATTATTTGTTGCTTAAATATATACATCAATTTTATCTTTTGCATTCATTTGTCTTGAATGTAATATGGCTTATGTATTCTAAGAATGTCACACAATATTGCCTTGATATGAATGCGGAGAGAGTTATTCGAATTGACTCCTTTGCATTTGATAGGAATTTTGTGTAAAGAATTTGTGAAATTATCGGTCTTAATCATGTACACAAGGAAGTGACTTCACTATGTCTGGAAATATTATGCCAATGAATTACTGGTTAGCAAGCAGTATGGCTGGGACAAGACGTGTAGTCAATTAATTCAACTGTGTAATGAAGTTGCGAATTATTTTGAATTGAGCAATCGACGCATGCTGACCGACACATAGTCCATATAGTGATTTATACTCCACAGGGGCGTAGTAAAGTTTATTGTGTCCACGTTATGTCATAGACATATTCCATTCAGGAATGCGGCTACCTGCTAGGGAAGATATTAAATTCATGGTAATAGGATCGAGTTACAGCGTCAGGTAGCGGACGGACCCATACTAGCCTTAGTTCTGTTGAACGATAAGAGGATATTTGACGTATCGATATTGAGGATTATTGTTTGATCCCAGAAGAAAAAAGGCTGACAAATACGTAGGTTGTGGATTATGCATTTATTTCAAAGGAGGAATATGGCTCCATATGTGCTCCACGCAGGAGAAACGACAGCGGTACGGTTGATCAGGCAGAAGAGTCTGGAGAAAGAGAGCAGGTCTCACTGGACAGTTTATCTGGTGAATTTTCATCCGACAATGACCTATTGCAGAACAATGAGAATAATTTTACACTGACGATACCAATAAAAACAAACTAATGATTTGTGTAGAAAGCATGCCTGTGAGATTTTGACTGTGGCAATCAGGTTAATTCCTCTTACACCCTAAAAACAAATAAACAAATTATTTCAAAACATATGCGTGAATTTTTTCTTCTTGCCTGTATATATAATTTTGTGGTTATGAACTTATATGTTTGCTTTGAGATGCATTCATTTATTTCCTAGACAATATGTGTAATGAAAAGTTCAAATCCAGGCTGCTAACATAATTTTTACGATAAAAATTACAACAGATGGCAACGCCTTGACTCTTCGCTTGGGCCTCTTGATTTAAAATCAGCATGTTAGTGTCTTCATTACAACACCCCAACCCCCTCCCCAACGTTCGTTTGTTTATCGTGGCCTTTTATAGTCCATTCTTTATTTAAATCTCAATTTAAGAAGACAGTTATCACGTTGGGAATATTTCATCGACAAGTTTATGGCTTGGGTTTAAGATTTCATTTATTGTAAGACGGAAGCTGCAATAAAACTGAAGCAACCCGTCAATGCATATGTCGTCGGCTTACTAAGTGTTGACTGTATATATAGGTCATTACAATCTGTGTTCAATCAGGACACTTTTAACAGATATACAATGTTTTATGGTGAAAAACAAAGTAATAAACAATATTCATTTCCCATTTCGAGGAGCTGCGTGGGCAAAATAATTGTTGATAAGAATAAAGTCAGAATTGTATGTATGTATGTATGTATGTATGTATGTATGTATGTATGTATGTATGTATGTATGTATGTATGTATGTATGAATGAATGAATGAATATATACGGACATCGAATTTGTGTTCAGTCATAGGGTGCATACGAGTGTCACTCATAGGGTGCATACGAGTGTCACTGATAGGTGCATACGAGTGTCACTGATAGGGTGCATACGAGTGTCACTCATAGGGTGCATACGAGTGTCACTGATAGGGTGCATACGAGTGTCACTCATAGGGTGCATACGAGTGTCACTGATAGGGTGCATACGAGTGTCACTGATAGGGTGCATATTAGTGTCACTCATAGGGTGCATACGAGTGTCACTGATAGGGTACATACGAGTGTCACTCATAGGGTGCATACGAGTGTCACTCAAAGGGTGCGTACGAGTGTCACATATAGTGTACATAAGTGTGTCATATATAAACTGCAAATAATTTTTTCGTCTTCTTTGTAGCCATTTCAAAGCCGAATATGTCTTTTGAAATACCCAGTGAATTACCCTATGTTCTGTATCAATATCACCATTCGTGTAACGTAAACATTCCCACACGTTTGAAACGAAGCAAACCATTTGGGTGTATTCATATAAACAAACACAAATCAACTTTCTCCAGTTTGTTCAAACACTGCCATTATCTTTATAAGCTCACGAGGAAATGCATGCATTTGACAATCTTGTGGCTAGCAGAGGGTGTTACGACTGTATGGTCATAAATTATACAACACTAAGAAGGAAAACCAAGGAGTTTTATAAAACTCAACAAATAAGTTGATTATCAAAGTTACAAAATGAATGTAAGAGGAACTTACAGCGTTATGAAGCGAATACAAAATAATCATAAAATGATCAATCCAGGTAAAAAAGAATCGAATGTTCCGAATGAATTTCAGATCCTCTAATGTACGTATTACAATGGCATTGTCTTGAACTCTTTTGAATAATTCACAGCTGTCTCAGAATAATGTTCTTGTGTAATGAGCACTTTTTAATTCTAATGTACAATCCCACCACATGTCTCCTCTCAAATTATCTAAACACAACATTAAACACGTCTGCAGTCTGATTTCATCAGGTTTTCAAGTAGTCCATGCAGTCTTCACTGGGTCTCGTTTGTACTTTGAAGTATTTATACAAATATTACAACTTATTATATGCTCATTTTCCCCCCGTTAACTTTACATTGTCAGAATCGTTCAATATTTCCCGATACTGAACGCGCGCGACAATACACATATAGCATTCACGTGAATAAAGGAACTACTTTCTATTGTAAACAAACAATGACGCAGACACCAGCACTTTTGATTGTAAACAAATCAGATACACTCGCGTAAGAGGCTCTTTACGTTGTGGTTATTTAAATTTGTTTCTGAATGAACTAAAACATGTTTTGTGGACTGCAAAAAAACCCAGCTGTTTTGGCACATTCCGCGTTGATATAATGTTACGGATTTAGGCTAGCTACATTATATAAAAGACGGACGATTATGTCCTTACAAATGACATACAAGTGACAAGGCATATACTGTCTTCTTTATCTGGTGATAAGAATTTCAAAATAAAATATACTTACAGTTTTACATCCTGAATTTCCTCAAAATGTTTTTTCTTAATTCTGCAAATCCGAATTACATGAGCCATGTCATAGGTTTTCAATCTGGATTACACATTTCGCAAGAGTGCTGTAATTTCGATGATAAGTGCAATTGCATCCCCCTTACTGCACTCAAAATGAAATACACATCAAGTTCCATAGCGTCTTTTTGAAAATTGCAATTGAAAGACTTAATATTTTTCCCACGTTATTATTTCAAACATTCAATGCCAGAAACAGAAACACATTTGCAGACGTAAACACGCTTCTCCCGCGCCACTTCAATCCGATGTATTTCATGTATAATTTGCACAGATGAATCCAGTCCAAAATCACAAACTTTCGTCGAATCGAAACAAAATACCAAAATATATTCACCCCAGATCAAATGGAAAAGTCATTACAATGCGCATTCATTCACAATATGACTGCAAATTTCAATTTTAACTAGACACGCCATTTTCTTTCGAAAGTTATGTCGACCGCGCGACTAAGTTCAAATTTATCTGGGAGGAGCTATGTGCGCATTAATAATGATGTCATTTTGTAATGTCAAATCTGCGCTTGTGAATTTAGTTTGGAATACGGCATTCATTCATTTACGTTGTTTCTTGCAGTGTATTTTGTTTATATAATTAAACCTTAGGTAGAATAAAAAAAATGAGCATATAATAAAAAGGTTACTGCATTTGTATGGGAAAATATGAACTCGTTTTGTCGGAAGGATATACTGCACTCACAAGTTCGTGCAGTATCCATCCGAAAACTCGTTCACATTTTCCCATACAAATGCAGTAACATATAATATAAGAAGTACAAATGTTTGAGAAGACTTTCTTCACAACAAGATTAAATATTGTCTAATAGATTAAACTTAATTGGATGCTTTGCCCATTTTAGGTATAAATTCAGGACCGGCCTTAGTGAAAGACGAAGAAGGTGGTTGCTTTGGGCTTGCGCAGTCCTGGCCACGCTCTCCAGTTGACAAATATAATATAGGCATACGACGGCAACTCATCTGACCGGGCTCCGCTGATAGCGTGGGACCTTTGGACCTCGCAAACTATAAGCCCTCGTCTGAGTATAATATATTCGAAGAGAGGGAACTACTTACATTCAGAACCATCTTCTCTTCGTCCTGAGAGAAATGAACATTCCATAAGACTGAAATCGTCGTATGTCATGCATACACTTAGTTCGGGTAGAGTTTCAATGTCCAGGCGTTTCTAGCTAAACTGACCAAGGTTGTATTTCTTAAAATAAATTTTAAATACGTTTCAACTAGAAACGATTTGCAAGTTTTAATTTCCATTTTAGAGACAAGTATCCTCATGTTCTAATAAAATAAAATAAAAATACAGAATTTTTTTTTCGAACCGAGTCTTGATACAAACAAATCGATTTCTTATAGGAGCAAATCTTGTGCTACACCACTAGTGTTTGTTATAGCTTCATACACATACTGGATATATAGTCATGTGTTAATTTTATTCTAGGTTAAATCGGACATTTTAAATGGTGTTGGAACCTCATAAGTGTTAACTACATATGCTTCTTTTTACATTTCTTTTATAATTTAGTATCATTTCTTTGACAAAACCAATATTACTTAGTAGCTGACATATTTTCCAGGTACAATGTCCTATCAGAACATTAGTCGACCCCGAGGGTAGCACAAATGTATTTGAAAGTAAGACAAGAAACGGATAATCTGACCAAGGTGTTGAACTAGATTTCAGGAAGGGCAGTGTGGTCGTGTTTGTGTCAGGGAAAAGATTGCTTAAAAATCTTTCGCCCGCATTGATTGTACTTTCAGAAGCTGATATAGCTTACTCTGGCAAGATTTGTTTTCCATATTTTAATAGCTGCTAACGTAGATGTACTTCGGACTTTTTTTTAGGGTAATCATTCGGTCACATGGAAGCAGTCACTTTACCAGCTTTGTGTAACATAGACAGTACATAGTCTACATAATAACTGTAGAGCGCTAACATAAAGACCAGATATGTATTATTACTATTATTAGGACAGAACGTTTGAATAAAAGTAATAATGTTGAAGTTTTATAAAAACTGTCTTATAAGTAAGTTATCAGTAAATTATATTGAAATTAATTTCTACTAAAATATACTGAGATTAATTCATTTATTTTTTTTATTAAAACTATATACTAATTTAATAAAGATTGCGCCCTTATGAGCAAATGCAAATCTCCCTTGCACAATACATTTCTCTTGTATAAAAAAGTCAGCAAAAATTACAATCGGTAAGTTGTGTAAGTTGCTGAACTAGCGGATTCCTAAAATTCTCTTTGACTGAGCAAGTTATAAGCCCCACGCATTTTTTGATAGGAATAAGGTCATGCGGCATAATTGTCTGTCAAATGACGTACTCAGACACGGACTATTCAGTATGAAAGAAATGGGTGCCTCATTCTGATTCGAAATGAACAAACTCTAGCAACTTGACGAATGTCAATGAGGATGCGTTCAAACGTGCGTATAAGTTAAGAACAAGCTTACGCAAAATTAGTTCATTAGTTCAGAATAAGAAAGAGTCTGTCTCTCCTTGCAGGCTAGAACCATCTGTGTCCGTAAACTTTTTTGAAAAAAAGGCACTTTTTATATTTGAGATGTTAACGGTAAAGTTCATATTTTTCAACATTTTGCGTTCAACTATTGAACTTTATACTCTTTATACTCTTTGGCGGTCATGAAGTTAATCGAGATATAACTATCTGTACTATATTCTAAATGCAGAAATTATACAAATGTATGAAGGTGGTAAGCTCGAAGGAAAAGTGTAATCTTATATGTTTTTCGTGTATTTTGAATATAAAGGTTGTATAGATGTATCTCTAGAATGTTGTATTATATCTATCAATTATTTAAATAAAGTTCGTTCGTTCAGAATCAGAAAGAGTCTGTCTCTCCTTGCATAAAGAGTCTGTCACTGTCCCTCCTTGAAGTCGATCCTGACGTACCTTCGCTTGCCGTATTATCCCTCTCTAAAACCATGGACAAAGCCATTTCTAAACTTATGAGTAATTCCTTCTCATAGCCAGAAATGATAAGAAGGTTATGATACAAAAGCCTTATCATAACATTATTATTATTTGCTAATTTGAATTTTGCTTGTATAGCGGCAACATGTAAGTCGCAAGCAATTAATCATCCCCTTTGACAAATTCTTACGTGTTTCTGATAAAAAGTTGTGGAATACAAAATATTCATATTGCATTTTCTCATCAAAGCAACCAATGGTATGCTATATCGCAGAAACTTGAAACTTGCCGCAATTATTCTTGAGATGTCACTAATGAATTTACAGTTTGAACATGAATGGAGCATATCAGGTTCAGAGAGGCCATATGTCAAAAGGTAGAAACGTTTTGTAATGCTTCTAACACTACTATAAAGAAGGAAATCAATCTGCTTTGTGTTACGTCTAGACATTTTTGAAATTAAATAACAAGATCAAATAACACGCAACAATAAATTGCAATTTCCAAAATTAAATAAAATATAAGATCAAACAAAGTGAAAGAATTCAATTAAATTACAGTGTTTGAATTTCTACAATGTAATCCGCATAATGTGCTATAAATTTCTCATTAGTCCGGAAACTGTTCTAAAGTATTCTGAATGAAGTTTGTATAGTGATTATGTGTTATCATGATAACAACACTGAATTCAATAGAAATATTAATCCAAATGTTATTATTTCAATGTAATTTCGTTAATGAAGTATATTACTTAAGTCCTCGAAAAGTTTCACATAATTGGATTGAATGAATTCAATATCAAAGTCCTTGAATATAATCGCATAATCATCAAAGTACTGTTTTAAGCAAAGGTTATTCACTATGCTATATCCACCAACATGTAAATCTCAAATTCCTCGCTGACTATTACTAATGCCGTGTATGAATGACAGAATAAACACGGTGCATATATCTTCAGTGGGGCCTCGAATGGCCGAGTGGTCTAAAGCGCTCTCCGTTACGGATCATTGCCATCTCACCTCTGTCTGCGTGGGTCTGAGTCTCCGATTCGGTCAATGTGGGTATGTGAGAAAGCTTGCCAGTAGCTTCTCGTGGGTCGATGGTTCTTCCCGGGGTTTTCCCGGGTTCTTCCTCCACCATTAATGTATAGCCTATCGTGTGCTGAAAAATGGCGTTAAACCCTACAACAACAACAACAACAACAAAAATATATCTTTAGTTGATTCGTTTTAGACTCTAACGTGTCGGGTTCTATTCTCAGCTCTGTCATGTAAAATAATTAGTTGTAACACATTTTAATCACTGTTTATTATTTACGTTCATTCACTAGTTTCAACCCAAATATTATTTACTTCTATCGTATTTCATACGAAGAATTTCTAATAATTTCTGTTACGAAATGGGGAAAAAAAATTCCACAAAATCAAATTATGAACTAAATTGGTCAAAATATGCCAGGATTATGTTTGAATGTTACCCCACGAACAGCTGACGTTATGATACTCGTACAGACAGGGAACCATTGTAGTACTAGTCTGATTTCGAAATAAACTCACGAAACGGATAAAAGTACAAATTTCAGTTCATTCTTGCACAATGTCATTACCTACTAGTCGTACAAAGTAAACAGTTTATACTGAATCGGGTGAAAAAACGGCTAATTATATGAAGTCTGTCTGTTTGGCAAGATCTGTCAGTTATATTTCTTGAATTTATATGCACAATCAGAGATTGATTTGTTGAATTTGATAATTTTAATGTTGATTGAACTTTTTCCAATCTGTATGATGTAACCATCCCTGTAAATAGATATAGTTTATTCAAGAAAGACCTTAATAAGGCTAAAAAGGTGGAATAATTGGGATATACCGATGAACCGTCAGTGCCGTGGGATGAGTATTTTGATAAGTTAAAACTACGTAGATGCAACTGTAAAAGTAAAGACTGTAATTTCTATGAGTGCCGGAAAAGGGGGTTAGGGTTGGGTCATCCACATGAGGGTTCGAGTTGGGTCATTTTCTTAAATTTTAGTGTTGGGCAATCGTGAAATGTCAGGTAGGATAAAGGACATTAAAAAACCAAACGGTTATATACGACTGTATTGTTTTGTAAACACTTTCCCGAAAACCAACTTTTGACATGACTTCTGGGTCAAAGTTTTTTTTAAACAAAAGTCTTTTTAAAGGAGTATCTTAATATTCAGCGTACTCAAGGACCTTTCTGTTTATCTTGATTTTCCGATGAATGTAGTAGAAAACGAGCCAAAGCATGTGCTAAAATTTTTCTGAATCCATTTATTTCTCTAAGTACCTTGCATCTCATTTTTTTATGATTATAGCTTCAAATAGTAAATAAACAGGTGTGGAGCAAAAATAAATTAAGCTCCCAATAACAGTATTTTGGTTTGATTTGCGTATTACAAATGATATCATAAACTGTCTTCGCCAAGAACTATCTGAATAGACTTAGAGGCACACATTTACTCAGGACGCAATGTGAAGGCATGCTTTTGAAATTCAGAATTTATATATGCCTACCTTGCCTAAACTATATGGGAGATTTTTTATTCGTTCAATTTTGTGCTTTGTCTTTTGTGGACAAATATGCAGATAAAGTCATCCCCATTAATATGTTATATAACTTCCCCTCCAATGTGAATAATACACACAAACGTAACATATATCTATACATACCCAATAGTCCCTTACCCATATGTTCCTTAAATCAAATATCTTATAAAAAAGCCCTTTATCATATTTATTGAAATCTAGGCCTCTTGGTAATAGTTTTGTTTTTGTTTTAAACAATTTTGAAATTTTTTACTAACTTAGTACATAATTAATTGCGCATTTAATTAATTTGTCTTTCCTGGTATGAGGAGTGGTAGCCGTATATGTTTAAATCTTTGACCTCTGTTTTATTATTTCAAAAAAAAAACAAAACAAAACAATAAATATCCACGTGTATGGTACCAACATTTTAAAGTGGTACTGTTCTTTGAAAATGTTTTTACATTTCCGAGTCATGATCACTCAAGGGCACAGTTTACATTATTACGTACTAGACAAATTTAATAGCCCTAGTGCAAGATATATATATTTTCGAATCACGTGTTTCCGGTTCGTGTTGCGGAAATAACAAGAAATTACGTGTAATTTTAAGGCTATGTTAGAAATTTATCATTTTCCTGCTATATAAACTGAAGTCACCTATATGCTGCACACGAATGCCTGTTCTAAGTACACTTCTGGAACAAAAACAGGTAAGTAAATTGCAAGTGTGGTCATTTGTATCCTCCGGAAATTAATCATTAATCGTGATATTCCATCTCTTTTGGACGGCATAAACCATATAAAAAGTATTTAAATATATGTTTCTTCAGTACGAAATAGGCTTATTTGAACTCAGATTCATATCACGGTCCCCGCTATTGTGATTTGCTGAATCCATATACGAATCGTATGTTTAGCCGTGACATGTTTTTTATTTAGTTATTTCTTTATTTTGTAGCCATGAACACCCTGTTAGTACTCTGCATAATTGCATTAATTTCAACCATCGGTATGGCTTCCGGATACCTCATCGGAAGCCCCTACGGCGGTTACGGAGGTTATGGAGGAGGAGGAGGTAGCGGGTTTTCATGTGAGTAGCACATACGTATTTTCATGTCGTACGAAACGTATAACTGTTTGAAACATGGACCGTACTCATATCGTCCTTTATTTCTCTTTATGATCCTCGGGGATTGAATATTGCATTGCATTTGGTGACGATATTGTTTCATTTGTGCTACCCCATGGTTTATTTTATAAATATTGTCATTTACAATACTCTTCTCGAATGCAGTAGAAACATAAGCTTATATATATATATATATATATATATATATATATATATATATATATATATATATATATATATATATATATATGAAAACAAACCTACAATTTGGACTAATTTTGTAAACTTTGACATATTATTAGACATATTATTATAAGACAATGTGAGTTCTGTACCATTTCAACGTTAACATCCACATTGCTTAATCTTTTTGCAGTTATCTTCCTGATTATTATCCTCATAATTTTCATGCAAGGCTCTAGTTTTGGAAAGTAGTTAGCAGACCATAAAACTATGGTAAGTACGTAAACTGAACGTTTCTTTCTTCCTTTGGCTTTTGTTATGAACATATATATATACATTCTACATGCATATTATATATATTTCATAATTTCCAACGGTTATATATCAGAATGTATCGTATCATTCTTGACAGGACAGAACTAGACTTTCATTTATTCCCTTACTTTTCGAAACGTACTACGGTATGAACAAAACAATTCATTAGCGAAAATGGGTACATAACGTGCTTGGAATCAACCAGAACGACTGGATAAAATCACAAATTCTTGCTGCCAGATGCATCGCTTTGTAAATATGAGACAATTTATATATTTTGTGTGTACACCAGGAGACGTGGACATAAAATATTTTGGATATTCCAGGGACTTTGTTATGTAACTGACTTACATTCCTCTAGTGCATAGATATATAGATAGACAGGCAGATATATAAATTCTTGTTAGATCCATATAAGAATAATCGAAGTCAATGAGAATGAGAAATCTACTTCTTAGATTGATGCACAGACATTTTCGACAAAACCACAAAGTCTGTTTATATGTAAATATGAACATATAGGCCAGTTATATTTGCCATAATGGTTTGCTTTTCCTTTCCAGGAATACCAGACGACTTTCATTTGGCTGAAGTTTTTGTATTGTTTAATTTTGGTAACAGAATTTTAACCTATGACACCAAATTGGATGGGCGAATTGTAGCTGAGATACATAATTATTTATTACAATACATTCATATATATTCATATTGATATATATATATATATGATAATAAATTATACTTACATTACTAATGCTGTTTTGGTAATGTTAGAAAATATTGTATTCGGTATATTACTCACGGAGTATTATGTTCAAGGCTCCAACTCACATTCTCTCCATCTAACCCACTCTCTCTCCTTAGTGGTTCTCCCTTTCTCTGACATAATTTTCTCTTCCACTATCATGAGCATGGGAAATTACCAATTTAAACTCACTCTAACTATTTAGCGGACCGATGAACTGACTTTATTTTCTATTACACATAGACTACTGCAGACTTATTTAAGCTCCGAATATTTCCACTATCTTTAAAAAACAAGAATGAATACCATTATAAACTAAAAGAAGATTGCCGCTTGCCCTAACGTATTTAAACTAAGGAACATTTACATATGAAAAAATACATAAATATCTTTAGAAGTATCACAGTTGGTATCGAGTACATTCGTCTTTTACTGACTTTAGTAATCGAAATAATAACATATGTCTGCGTGGCTTCTCTCGCAAAATAATTAATGTTACAAATATAATAGTATACAAATTCTTCCAGCGTGTTTGGAATATATTTGGCATTACTAATCTAGCGATTCTTATAGCGTTATAAATATATATATATATATATATATATATATATATATATATATATATATATATATATATATATATATATATATATATATATATATATATATATATATATATGAAAAGTGTGGATAAAATATTCATTCATTTCAAATCCTAAATCTTCGAAATTGCGATGGGGATATTTAGGGAAATATCACAAGAGATAAATTTACACATAGGGTAGCAGTAATCGATAGTAGCCGTGATTGACGGGAATATTTATCAATGGGATTTGTATCTTGTAGGAAAGAACTTTTCTTGAATAGTACATACTTACGAACGTGGAAGTAACCTTTGATGTAAAGGGAGACATAAAAACAATCAAACACATTTGCTGTAGGGAGACATAAAAACAATCAAACACATTTGCTGTATCTCGAAATGTATGCAGCCCTTATTGTATGCATGCATAGATAACCCCATGTTTGCCACTTTCAGCGCAATTAATGAACCTGAGAAACAACTGACAATTAAATTTAATGCAAGTCCCCCCAAAACAAATGCTGCGTTTGTTGATGCAATTACAAAATGGAATTTCAATAAAAGTAGAAGAAAATAAATACGTATATGGAAGTATTAGAATATTAGACGATATTTGAACTGATATAATGACCATTGATATAATGCTGGTGTTTGTCAAACATTTACCTTCACATGGTGCTAGCAATGATCAAACTAATAGCATTACTCAGTGTATATATTCCTCAACGACTGGTGTCCTTCATTCAAAATACATAGCTACATATATGCATATGACATACTTACAGATACACATATACAAACGAGATGACTGACCACATCCCATATCCAGATATTTGCATGGTATCTCACATGAGAGGTGGGAACAAAATAGTCGTTTTGTTAGTGAATAAAACGTGAGTTATATGTAAGTCTCTACTTTGGGGCGCAGTGTGAAACTCTGTAAAGCCAACGAGGCACTGAATGATGCAAATTAGGTGTTACAGTGGTGTCTTTCACTTAAAACATGATAAAGTTTAAAGTGTACAAACTGAATTTAGAGATGACATAATATATCACTAAGCTTAAGAGCCACGCATGCGTGATTTATGTTTGGACTATTGCCTGCAAATGGAGTGGAGCGAATACTTCATATTGTGCCGTATTTTTCACTGGATTGCAAGTGTCTACACCCGACAACCCCAAACCGTTTCGAATTCGTTGGTGTTGTTTATAGAAACCTTAATACCGAAATGTATGCAGTTGCACATAATAGCGGCAGATATTGTACAACAGTCCTTTAGCAGCAGGGAGGGCGAATCCTACAAGTTTTTAGGCAAAATAAATGCCGAAAAAACCGCGAGTAAACACAATTGTCGCCGTCGTTGCTGCGTTTTGTTGTCGTCGCCCTCCCTGCTGCTCTCTATGAAACCAATTTATCCAAAAATCGTATCTAACCCGACTCGATACCGTGTTCGAGGATCATGTAAATTTATTGTTATAAATCCGTGCGGAGTTGACTGAGCCTGACTAAATAAATTTCTAAACTTAATTATGTCCATGTCACCGCTGCACCAAGTCTGATGTATATTTCGTAACGTGTGTGTATCAACTCCGTTAAACGCAGCAAGAATATTACAGTTATCCCTGATCACTTTAGGAATTTGAGTATATCGTTGGGTTACATAAATCACATCAGTGTTTTTGTGCCTGCCTCTGGAAAATATCCTGGCAGGATTTGATTGTTTATCCAACATCACATCATCGTACACAACTAAATTATTAATAAATCCATCAATATCTTCTACAGATGGTGCTTCATTAATGTCAGTTATAAATTCAACAACATCATCACCGTTTTCATTTAATGATTTTGCGCTTTCATTACAATCTTTTAACACTTCGTAGCATCGTTGATCGTCTACACTTGGTGCTACCAAATACAACTTGTCCCACTTCATCCATTTCATTATTAAATTTAACAACAACTGTGCTTTACCACTCCCAGATGGTCCAATTATAATCATACGAACAGAATTTGGTAGCGCTGCGTGATGCTTAACTGGTTCTCGTTTTCTTGTAGCAGAAAAGTCAGTGATTTCCATTAGAATAATATAATATAGATATGGATTTATATTGTGTGAAATGTAGAGCACGTATCCCAACAAGTGATCTAACAACCATTACAACAACAACAAAAAAAACAAAACAGATCTTCTGTTTCGGGCAAGTGTGAGCGATGCGGTACAAAAAAGTTTAAATTTATCTTCAGTGGCAAATCGGCGCCAAAACCAAAGTCAGCGCCAAAACCAAAGCCAAAACCAAAGTCAAGTAAAAATAAAAGGAGGTGATATTGCCTCCAAGTTAGCAAAATTACCAGGGGCTCCGTGGGCAAAATACCCAGGAGAAAAACATCTCCCAGGATATAATTACTGTGGTCCTGGAACCCGACTTGATATCAGACTTGATGACCAAGATCGACCAAAACCCAGAGAAGAACCAATAAATGCTATCGATAAAGCGTGTCATGCGCATGATGTGGCTTATAAAAGTAAAAATCTACAAGATAGGCATCTCGCGGATGTGAAATTAATTTACGCGCTAAATTCTATTACTGAAAAATTCTCTCAAAGAAAGGTTAGCCAGTTGGTTAATAAAGTCCGCGATGAAAGGTAAATTAGCGCTAGGCGCAGGTAATTAATTATAATGGAGTCGATTTATTATTCCCCAAGAGGATACTGGAGGGGTAGCGCAGCAATTAGTAAACTTGCCAGTGCAGCAAAAGTCACACGTGATACTGCTAAGAATTGGTTATCCAAACAGGCAATATGGCAAATTTATCTACCGCGTCCTAGAAAAATTAATTTTGCACATTTTAATGTTAGTGTGCCAAATGAAGTTCATCAAGCTGATATATTATTTCTACCACATGATACCGTTCGTCGTCGAACATACAAGTACGCGTTAACTGTAGTTGATGTTGCAAGTAAATACAAAGATACAGAACCGTTAACGACTAAAACAGCATCTGAGGTTGCTTCTGCTTTTGAACGAATTTATCAACGAGGACCTCTGCGATGGCCAAATCTATTGCAAGTTGATCCTGGCAAAGAATTTCAGGGTGCAGTATCATCAACGATGAAACAACATAATGTCACCATCAGACGAGGACAGACTGAGATTCATCGTGATCAGGCAATTGTTGAGCGATTTAATCGAACACTTGCTGAGCGGTTATTTGGGTATCAGTACGCGAAGGAATTCATTCAAGACAAGAGATCTTGCGAATGGGTTGCAAGATTACCAAGCGTGATAACTGCATTAAATAATGAAATAACTCGAACAACCAAAATGAAACCTATTAAAGCAATTACCAAAAAAAAATATGCCCGTACAACGACGTGATTTTCCAGCGCAACCATTACTGGGCAATGTCACTGTGAGATATTTATATGAACCAGGTGAACTTGAAGGTGGTAAAAAAAGAGCGACTGATCCTATCTGGAGCATCACGACACACAAGATATCTAACATAACTAGATCCACTGGTAGGCAAGCAATCTACAGGCTGTATTCAACTGCTTCTCAACGTGGATTCACAAGTGAACAATTACAAGTAATTCCCGAGAGGACACACAATTACCGCCCAAATCACTTAACTAGCGCCACGACTTCGATTACACTCAAAACAGGTCAGCATCACCTTTTGTCGTGTATGACCGCGACTATTATCTTTTCTGTCAACGGTGAATTGTTTAGGATTTTTATTAGTGTAACACCACAACATTATACAATTACAGCTCGCACAGTGATTATTCTGCTGTTGTTTCAGTGTCACGATAAATTCAACATCGAGGTCGAAATCGTGATTATTTTTTTTGTCACTCTGTTTGTAACCGGTTAATTTTGTTCTTATTATATCACTGTTGTTTTCATTATCATCAGCCATTGACTCTTCCAAAACAATTCTTCGCAATTGAGATATTCTTCTGACTCGAGACACTGCCAAGTAAACTAAGTTTGACCACTCGATTCGATCATCAACAATCCAAACAACTGTATCAGAAATAGTCAGTCCTTGAGATGAATGAATCGTCATTGCGTATCCTAGCGTCCACGGGGATTTGTTCATTTTTAATGCATCTTCAACAACATTGACATCAACTGTGACAATATCATTTAATACTAAATTCTGTTTCTCTGTTTTCACAGGAATATCAACATCTATATTCTGTAACCTCGTATCAACTGGTCTATAACATAACGGCACTGGCAACATTGGGAACTTTTCTCGTTGCAGTAAAAACAATTTCATCTGAAGTGTGTCTCTGACTATCTTTCTACTTGCCACTATCAAATCGTTTGGTCTCCACGTTTTCCAAAAGTCGCTCATTGAAGTCTCTAAAATTATTTTGCGCATAATTTCACATTGAATTTTATTCGGATGTAATCTGATTAATGTTGTAAATTCCTTCAACGTTGCATCAAGAGATCTGTAATCATCAGACACTTCTTCATAATAATCTACAAAATCTTTTAACCACAAATGCGGAGATGGACCAACAAAAGGTGGTGGCTGACCATGATCGCCGCACATAACGACTGCAGTATTTTTTGTTAATTGCCAATCGAGAAATGTTTTTAATATATCTAACGACACTGTGTCTATTTCATCCCAAATAATATTGCGCGGAATATATTTTGTTCCCATTCGATCTGGAGTCCACACACCACCGCTGTATTTGAAAAATCTGTGATAAGTACAAGAATTAATTCCTCGTTGTTTCATCTCCCTGGCGAGTCTGTGTGTAGGTGTTAGCACAATCATATCTGAATTTCGAAATAATTCAATCGCTTGAGTTGTCTTAAAAGAACTCCCGGTCCGTTCAAATAAACGGTTTTGTGTCTAGTGATTGGATCGTTCACAGACGGCGTCGACGACATTTCTGATAATTCTGATTTGCAATAATTATCTTTAATCGCAACATCAGCGGATTCACAATATCCATGTAGCATTTCCTTTTTTATTCTCCACGAACTCCATGATTCATCATTGCTTGTAAAACGAGCCAGTGCTTCTGATTATCTTTTATCGATATAAAATGAATCCGTTGCAACTCTAACTGCGGTGTCGGGAAATCTATTTACTTGCGATAGCAAATTTATAGAAACATAAGCCAGCATCGAAGATCTTAAATGTGTGTATTGAGGTGATTCTCCATTAATATAACTTACAATTGTGCCCAACCGTGTTCCGTCGGACAAGAAAGCGTACTCCCGATTACAAAATATATTTCTCGCAGCGACATCAGCAATTATAAAACTTAATTAAGTATCATCCATAATCAATCGTGAGTGATGTCGTTTATGATCGTATGCACCACCTTGAGTAAACTTACCGATTATTCTTCTACCGAGATCTTTTGCTGTTTTTTCACTATTGCTGAGTTTAATTTTAAGAATATTAGGAGCGTTATTGTTGATGACATCCATGGTCTGATGGGGACACTCTCGTGCATATTCCTCAATGACTTCATCGAGACTGATACGCTCCGGTGTTGGTAACCAAACCGAAGTCTGCGGTCGATATAATATAATTGCTTCACTGACCGTCAACGATACCAGTATTCGGCTGTCAAGCATATATAGCAATAACACTATTGGTGTTCAGCGTTTCTCTGAGAAATGTCTGCCAAACCAAACATAACAAATCGGATGAAGTTTTTCAGCTAGCGCAAACGACGTTACACGAGCAAATCCTGTCAGGTCAAAATCGGGTAAAGGACCATTTATAGGAACTCGCGTCATCGAGTTCGTGGGATGTCCAAATCTTCTAAAATATCCACTACACTCGCCCATCCCAAGAAAGCTTCCCGGATAACATGCAACCATGTCCACGGAAGTGATATCCTTGTGGTCATACTTGGTATTCCACAAACCGCCATGTCCATACTCGACACAACTCAATTGTATATCTTCAAGAAACTCACTTCGGGTTGGCTTCCATGAATTTCTTTCTCTGGCGGCGTGAGCGGCAACTTTCGGAACTGTAAAACAATTAGTTAATAACTGCTCAGTGTTTTCTGAATATTTCTCTTCGAGTTTTTTCATTTGTTGCTGCAGAAATTCTGTCCGGTATAATTCACCGTTAGGTCTTACAAATTGATCATACTCGCCATCTTCGGAACTTTCAAACAACCACATCGACACAGGGTCGTTTTTGCTTATCTGTTTAATAAAATCAAATATATTTCGCGAATAATATTTCACAGCACGATCCCGCGGAAATATCGTAACTGAGTTAGTTCAAGCGTGAGCGTTATGATCAATGATATTTATTGGAGCTCCGTTCCGATTATATTTCGATTTGTATAATACTTCTTCTATTATCGTTGTTACGGTTATGGGGAATCTTAATGCTTTTTCTAGCTCGGCAACATCATTTATTGACGCTCCTGTATCCTTGACTTTTTCAGCCCACGCTGCTATCTTGGAACGTCTTAGATCAGTTAGACCGTTTCCGCGCATCGCATTTTTGAAATGTTCCATTACTCGCTCGGCTACAAAATTCAGCTTTGAGAATCTCATTGGGGTGAGTTTACTGATTTTTTTTTTTTTATCGGATAGATTCCATAAATGACCGCGGTCACAGGATACACTCGAGTGTAATATGGTTTATCAACCCCAGTCAGCATTCCTGGTTTGGAATCTTTACTTAACAGAACGGTTTTTTCATTAGCAAAGACAGGGTCATTTTTATCACGGATAATCCACGTATCGGAATCATCTTGCACAATAAATTTTATTCCGACAAAATATTTCTGATTATCAAAGAGATAATCGATAATTGTTTTCGCTCGTGCATCATTCATTGTAGCATCAATGACAGAGTCAACATTGACTTCGTCAATGTCGCGTATAATTTTAAATGTGTACCATACGTGAGATGCTCCATCATTACGAAATTCTTTTTTGGCATTCCTGATAATATCAAACAGATCAGTCAGGGCTCGTCTCCGCGAGTCAAGGGTTAGTCTGTCAAGATCGAATCTAGAAGCTTTCCAGGGCTTGATTGCAGATAATCTTTCGAGCTCCTCCATATTATATTTAAGACAAACATTTAAATAAGAAATATTATATATAATGAATCAGTGCAAGTGGTTTAAAGCTGGATCTGTAACTCCTTGTAATAAATCCTGCAAAAAAGAATTCTGCGGGGAACATTCCCAAAGCGTCCGAAAGGGGAGTTTAGGACCAATACCCTGCCTGCGATGTGGTGTTGGGGTCAGGGGTAAAACACAGTTATGTGCAAGTTGCGCAGGAAAGAGATACCGTGAACTTTAAAGATATTATAACAAAAATAAATAAATAACGATGTTGGGCTAAAATGTGAGCGCGATTATTTAACTAGGTTTTCAAACAAATTATAAATTAGACAAATACATTATTATATAAAATGAATAAGAATTTGTCCCACATCCTATCATTAAGAATTACGAAGCGAATCGTAATGGAATAGTCAGACATTGCAAGTTGAAAAAATCAGTTGGTTTTGTTATTAATACTGATTATTTAATGTTTAGTGTTACTGAGAAAAAGAGGTATCTCTGTCATCGTTTCGTGTTCGAGGTATTTAACGGAGAGATAAAAGATGGTCTTGTGATCGATCACATTGATGAACAAAAACTTAATAATAATTTATCCAATCTGAGGGCTGTCACACAAAGCCAGAATTGTAGGTCTGGTAATACTGGCTGTAACAATAAAAGAGCCAAGGGAGTTGTATCCAGAAATTTAGATACGAATGAAGAAATAATATTTCATTCAATGTGCGAGGCTGGCAAGTATTTTGATATTCACAGATTCTCAATACACTCCGTGGCAAAAAATATATGCAAATCTGCCCTTTCAAAAAAATAGTCAACAAATTGTTTTTCATTATTTACTTCACTAAAATCCTGAAGTTTTTAATGTAAATGGGAGATAACTCCGTTAAGCATATCTCATGCATTTAGTTTCCTCCCCTTGCGCAACACTCCTTGAGATGTCAATTTATCCAGCGCGGCAGAGCGGTATACAGCCAATTGCATACACACTGCGTCACAGTCTATAACACTTCCGCGTTTGTCAGTACAGGTAAGTGTTATTTTTCATAAGCAATATAAATTCTGTGTTAGATCCAACTTAAATTTAGAATCCAGTTCAGAATTTAAATTCAGTGTTTAAAATCTAGTTTAGTAGAACTTGTTAACTGTAGCGATATACACTACAAACGGGTAAACAGTTCTCCGTGTTACGATCACAACAGGGTCTCCAATTACTTCCCGTTGATTTTATCAAAGAGTATCACAAAGGCGGGTGTACAATAAATAATAATTTTTTTCACAGATAAAATGCTTGTTTTACTGAATTCGTTTGGTTTTCTGGTTCATCTGTATTTTTTCCGCGATTATATTTAAGAAAACAAGTACGAAAAACCGAGTGAGCTAGTTTTGAACTTCCAAGTATCAGTCAGTTTATATACTATAGCGTCCGAATTATGTACGGGGTTTCGAAACCCAACAAAGTTGCACAACTTTCCGCGTTATCACCCTGACGGGTGACATTTTACACCTCGCGGGATTGATTTTGGGGGAGGGTGTGAAATTTTGTTGAGCGTAGAATATAACCCCGTATCTGTCTGTCCTGTCCTTAGTTAAAAAATACATGTCGTACTGTCCTAATACATGTTGTACTGTCCTAATACATGTTGTACTGTCCCTGTAAACTTGCTAAGATGCGTTGGCACCTTAGAAGCTTACAAAACTATATGTTGTGCTGTCCTAATATATGTTGTGCCGTCCCTGTAAACTTGCTAAGATGCGATGGCACCTTAGAAGCTTACAAACTATATGTTGTACTGTCCCTGTAAACTTGCTTAGATGCGATGGCACCTTAGAAGCTTACAAACTATATGTTGTGCTGTCCTACTGTAAACTTGCTAAGATGCGATGGCACCTTAGAAGCTTACAAATGTGTATATATCTGTATTCCTCTGAACCCGCTAGCATATCATTTGGGTAAGCTAGAGGTTCAACATGGGGAATGTTTTGTCTTTCGCAAACACGCCCTCTGGGCTTTCTAGACTGTTATTTGACAGGTTAGGGGCTCACATGGGGGTTGTGTTTCCACTCCTGAGTTTGGTAGGATGTCATAAGACACCATAGAGACTCAAGGAGATGGGGTGTGCATTTTTTCTTTTAAATATATAATATTTATATACATATGAATTACGAAAATATAAATGATGTGATTGTTGCTATTAAAAAATTAGAAGAGCGCGGATTTAATATATCCGATAAACTAAATCCTGAAACAATCATGTCTGACTTTGAATCACTACATGAAGCTAAATGCGCAGGGCGTTATTTTCTTCCTCCTCAATACCGATTTATAAAGAGGATCCAGACGAATTTATATAAATCGCTGGCTACAGTAGAAGAAGCACGAATAAATGAATTTGTTTCGTTGTCTCGTGCAATTGAAAAAATTAGATTGGAATTAGCTCAAGAATATGAAACAAGGAAGGTGATAAATACTCGTGTAAGAAAGCTAAAAAATTGTATGTCCGTTGAGGAAGTCGAGGAAGTAAATACCTAGAAATGAAGTCAAGTACTTGGAAATGAAATTGAAAGTAAAAAAAAATATATCACTTTTTTTTTTGCTTTGTATCAGTCCGAGTTAGATAATATTGCCCTTAGTCGATTGGATTTAACGCAAGAGTGAGCATAATTGAGAATTTGATCTCGGTCACATACAATTGAAATAATATGCTCGCGTCTGAGACTATCTAACTGTTGCTGTGTTAGTAAGAAATCTTCGTCTCCGTATTCGCCAATAATACATTTAACGTTAATTTCTTCTTGGGTAAATGCGGCTTTAACTGCTTGCTCGAGCGCTTGTTTGTCATACACGAAAACATTTATGTGGTGGTACATATTTAAATATTTCGAGACCTAAATACGCGTATATACTCTAAAATTTGAGGTATACTGCAACGCGCGATCACAATATGATCTTTTTTTAGTCTTTGTAGTTGCGTATCAGTCAATATAAAATCGTCAGTGCCGTATTCATCAACGATTATTTTTTCCGGGGTAACTTTTCCGGTTTCGACAGCTTCATCATGAAGTTCTTTGCTTTGTATGAAACATTTTACGCGGTGTTACATTATATAATAGTCGCTTGATTAATTGTGAAATCGTAAATGATTTTTCAGTAAAAAATAAATTTGTCTGCAGATTACTAAATTCGCATGACTTTTACTAGTAAATACCCTATCAAAATTGAGAAATTGGTCGACTTCTGTGATTCTTTTCTAGTAATTACCCTATCAAAAATGAGAAATTGGTCGATTTCTGTGATTTTTTCTAGTAATTACCCTATCAAAAATGAGAAATTGGTCGATGTGTACAAGATATATATAAAATAAAATATTTTTACTGTTCGGCGAAGACCGAAAATCGTAGATTTTTAAGATTGAAAATCGTTTCACGATTTCACAAGTAAATTAATATGTAGTGTTTCATTCCGTAAATCAAGAAGGTGACCGCTCTGGTCTGTTAGTTTAAAATTTATTCTGGTCAGCCACGGATTGTGACATCGTAGATAGACTGGATTGATCGGCTCTTGCACAATCAGAAATCCAGGTGGTACATCTTTCGGGGTGAATGAATAAAGAACAAATCCTTGCTGGGCTTGATTTGATACTGTCATGTCCGTGCTGTAACTGCCATCAATGACATCACACACAAGATTGACCGCGACCACTTCAGTTATATTTACGATGCCCGGAGATACATGTCAACCTTGCCCTTCGGGGTCATTGTTTTGGCTGAGGATAGTTGCCGGTGGTAGTGTTTTTCTATGTTTTTGTCGTATTTGAGAAAAGAACTCATCGATGATTTTGTCGACAGATTGTTTTAGTTCGGCTGGGGAGATATACCCTGGAGGTTTAAATGTTAAAATATCAGCCTCTGTTTTTAATGAATATTTATTTAAAATTCTCTGTTTATCATTATGGTCAGCGAACTTATCTACTATATTCATTAAATTAAAACGAACACTTTCCATATGTGATGCAATCATATTTAAATCTTCTAAGAAAAAGATAATTCTCCTGTATGTAAAATCTGATATATCCAGTAGATATTCTTTAAAGGTCTGGCGTAATATCTTCAGAGTATCTTCATGATTTCGACTAATAATATTAAAATAATCGGTAATGTGGGATAAATTAAACCAAGTATCATTATCTCTTGTAAAAGTAGCAACCTTGTATGAATAAAAAGAATCATGAAATACATCTACAACTCGAAAAACCCAGTTCATATTATTGTCAAAAAATCTAAATTTATTTATCGCATTAAAATCTAAAGTTCTAAATTTATGACATAAAAACGACAAGTAAGATGTCGGATTAGAATAAACATCAGAGAAACCAATTAATTTATCTGATTGCTTGTCTGTGACATAGTCAGATCTCTTAGGTTGATAGTATTGGTGTCGTCGGCGGTGGAGTTTCAGGCCATCCTAACACTGTTCTGATCGAACTATTATATATATCCACGGCGTAGTCTGGGGTGCTTATTTCGATGGCAGAAGACAGCGTTGGCTCATGAACAGTTATTGTTATTTTGGATATTTGTTGTGATATTTTTTTTTCGACGTTGTAATTCTTCATTGATTTCTTCGATTTGATAAGACCCGGTTGGTAACCGAATGACGTTCCAGTCTGGTGTGCCATCGGGTTTATTTTTATGTGCAAACACAACGAATTATTTGCTGGTAATCCACCGAACGATTTTGATCTGATATTGGGCCAACTGTGATATACTCGTAATTGTGCTAACGAGATCTCGTTTACTGGAATCGCAGTTGAAAAATTAATACTGAATTCTGGTTTAGTCGAGATTACTGTTATTGAAGAAGTTCGTTTTGGGCTTGTATTTGTGGCTATCTGTTGAAGTAATTCCGCCATTGTTGTTATTTATCTTTTGTTGCTTCAAATGACCGGTGTAGTCTTCATACATCTTTGCCATTAGCGTGAATTCGGAATCTGATATTGTTGTATCGTCGAGACTTGATGATATCAACGACGATAATTTCGAGTAGGCGCTCGTGGCCGCATTGTTTAACTTTTCATACTCGTGCAATTTTGTTAGCGCGCATGATGATATTTATTTCGCACTAATATTAGCAACGCCTGCAATTGTCGTTGATGTTGAAACTGTAATTGTGACCGCGATTGCAGTTGTCACTGGTGTTAGCGCTGATAATAATACTCCCGTAGATGCAACTATCGCGGATACTGAATACACTATTGTGTCTAGGATGATTACACGCCGCTTGTATTTTTTTTACTTTTATTGTGCATTCGTTAATGGTATTGTTTAACTCTGATTGACATTCGCGTACTTGATCGTACCTATATTGCTGAGCATCCAGTGTTGTCATTGATGCTGACTTTTTTAACGCCATTTTATTATTTTACGCAGTAACCAATTGAGGCGTTTCAGCTACAAATTCCAAACACCACCAGTAAGATCTTGCGGTTAATTTCCTGTCGGCGGATTCCAGTATAAATGTTCCCTTGTTTAATATGATAGTTACAACCCCGGGAAACTTGTCAGTGGAATGTCGCCAGGGGTATGTTTTGAAGATTTCAAATTTAGCGGCACTAACACAGACAGCCTATACACTCCAGTGACTGTTGCTGTATACTTAATAGTATTATTTTGTTTAGACCATGTTGCAAATCCAGATGACACCGTGTATACTATGTTGGTAATATGCCCGGCAGTTACTCCAGATGAGATTTTAATCAAACTGGTTTTGTTAACGATCTCAGGAATCCCACTTACGATATCTTGCTGTGTTTGTTTGATCGTGTCAGTGTTAGTTTTGATATCAGAAAGCTTCATATCGATGACAGGAGGAGTTGCAAAGAACTTATCTGTGGTCTCATCGGTTTTTCTAAAGTTTCTACGGAGATTTGTAAACGCGTTTACATGAACATCATACTCGGACCGCAACGTGGATAATTTACCGTCAACGGTGTCAACGTAACTTTTTGTCGCGGCATCTTCTGGGGATGTTGGATCTCTTAACACAGTTATTTTGTTACCGTTCATGCTGAGTTCACCTGTCATTGTATCACCGGTCTTTTTTACGCGTTCCCCTGCAGCTTTTTGCGTATCATCTCGCAGCACCGCGATTGATATCAGCGAATCTCTGATTTTTCCGCTGTCAGTGAACACAGGGATGTTACCCGGAGTAGCTCCAATAACCCTACGAATTATTTCATGCCATTTGATATCGCTGGTTTTTAGTTTTCCGTGTCGGTCCTGAAAAATAACAACCTCATCTGGGTCTATTCCGGTCAGACTTAAAAGATTATCGATTTCATCTTTGGTCGCATCTTTTGATAAATCTATATTGGCGCGCTTTACCTTTCTGTTGAGAAGAGATCTTCCGTAAATATCAACCATTATTTGATAGGAAACTGTTTAAATCGACCCGTGGTATACTCGTGCACGACTTTGTGAGGTGGTTTGGTTGACGCTGATATCTCATCGAGAACATTTAATACTTCACGACCACATATCGGAGGATCGGTCAGTGTTTGTGTTGGTAGCGTTGAGTACCAAACTTTTGTCCCTGTGTTTGACGCGGTTATGTCTTCTGTATATTTTAGAAATTCAACTGGCGGTGCTAACCTATACGAATCGAAATAGATAATTCCACGTGGATCGATCGCGTAAGCAACCCAGTGAGTTCCTGGACCGTTACTGTTATCAAGATTAATAATTCCGGTTTCTGGATTATTCGGTTGTTGTGATAACTGATCTCTCATAAAGACGCCTCTAAAATTTGTTATATTTAATTGTTTAACAGCATCGAATAAATCAAAATTTGACATTGGTGTAAAACCTAGAACCGTTTTGGGTACCATGATGGTGGAGTTCCTGGAAGTCTTAACCCGCGTCCCATTTTTTTGTATCCTTTTCCAGTCGCCTTTTTTAATGCCATTCCAGCAGCTGTTTCAACAGCTCCTAACGCGGCGGCCTTAGCGACAGCTGGGGCAGCAGCAGCTATCAGTGCTGGTATCGCGGCAAGAAGAGGAAATATACCACCGGTTTTAATCATGTTTTTGACCGCGGATGGAGAAAAATCAAGTTGAGTTCCAGTTTTTGCTTGTTTTGCTTTATTGAAATGATTAAGTTGTGTTTTAGTCAACGATAGTTTATTTGGACCACCATTAGCGATTTGATCATGTTTTAAAGTTATTTTTACCCCACATGTGCTCGCGTTTTTCGGTTGTAATTTTTTCGCCTGACCAGGAGTAAGAGTGACATTAACGTGACTGTACGACATTTTTATTTAAATTGGATTGATCTAATTGCCTGCACACATTGTTGTAACAGCTACATGTTTTCGGAAATCTACATGTTTTCCACTGGTGCATCAACGATTCTCATTCGACCACTAATACCTTCAAGTAACATTGCTTTGTCACTGAGAATGACCGCGATTGCTCTATAGGGACCGTGAACACCTGCCGCACCAACATGGTCGGGAACTGGTAGGGCGCCGACACGAGCTCGAAAATATATATCAACAACAGACTGCTTGGATAAATCAAGATGCTCCAGCGAAAAGTAATAAATCGGGTACAAATTTGTAAAATCAAACTGCGATATTTGCGTCCCAGTGTCTATATTTGTGTTACCGGACAAGAATGGCAGCCAGCGATGATATGCGCGCGCCACATGATTATTTGTAAAACTTAATGATATATCTTCGGATGGTTCTTGTTGTCCGTTTATTCTCAACGAAACCTCGGTAACGTCAAGTTTGTCAAATATCATATGAGACTATTTCTGATTACCCGTCCGATGAATACCTTGCAGCGCAATGAAAATGTGTCGCGGTGCGGAAACCCCCTGTTGTGATGCTGTATGCCAAGTAAACACATTTCTGACGAAACTTTGAATAGCGTCTGTAGTTACTGTAAGCCACGATAGCAATGATTTACCGCCTTGATTCATAAAAGAGAGCAGTCGCGGTTCTTCTGTGACCGATGGAGTTAATACCGGCATCCACAATGAGAGTTTTGTTATTCTTACCATACCAGCAGCAGCAACACCAGCCCCTCGCCAGATTATCATCACCTTTTCTATGAAGCACTTCAAAGATGATCCTTCTAACATCCCTACAAAATCCAAAGATTTGATTTAGTGGAATCGCACACGAAAAATTTCTAGTATCTCCTGACAACATTGCTCGGCGTGTTGCAAATCCCAAGTTGTAAGTCGCGTTAGCACCCATAACTACCGGCCTCATATCTGCGTCATGAACAGCATTAGAGGTTTTTTTTGGTGTTCCTATAGTATGATCGGCGTTGTCGGTAATAACTTTGGCAAACATCATTTATGGACCAAATGATCTTGTAAAGTCGTCAGAATATCTCGCTAGGCCAATTATTGTTGTGGGAACATCGACATCATTCTGAATCGATTCGATATTTTTTCCATCAATCATGTATGTGGCGCTGCTAAGCAAGGCCATGATCCCGTTGTTGACAAAACCAACTCGGTCATTAGGATCGTAGTTAGTACCATCCGACTTTACAAGATCGCCTTCTACTTCAATAAACGCCTTAGATGGCAAGAAATATCTACTTGTATCGTGAACTTGAAGTTCAAGACACCCTCGTTGATCTGGTTTAACTGCATCGTAGGAATAAAATTGATAATCATGCACCGATTTATCTCTAGGGACCGGCGCATCTATATCAAATGCTGAGTCGGATATGTGCTTGAACATTTTATACTACTGCGTATCTTTTCAAATGGCAATTATCTTCGTCGCACACGAAGTCGGCTTCCTGCTATCAAATTTGCTGTGATATGTTTTCGCACGTCAGATTCCTGATTTATCAAGGACGATAGTTTTTGATTTGCAGCCTGATTTATCACCTTACTGACATCCGCGGGCATAATTTCGGTACTTGGTAATTTCACTGGTCGCTGAGCTCTACGCATTAGTCGCGCTAGTCTTTCTTTGATTGCCGAGAGCGCCTTACCAGCAGCACTAACAATTGCACCAGGAGCTTTTTCACCAACAACATTAATGGCTTTCATCGATAATTGTTTTGCAAGAGGGCCCACTTTTGGTGCTTACCCCGCAAATAACCCCTGAACCACATCGCCAAGTCCGTCTCCGTAAGTTGCGCTATAAATTGGTAATCGTGAGTTTACTGCTCTGACCTGCACGGGTGTATAGTGTCTGTTGTACATAACCATATTATGTTATTTGTTGTTATGTATCTAATCGCTGTAATAATCAACAAACTCATCGACAAGTTCTTGATATATATTAGCATCCATAACACCACCTTGAAATAATCGCCGACAGATATCAGCAGCTTCATTAACTATTTCTGGCGAGTTGTTTCCAGCGCGTTTTCCTCCGATGAGAACTTCTAACCGTGACACGTCATTGAAGATATTATCAGAGCAAGTAAAACCACCTAGACCACCACCAAAATGTTCTTGTTCATAGGTTTTCACATCATCTCTATATTTTATGTAATCCGGATCAGTTTTATCAAATTCTGATTTTAATAAGCCGTTGGAAGCAAGATATACTACAGGAATCCAATATGTAGGTTTTACGAAACTAGCATATTCAGGTTTTAGATAACTTTTGGTTTTCTTCCCCGTCGTTTTTTCTCTATCTGTTGCAACGGCGGAGGAAGTGAAAGGGAAGGTTCTTGCTGATGATTTTTTATTTTTTTTTCATCCCTCTCTTTTTGTTTTTGTTCTCGTATTATTTTTTGCTGTTCCTGTTTTTCCGCCAGTTGCTGTTGTCGTTGTGTTTTTATATCATCATTATATTGTTTTACCGCCTGCAAATATATTGGATAATCAAAACTTTTTTTGTCTATGGAATCAACATTTTTATTTATTTTATACAACCAATCGCTCCAAGTACTACTATTTATTTTTTTAGAGTATCCGGGTTTTAAACATTGATCTTTGCGACGACGATAACTCTCGGCGGCAAATTCACCAAAGGCAATTGCACTTGTGGCAGATTCCGTGTTATATTTTTCAATTTCTTCTATACCCTCTTCAGTAAATCTTTCTCTGAGTTTTATTTTTGCAAGAAGTTGTTTACCAACAGCGCCTTCAGGTTGCACGGCAGCTATTTTCAGCGGTTTGTTTTAATATTTGAATAAGACTTTCTTCCTTTTCCCCTTCAGGTCCCTTAATAGCAGTTAAGACTTTTCCAGTAACCGTAGTGACCGGTCTAAATAATTGTTCCGCTTCAGCTGCGTACTCAACTTGTGCTTCCTGTCGTGATTGCATATCTCTTTTAAACTTTTCCTTTACATGGATATATTTTTTAAGTGCTTCTTCTCGCTCCCTAGCTAGTCTAGCTGTGTATGATTCTGAGTGTACCATTATTTGGTATAGTAATTTTTAATTTATTTCCTCGATCGGGTTTGCGCATCAGTTTTCAAAAAAGGAGACAGGAAGGAGCAGGGAGGGCGACGACAACAAAACACACAACGACGGCGACAATTGTGTTTCCTCGCTGTTTTTTCGGCATTTGTTTGCCTAAAAACTTGTTGGATTCGCCCTCCATGCTGTTCCGTTCTATATTCCTAATGGAACGGGTTTGGAAAGAAGATACGTTCAGAATAAAAGTAACGAACATATTGCATTGTGATATTGTCAAGGTTGTGCTGAATATATGAAAAGCTGGTAAAATTTCAGTAATTATTCATTTCTAATTTGTTGTGAATCCCACTGAATATTGCTAGGCCTAAGGTTATGATTGGTGTTTTACACTTTTGTTAATAGAAGTTCAAACAACCGCATACTGTTTCATCACGTAGAATTTTATTTATCCGCCTAATGTGTGATCACTTAATAGTTCAAGCAACCGCATAATGAATGATCACGTAGAAGTTCAAGCAACCACATACAGTTTGATCACCAGGAATTTTAAGCAAACGCACACTGTCAGCAAAGAGTATATACTCTTGATAACCACGTTTAGATCACGTGACTTATCTTTATTAAGACTACTAGTTGCTGAGAAACCGGCTTCTTTTGCACGCATTTGGTCAAAATATTTCTCAGATACCGGAATTGGCTCCTGGCTGTTGTTGTAACCTCATCTAGACCATCTGGCAGTGATTGTCATCATTCGGGCTGCTATCATGAAGTAGGGACAATCTACAAAAAGAATGATTTGACCATGAATCTCATATATTGCCACGGTCAAAAGTGCTATGCTGCTTATATATTTTGTTTCAACTGCTTCCACCATTTGACATATTTTTAGTTTGTTTGCAATTACAGTATGAAACGATTTTTCGTGGCTTTGTCAATTGATTAGTTCATACCTATAGTTTACATTACATGATAAATTGAAAAATGCCCGCTACCCCCGAAAAAACGACCAAATAAAAACAGCACAAAAAGAAAACAAGAAAGGAAAATGGATTTGTATTCGATTGCAGATCAGTCAAAGAGGATTCATAAGAGAAGAGTTATTCATAAATTCAAAGCATATCTATATAAACTTCAAGAACAAGCAGCTGTGTTGAGAGAGAGAGAGAGAGAGAGAGAGAGAGAGAGAGAGAGAGAGAGAGGGAGGGAGAGAGATAGAGCAGATATATAGATAGAGACGGAGTGTAGATAGATATGCAATTTACCGTTTGTGTTGCAACGAAGTTTCCGTTTGTAGTAAAGATGTTCAAACTGGATGTAAAGAGGAGGATATTGGAGTTATAATTTTAATTGAGTGATAATCTGAAGACTATAGAAGGTGCTTTCAATTAGTTCTGAAGCAAATCAATATTGTGCAATGCAACATAATTTATTTCAGTTGTTCCTATCAACGTTTCCACATTTGATGCATACTCAAAATAATATGTTTTCAATGAACCATCAAAACAAGTCAACGGCTCGATAAAGTAATGTCCACCTCTTGCAGTCTACTTACTCCTTTTGTAACGGAAGTGTACGTATCAATCATGATTAGAAATCATTTTGTTGTAAAGGCATATCGGACTTGACTTTAATTAGGTTAAACATGTCTTATTAGATAACATCGAATTAAAACCACATTTAATTTCTAGGTATTTCCGGAACTCCCACCGGAAGAACGCGCATCTCAAATTAAGCTTACACTATTATGCAATCAATATATAATAGTGCAAACTTCGCTAAATATGGTCGAAATTTAACAGGACTTGAACTCTATCTTATTAAATAACCAGAGTATGAATCACGTGGAGCTGAATTAGTAGAACAGGAACATAATACATCTCAAAATTGATCTAACACTAGGTTTTTGATACAATCAATATCTAATACCGTAAACGTTGCCAGTGGCTAATTACAGAGGTGTGTAAATATGTCAATGAACGTCTCGTTTTGCACGTGTTTGTAGCTTTCTCTTTTCCATTTAGTTATTTTTAAGGCAATAAAATGAGTTGCCAGAGATGCATGAATGCAAGAATTTAAAGAGTGCAACACTAAAGGAAACGGATAAACGTAAAGTACGGCACGTGAAAATAAAAGTCGTGGATACTGTCAAACATTAAGACAAAGTATATATAGTTGGCTCGGTGAAAGAGTTAAAACATTGGGATTCCGAAGTTACCCAAATGTGGAAGTACCTATTGGACTAAACCTGAATAAAACCTTTTCGAGTGCATTACCCCGGTTCCAGGCAAGAATATGTTATGCAATTATTTAATAGTCGGCGTTCGAATAAATAAGCTATTATTACTGACAATGATGCATAAAGAGTTCCTCAGAAAAGATTGTGCAACTGTTATGAGAGTCGACTTTTAATACTAAAAATACAGGTGGACAGGGAGATGAAAAATGCGTCGTGTACACGAGGAGATAAATGGAACAGAATTACTGGACAAGCCTATTTTAAATTAATGGCGCGTAAGAGGAATAAAATATATGTTTACTGTATTCGTCTGTGTAGACGATTTACATTTCAACAACGTTTTAAGAAAAGTCTTTTGGAACACATTTTGTAGGAACAAAGTATTCCGACAAAGAAAATATATATTTTTTTATCAATAAATCTAATCCAAAGAAAGATCTGGCGCGTCCTGAAAGATTTCTTTTGAACAGTCTTCTGGATTTATTTTTAGACAAGGCATATAAACAGCGCCGCACCTTCTCTGTGTGGTTCCTGATGTTCGTTTGCGCTGCATTTTATAAGTCCTTTTAGCAGACAACACAACACTGCAACGGTTTGTTTCCATCATTCAATGCAACATTTGCTTGGCAAAGATTGTTAGCTACGGTCAAAGGTATAGCCTTAGATATGACCTAAAATTAGTATTCTTTTACTCCCCTAAAATCAAATGGTTGCATAGAAGAAGCATACTATTATGGAAATATATGTTATTTCCTTTTATGGCATTCGTAGCACAGGCGGCGGGTTGCGTCTGTTATCAAGTTGTAAAATACATAGGGGAATGATTCTCCCTTCTGTCATGTACGGATGCTAACATAACATGGATACGCTCCACTGACAAACCTAGTGGGACCTTACAATAAAAACTGGAGACATGTTGCGATACCTGTGTAGCGACCTCGTTACTTTATGACATGTGCATCAATCATCATATCCTAATTCTGCCACCCCCCCCCAACAAAACAGAAAGAAGGACATAATTGCTATAAACCAGTATGTTGTTTATTAGGTCAGGAGAAACAACGATGTAGATGTTAGGAGGCCTTTCGTTAGTGGAAAATCACTTACAAAGCAAAAGAAAAATTTGATCTTCACGCACTTTTTATTTGCATTGAGGAGATTTTGCATGACATTCAAAGCAGATTTTACAAACGTCTTCTTTAATCCGGCAAAGCAATTGACATAACACGTCAGAAATATTGATTTTGAAACTGTAATTCAAACATATTTCTAATCAATTCACATATGTTGTATGACATATTTTGTACCAAGTGGATCATATATCATGTACAAAGTGAATCCGAATGAGAGGAAGCTGACTATTGTCAATGAGTGTGTGATTTTGTGTCAAATACTTGAATTATTTTAGTTATTAATAATAAAATCTCAGTTTTAACTGAACTATGCTTTCATTTTAACATAGTTCAACCAATGCTATGCATATTTCATTTCTAATGCATGCGTAGTATAACATGGTTATAGGTTGTAAATATAAAGTTCACATAACTAACTTTAGTCTATTGTTTGCAGTTTGACAAAGAATTTCCATTGAAAGAAGTCAATTGGATTAAGAAGTAGATCAAGTGAACATTTTTTTAAAAAATAGGGATTTAATAAACAAATATTTCATTGCAGGTTAAGATACTTCTGTCAGACATAATTCTAGACGAAGTATTGATTTAAAATTTGATTGAAATTGCTAAAGTACCCATTGGCTTTCGGATTTATGCTTCTAATTATTTTGACATCATTCAAAGTCATTCTGGATTGCATCATTGTATAACATGAGGAGTTTCAATAATATTGAATTTATTTGGAATATTCTACATATCTGGACGTGTGATGCGTCTTTTAGGATTATTAGAGACAAAATTCACAATAGTATATATTTTTATTAAATTTTCACTTTGTGTTCTAGAGAAAAAATATTTGCTGAATTTGTTTAAATTGCTGTTTTCACTAATTTCTTTTATAAATTTGAAGACCTAGAACATGATTAATTATTGGTAAGGGTAATATGAATATTGCATAGGACAGAAGAGTACTGAAAACTACCAGTATTGCAGAGTAACATAAACATAATGACATACAAGATAACACAAATGCTGATTTTTCGATTGCAAATACGAAATTAATGTCCTTAATTATTTTCAGATAGATGATGATTTACATTTTACATTTAGTGCTGATAAAATGGTTACAAGCAGTTTAAGCCGTGACAGCAACATGGTTGAAAAAGCGATTGTAGAATCTACAACAAGAATAGCCAAATGTAATGTAAATCTAAAAATGTAACATATTTTGCACCAAGAAAGGGTTCATACGTATCCTTGATTTAATTTGCATTAATCTATTCCAATCACTGTGCTATTTAACTTCATAGGTTGTCTCTTTGTTATCTCCGTTCGTAATATTCTTTTTAATCTTTACAATCTGCAGGTGGACAAAAAATCGACAAGGTGTCTTTTTCATTTTGGTTTTGGTAAGTACCTTTTCTTTCTTCAAATGATGAACTTGATATTTTAGCAATCATTGTATAGTAGATCACCTTCAAATGCACTTTTAAAACCCTATTGGATACTTCCTCGGATTTTAATTGTGCAAATCAGAAATAATTATTCCCGGATTGACCTAAAGATTTATCAGGTATAAATTTATCAGATTTGACAAGGTCAACGGAATATATGACATCAATAGCAACTAATGACAACTCGGTTATACAAATTAGTATTTATTGATTTATTGAACGTTGTGGCTCTATATTATTCACCACAAGCTATGAATATTGAATTATCTACTATATATACATTATGCTTGCTAACGCGTTAAATTTTCAGCAAAATTTCAATTAAATTATCTTTAAAAAATAAATAAATAACAAATAGATGATTTAAATATATATTATTTATATAGTGTAATTTTTACATTCCATTTAGGTTGTTTATGGTATAAAATATAAATATCAGACAAATTTGAAGTTTTAATAGCTATGATGTGCTTGATTATCTTTTGGAGTGTGTAATCTCTAGTCTTTTATACCATACTTTACTTGTCACTTTGACTTTTAATGTTTTTCAACTCCATTTCTTGAACTATCGTTAATTTTCACTAATACTCATTCAAAATGATTTACCGTTATAACATTGTTAGCAATAACCGTTGTTTGCAAGCAGTGGCAAATTTAAAATATTTACAAAGTCATGTTCCTTGAGGTGGTGGGCAAAACAGCGAGATTGGGCTTGAGGAGAAAACTCATCAACTACTGTCTATCCCCATCTCTGACACTTTCTTTCTCACTACAGTACTATTGCTTTACTATCACTTTAAAGATATGGTTGGTATCTATCCATCCGTTTGTGCTATATATGGCCCTTAATCTTTTGATATATATATGTGTATGTCGCTAATATGTAACGTTAAGAATCATATATGCAGAACTCATGGTTTCCAGAAATTATCTATTAATCATTAAAACACGATAAAAGCCTTCGCAATCAGTTGGAAGAGAGTGAGAAGAGATATAGAGATTTAGAGAACCATGAAGAGCGAGAAACAAAATCAGAGAGAATGATAAAACAACTTTTCTTTTAAAGCACGACAGTGTACGTTTGCAAATATCTCGATTCTTTTACGCAATGCCGTTATTTGCAGTTAAGTGCATAATTTATTAAACCATTTTGCGAACTTTATCTATGATATATGATTCCATCTCCTTGAGGGAACCTATCAAAACAGAAGTCAAACTGCAGATTAATGCACTTTTGAACTCATTTTCTATTTCTTCGAAAGTATGTAAGGAGTCAACTGTGTTTTTCGGATATTTGGGACTTGTCACTAAAATTTTATAGATTATCACTTCCGTCTAATAAACAGACATGCGCAAAGTTTCTAATATTACATATCTGATTACATCGATTCCACCCCCGAGTTAAATAGATCCGATTGACGTTCTTCCGTACGTATTGCGGAAATGACTAAAATTTTGCTGTGACTACCTTATTATGTAATCCAATATGTTGTGCAGTTCCTATATAATCTTAATTTAGCAATACTTTCCAAAGACAGTCAGGTCTAATCAGGAAGATAATAACAGCTCTAGAACGATGGCAGGTAAGTACAACACGTTATTTATTTGATATATGAGCGTGTTTAACAATTATTAGGATATTACATAAGACATTTTAAAATTAAAATATACGTCTAACATCTGATTAAAAACCCTTTTGAGCTCTGCATATTTGTTTACATTCTTAACATTGTCATATCTGCTTAAATCATCAGTTAGCCTTTTAATACTATTTTACGATGAATCTGGTAGCTTGCAATGTTATGAAAACAACTTTCTACCTTCTTTATAGCCAGGATATTTATGTACTTTACTTCTTTCCTAGGCATGAACACGTTGTTAGTACTCTGCTTAATTGCGTTACTTTCTACCGTCGGCATGGTATCCGGCTTCATCGGCGGAGGTGGTCAGAGCGGTTTCGGAAGTGAGTGTGTTATCAGTATCTTTCAACTCTACTGATACGTTTCATACACTTCTATTTATACCCAAGCTAATAATATGCATTTCTTCATACAATATCCCTTTTCCAGATTGTAGAAATGCTTCATAAGCATGAGTAAATTGTCTGCTCTTCTCCATCCTCTTGATTGAGTGAGACTGATAGAGAGGGAGACATCTAACGGGATATAACATATTTGGTTTTCAGGAATTATTACAACGGACTATATTATTCGCAGTACATAATATTCTAAATTAATACAGTTTGTGTGTGTGTGTGGGGGTGGGTGGGTGGGGTGCAAATGGCATTGAATTAAAATTGTGTCTGTCAGGTTATAACATTTTGGTCAGTCTGAATGGGAATGTCTGTCCTCTCTATTTCTTATAAGAAACGATACTTAATATAGTAAAATGATAGTTCCAATATAAACAATAAATGAAATTGCTTCTGTTTGTTGTAAACCTAACTCCAATGTCATCTGAAAGTCAATTACCTATATAATAAGATTTTATTTACTCTATTATTTCGTTCAAATCCTAATATTCAAATTACTTGTAAATTGTCATTGTTTCATTTTTAAAGACCTTTGTTCTCAAACAGCGTTGATCAACAACAGGTAGTTTAGCAACCTAGTCAGCAACGATTTTCAACATAGTAAATACGCACGTTTGTATTTTAATTACTATCTTTATTATCCGTTTTTTTTCTGGCAGAAATATGACATCACGGAACCACATTCCATTGACATCACAAGGAAACTAATATTTAATAAATTTCAGAAATACATTTGGCAAAACATTTGAAATAATTCGTGGAGAATAGCCACAGTAGGTTCTGTATTATATAAACACTTATCATCAATATGTTATCGCTGCCTCTTTCTCATTGCAGTTATCTTCCTGATTATTATCCTCATAATACTTATGCAAGGCTCTCATCTTGGAAAATAGAAAGCAGACATGGAAGATGAGGGTAAGCATGTTTCATGTATGTAAAATTTACATTATGTGTTGCGAACATGATCACAATTTATGTACGAATTGCCTAAAGGGAACATCTTGAACTTAACATCTTTTGTCTTCGTAATAGCAGAACAATCGACGTTTGAAGACAGTGATCGCATTATTTCATTGCCTGTTTTATTGCCTGTACTTTTGGCATAGAGTAATTTCGAAGCAATGGACCCAAGTCAATACATTCATTATGTTTAAAGGCATTTCTTTGGACACATATTTGCAGTAGGTTAGTTGAACATGCTATTATTTGGGTTTTATTGAAAGACGTTGAGATAATACAAACATTCCAGTTACATCTATCATTAAATTGTAATCGTAAATGAGGTACACAAAATACGTTTCGGTGCTGTGACAACAACCATAAGAAATGTGTTCTTATATTACTACACATTTGTATTTTATAAAAACTGCAATGTCCTGTCTAAGTAAGTTAATTTAAATGTAGGACGTGTATCGGAATGTATGAAAATAGAAAAAGGTTATATCGTGAATCATATACTAATAAAGGAGTTTCAATCTTTGCAGGAATGCCATGTTTCCTAATTTGGATCTGCATGCAGAATGGATCCTTTGTAAGCAGAACTTCAAGCTATGAAACACAATCAAACGGTTCTAAGTACATTCAAATGTAACATTTGAAATAAATTACTTTGGATTTCAGAATATTATTGTCCTTTACACTATTTGAAATTGGCATATGTTCTGCTTAGATGATTGTGCAATGAAACTGATCTTTTCTCTCCTTCTCTCTACCTGACAAATTGATTGTTTCTGCATCAATAATATATGAAATAGGTAAACATTTAGAAACACACGAACCTGTATATTAGTCTATTTTTCTTTTCGGTACGTACGTATCTGCATACGGTATCTATTTATATCTAAATAGCTATTTATCTCTGTACATGCTATGGGCAAAGATTTATTTGCCTTCCTACCTATTTGCTGCTTAGTCATGTTATGGCTTCTGCAGATCTTCACATTGTAGATTATATGTTGCCAATTGAACGCCTCTTTTACCTCTGGAATGAATTTGCATTAGTCATTTTGAATAAAGCTATCGACCAGTATGTTAAATATCAAATGGAAACTACTTTCAGGCTCATAAATATATAAGATTTAACACTTGCTTTTTTCTCATCTTTTATAATTCACTGGAAACTAATAGAGAAAAGCTTCGTATACTTCAGCCATAAAATAAAGATAAGAAGTTCCCCGCACAAATCAATGGTTCTTGGTTCTTAAATATGCATACTTGTTCAAAATAACATCAATACGTTAATAAATACATGGTACAACGATATTAATTTGTACGACATCAACAATACTAACGATACTAAAATATAACTGACAGAATATTCCTGGACTTTATTTCTTCTTCCAATCAAACGGTCTAAGATGTTTTAGAGCTTGGTTGTATCGGGTAATTTCTAGAAACCGTATTCGTTATATTCATCAAAACCACTCCTTGTAAACTAAAGCGGAAGTCAAAGACGGAAGTAGGAGACGTGGATTAAAATGTAGTATAAACCCGATGCATCACTAACCACAGAGCACTCCTTTGTCAATAATTAAACATAAATCTCGTTTCAATTAACCAATAGCCATTTAAGACTTCAGGCTTCCCGTGTATAGGTCTGAATGAGTTATCTAGCTGCCAGGCTGAATTGTCAACATATTGTTTTGTTTCGTATTAGAAAAACTTCGGTGTTAAAAACCTTGTCCTTGAGTAAATCTTACTTTTCGATTGCTCGACTATGTATCAGTCGTGTCTGACATATTTTTAACCTTCTTTTAAACACATTGCTCTCTATGATTTGTCCACACTTGGCTATACTTTTTGTTCTAATTATTTATTACGGTTTTATTGTATCCGTACACAAGTGTGTTAGTATAACCAATGTCCCTGCATGTTTGACGGCATTAATTACTGTTGACAGTACTCTACGTTGTTGGTGTTTACATGATATCTGAAATTGGCATGTTGTATATATTCTCAAATTGTCAAGGTTAAAATTATGCAATTTAAAAACCGAGTTCAGATTCTAACTGCTGTATGTACCTTTTAATGTCAAAAATGGCATACCACTACGTAAGAATGATTAAGAGATACTTTCGGGAATATGTGTAGATTTAACATTTCTTTCATAAACAATTAATAAAAAATTTTTGAATGGTCAACATATTGCTGATAAATCTACTAAATGACATCTCAGGTCGTGAAGTGCAGAAATGAAGTTTACGGAAGTCATAATATGATTAAGCAGAAAAGGTCAGAGGTCAGGTGATTATTCGGAAGATATGGACATGTTTCGTTAACTAGATGTGTAAATAGATGCTGATAGACAGATTCACATCTTCCATTATATTTTGACTTTACCCTTTTAGATACATTATTACAGTGAAAAGAAAGCAAATGTGTCAATGATACCAGTTGTAACCTGACTTTTATTTTGAAGCCCTGTAAACCTGCAAAAGATGAAACATATTTCTAAACCAAATATTATGGGACATGTAAACGTTCATCTATGTCCATACACCCATGTATCAGCCAGACTCTTCGCCCACATTGGCTTAGAAAATAACTGAAGTTTTATTAAATAAACGTTTAAATTAATATAAGAACAAGCTTGTTCAACATCATTGCAATCATTGGTATCATAAAACCACATGCGAAATATGTGTATCTCCTTGAATGATTTTAGCGACACATTTGCCTCAAAGGAAATCGGTTGAAGGGTACATACTTAATGTCATATACCTTTTAAAATGTATTATTTCAGAGTCTCCTTGTATGACCTCAAAATAGCATGTCCATCTAAACTAACTCAATTTATAAATATGAAATACCCTTAGTTCAAGAAATATTCAATATAATAGTCGTTCCGCTTGGTTTCTAAGAAAACTATGGCAAACGCACAGACAATGATGTAAATGATACGCTGTTTTCGAAAGTCAGTAATATTTAAGACCAAATAGAAACATCTATTTCAAATTAGAGATATTCCCTCCTTTACATCAACAAATAGATTTTAGTTTTCATTCAGCGCATATGCTTGTCTATATGCTTTGTCTGGTTTTTAATTCCCGAAATTAATGCTTTCTAGACATTAAGAGGATAAGAATAATGAAGTTAGCTGCAATGATAAATAATTTAGCTTAGAAACATAGACAATATAGACAGTGTAAAACCAGATTGTTACAAGCCATATGGAACATGGAACCCTCTCTATCACAGCTCCACCATGTTGCAACAATTTTTCAAATATTTTACAACTTCGTGTTATTTTGATGGTCATTTAAAATGAAAATATTATTTAAATACAGTTATGCTAGATCAAATATGTAATCAAGACATATTTTCACATTATATCCAGTTAGGTCTTTCTGTCCTTCTACCACCTCTGACTCAGTCATCAGACGTGCGGGTTAAAAATGTATAGATATGACTTGATTCATATTAAATATTATAAGACCTGAAAGTGGCGTATTGTCTAAAGAATGACATAATATGAGTACGGCTCGTACTAAATATGGACGATATGTATGAACGAGTATGAGAAATAATGTTATGTTCCTTGCACGAGAAACTGTTTAGACTGCCTCCATAACCTTGATACGGTCGTGATGCCTCCAAAGAATAATGCAATCATTTCTTATTATACTGGTATTTTACCGACCTTCGATTATTGCACTTATGGTTCGTAATTAACTATGACTGTCCGGGAAAACTATCGGTGACTTAAATTTATACAGGGAGTACATGACTTGTTGAATTACATATTATTCGAATCACACTCACATTTTAGTTTTTTTCCGCAATACGAACAGTATATGCAGTTTGATAGTACTATTGTAAACTTTGCGCATCGAATAGTATTAGGCGGAAATTAGAATGAGTGAATTATGCCCAGCTTTTAGTAATAGAAGCTACAGTTATCATTTATTTAGAAAGCATTGATTTACATATGTATTCTGCTGCAGTTACCACTTCTGCTCCGAGGTACACTCAAGGAGATCGTCCTTGCATATCCTATATGACACTGAAAATCCTACAAATATTTAAACGAAAAACGACTAGAAAATATTGTAGAACTATTTTAATTTTCAAACACAAATTCTTTGTCAGACATTTACGTAGGTCTGTCAAGCCTGGACATGGACCAACATATATGATTGCTGCATATATATATATATATATATATATATATATATATATGTGTGTGTGTGTGTGTGTGTGTGTGCGTGCGTGTGTGTGTATGCGTGTGTGACTACAAAGCCAATGAAGGGTTCTCGGGAAATAACTATGTATTCTTCGTCCCTCAAATGAGTCAAATCATTGATATGGAGACAGAATAAAGATAAGAATTGCAAATAGCATTAATAAGGAATGTCAATTTAATTATCTACCTGAACGTTATAGCTTTCATTATTTATTATTTAGCTATAGAAAACTGTCATAATTGGACCCTGATAGATGTTTAGGAAATTGCTATGTGTCTAGGAAATTACGATTTTAGTTTACGCGAAAAAAGTAACCAGCTTCGAAAGACTTATCGTTTAGAATACGTCTCATTGCAATGAAATTATTCACTTTGAGTAGTTTGAGCTCTTTCAGTTTCACACGTTTTGACGGAGCACTTTCTCCTCTTCTAATGTATTAAGCTTTTGCATTGAAAAATATTTATTTAAAGATATAACTCTGTTTTTGCAAGAATTCTTTGGCAATATATTAAAATAGATATAACTACTTTTCACAATTCAATGTTAGTCGAGAAACAAAGACAGAGTCGTAAAAGCTAAAAGGTAAAATCAGACGGTAATGTAAGAGACGGTAAAAACTGCATCTTTCAGTGATGGAAAGTAAATACATAAGTATACATTTCGGTGTTCAGGTGTTCAAATTTTGATATTATTTCTTTGTTTGGCGAAACAAAACATTCTCTAGTAAAACACAAGAAGAGATATTCAAATTTCGGTAGAACCGCTAAATCAAACAGAAATATAAACGGCAAGCCGAATGTTTAGAATTTCTCTTCGTTAGTAAAAATGATAGTATGTTTAATCATTGGTAAAGGAGTGCTTTGTGGTAAGTGGTGAATCAAGCGTGTGCTCTAGATTAACTCACTTCCCTTTACTTCCGTCTGTGATTTCCGTTTGATTTGAAAAATGGGAGTGAATTGAGCCGATATAAAGCTGTCCGTTTTAAACAAATTATACACTACTCACAAAGTGTAAAACATCATAGACCGAGGAAATAGAAAGACGGAACTCCAGAAATCAATTGGTAGGTACTTATTTCTGTCGTAAATATTGTAGATATCATGCAAATGAATATAAGCACTTATGTTATTGGTACTTAAAGAAAGAACAGTGTACTTATTCAGATATAGATTTCATTTGAATAATTATGCATATGCAAGTTACATAGTTACATCATTTTTTCCGTGGAAACTCACATCTCGGTGTTATTTTTGGACTGTATATACATTGATTTCTTTTTCACTTAATGTCTATCGAATTGTGAATGTATCAACAAGATTTCAAGTTTTTTCTTTCGTTTACCAATTATCGCAATTATGCATATGAAGTCTATTGATATAAAAATGGAGTATATTTAAATAACTCTTGAGATACATCTAACAACATTTTCCCGTAGTTTGGTCACTATTACATTCTCCTGAAAATAGAAACAGATAAGGAGGCTATGTCTTCTCGACAGCTGCTGAATATTTTAATTTAATCAATAAATGATGTTATTATCTAGTACAAGAACATATTGCTCATGCAAAATGTTTGAAGGAACTCACTTGCCATAGATATTTGCGTTATTTATCCTTAATTGGTGTGTAGAGAAACCTAAGTTCCGAGGAACCACATAGAAGTTTGATAGAGGACATGAAATAACTCAATATATAAACTTGTCTTAATTTCTGATGACTGAAACAATTAAAATTAGAATGTAAATAACAGCAACAAGATCATAAATAGATACACCAATAATAATAATAATAATAATAATAATAATGATAATAATAATAGTATAGTAATAATAATAATAATAATAATAATAATAATAATAATATTTTTTATTACACTTTCAGCTATGAACAAGTCAGCGTGCTTATATCTCTTTGCCTTTAATTGCACCCTGGGGCTTGTATGTAGTACATACAGTTCCTATGGCTCCTATGGCTCATCTTACAAGGGTGTTAACTCTGGCAGTGCCTACTACCAGCAGGTGCCCGTACCCATTTACAAGCCTGTACCTGTACCTGTACCCGCTCCGTTAAGCACAGGGATCGGGGGATATGGTTTTGGAGGGTTCCCAGGAGTAATCGGAGGAAGTGGGTTTGGAGGCGGAGGTATATCATGTAAGTTGTGTTCGAAGATATAATACTTTATGAAACGTGAGATAAACTGTAGAAGATTGCAAATGGGTTTTGCAATAATTACGAAACAGCAGAATCAGCGTTACCATAACGCTGAAAGTGCAACACAAAAATATACTGTTTAACAAAATTGAATGGATACTCAAAATATTTTTTTCTTACTGAAGATTTGATATATCTGCAAAAAAGTAACATATACTGCAAAATTTGCCCTTTTCAGGAATTTTCGTCAAAGAAAATCATATGGCTTTATAAATCTAAACTTAAGAATAGCAACCCTTTTACATTATTCTTCCTATATGTTATAGAACAATACTTAAATAATATGACTCTACTGAACTACCGAATGCTGTCTGTAGTTATCTCAGAGTTAAAAGCAATTAAAACTGTTCGATTATTTAATGATAACTTTAGATGTAAGTGTCACACCATGCATGTTAATAACAGTTTGATGCAATGAAAGGTCAATCACTCATAATGCAAATACTGTTCACTGCTGTGACTATTCATTGAAATAGCTCGTAATTTAATTTAAATAATGTGTGAACAAAATTTGATAGCATGGTCTTGTCACAGCAGTCAGAAGAAGTAGTAGCATAGAAGAAATGAACACAATGGAGAAGAGGAAAAAGGACAAACAAAAAGAAGAAAACCCCACAGTTATAGCAGAGACAGGAATGCTACATATACTCATAAACATTTATTGGTTTAGGAATGCATACAATTTACGTTTCTTTTCTAATTTCTATTTGTTATCACATTTCAGCCCTTATCGCTGTCGTAGTCATACTTTCGTTGCTGAGAAATCTCTTGTGATAGCAACTGCAGCGATATTAAAAGAGGTAAGTCGATTCCCATGTATTTTGTAATCTTTATAAATAATAATAATAATAATAATAATAATAATAATAATAATAACACTAATAATAATAAATTCATTGCGAAGATAAACGAAAGATGAAGATGGTTTAATGTTTAAGTGGTTTTGATACCCATATTATTCCATCTTCATAATAAATATATGTGAGCCTTTCAATCTGTATTAGATTTCATGTTTTGAAGAAGATAATAATATAAATAGTAGTCGGAAAATAATTATAAACGTGTTTGTGTCTCGTTTAAGAGAACATTATTTTTCATTTTTGCAGGCGCGAGACCAAAGGAAATGAACAACGTCGGTGTTTAAATCAGATGTTTATTATGATTGTGAAATATATAAATAAAGAGTCTCTTTTTCTCTCGTCATCAGAGTAGTTTATAAAATTGGAATACAAATAAACAAACGACTCTCACTAAACCTATTAATAATAATCAAACCAATAAATTCCTTAACAAGTTCACTCCTTTCTCTTGTTACCCTGTCATTTCAATCAACCGTTCATATTAAAGTAAGTAGAACTGGCGAAATACACCCCTTTTTATGTTAAGGATCAGAACATCCTCAGCAAATTGACATATATGCCTTGTCTTAGATCAGAACATCCTCAGGAAATTGACATATATGCCTTGTCTTAGATCAGAACATCCTCAGGAAATTGACATATATGCCTTGTCTTAGATCAGAACATCCTCAGGAAATTGACATATATGCCTTGTCTTAGATCAGAACATCCTCAGGAAATTGACATATATGCCTTGTCTTAGATCAGAACATCCTCAGGAAATTGACATATATGCCTTGTCTTAGATCAGAACATCCTCAGGAAATTGACATATATGCCTTGTCTTAGATCAGAACATTCTCAGGAAATTGACATATATGCCTTGTCTTATTAATTTTAAGATTCATATCCTAGACCCATTCCACTTCTCTTCCTGTTTGTTATTTGATCTCAAAATACAGACGTGTACTTCTATTTACACACTCTCTATACCATAAATGTTATATATCTATTTGGGACGTAGTTATGCATCATGCCGTGGATTTTAATACATCTAATTCAAAACATATATACAATCTTCTTATACGTAAACTTCTCAGATCGATATAAATACTTTCTAATGTGCTCTATATCACATATCAGATATCAGTTCCAATACCGTAGGTATACAAGTAATATGTTTCTTATCCATTGTCTCTGTATATATAATCAGTGCACCCGTCACCCTCCCTGCACCCAGGAACCAATGAAAACTATCGTTCTCCCGCAAAAGATGGAACGAAGTCTTGACAGTAACCATTCTTACTCAAATTTATTACAACAATTGATACATAAATGCCAAGCAGAACAAGAAGTGTTAAAGCTGGAAAACGAGTCCATTAATCATATTTATCCCGCCCTTGATTAGATATGCGTCAGCTACGTATTAATCGTCACTTAAAGTAAAGCGATATACTTTATCTTCATCCATATTTCAATTAACTTAATTATTTTACGGCAAGAATTCTTCATACAAGTTCTGTCAGAAACACAATCGGCAAATGTTCAGAGGCAGTCGAACAATTAAACAAAATGTTGAAATAAGGATTCGAATACACATTCATAATCTATTCACATTAACCGTCGTTCACAAGATGCTTAGATTTAGAGATTTGGATCAAAGTATTCTGCTACTTTATATAATTATATCTGTGTGAGAATAATAATTATAATAATAACAATAATAATATTGTCCTTTTACGACGTAAAGATATCTAACATTACATATTATGATTCTTATGATCACCATTCCAAGTAATATGCATAGTACACATGCATAGTTAGTATTCAAATTCCGGTCTCAAGAACGTATATGACTAAATACAATTGTTCGTAATATATTTCTCAGGAAAGAGCCTTTTCCTCAGAGTATTTGATGATTTTTATTGTTTATCTCTAAGAACCTTCTTACATCTTTCATTTCGATAGGCAGATATGTTAATAGATCAAACTAAATATAGCTGCTTCGTACATGTTAATGCAAAGTGTCGTGACAGGGTGTTTAGGATATAAAAAGCAACGCTCTGGATTACAAGGACGAAGATGATATCGGGTGGAACATTACGGTAGCATATCATTTGATCTCTGAGCATGTAGAAATATCTCAAGATTTACCCACAAGGTCAGAAAGCAGCATCTGATCGCATCACGTGTCAGACCACGGTAAAGATAAAATTTTACGCAAGTGACAACATTCAAATAGTGCAGACCTTAGCAGCATCATCTATGCTAGATTGTCAAAAACAGATTATTATCTTTCATGTTACCTTCTCAGACTCAGTTCAAAATGCATACAAAATTCATTCAAATGACTATGAATTATATTGTATTATGCAGGACATTTTAGAAATTGAAAACACCTTTTCAAATCATGCTGAGGTCATTAATGGGACCATAGGACAACAAGAAGTACAACACAGCTTATGAAATTAAATAGAGAGCTGTTAAAATGTGTGGACAATAACATCGAGCTGCACTGGCAAATCTACAAGAATATCACTCATCAAATCAGACAGATGCCGTATTCAGAAAGTAGTGACCGCGCTACAACATCGCATGTGCATGTATAATATTCCCATTCTGCAAAACAGCAACAAGAAGAGACATGATATAAACCGCTATGATATACATCAGGATAATAAGAACAACTTTATAGGACACACGGTACTAATTGTATGTAAAAATGGGAACCAGTCCAGAACTGGGTGAAATTAAAGTATGGTGGGTATTGGTTTGGCTGGAAATGATTGTTTAGTACTGAAATATAATTTTAGTGAAAATAAGTTTTGAGAGCTTGTCCTAGTTGTAACTGAGAGCATTGTTTATTGATGAAATTTAGAGTCGCTTAGTAGTCCTAGGCTTGTAACACTCATTACTGAAATTAGCAGCTGACTCTTCAGTGTGGAATTGAAAGCACCTGTTTCAAACATACGTACGTCCAGAAAATGCTCATATCATTGTCTCTTCACTGAAGCTTTTATCCACGATGCAGGTATACCGATAAATATAGAATTGATCATGAGTACTCAAAAATTTAAAGTTATTGAATTTGTAATATCATGGTGTTTGCACAGGTGCAAGTGGAATTACATTCATACCATGAGTCCTATAAAGATCTACAGCGATACACTAACCCAACATATGCATGTGCAGTTAACTTTACTGTAAATGCAATTATATGGTTCTATATGTGTATAACAGGTAGAATTAGTACCTTTTTTAAACCAAAAAAGGGACTTTGAGTGGGATAGTAAATTCATATTCAGATATATCAACTATTGCCAACATTGGTGGGCGGGTGATTTGTGCAGAGTGGGTCGATTTGACTATGCTGGTTAGATTATTTTACACATTGGTTAATATCTATGCAATCAAATATATAACATTTATACAATTTACCATTTTCAGAGTAATTGTGGTAAGCACTATATTTACTAGTTGTGTTTTAAAACATTATGATTCAGATACGATCACTTGGGCCTCTACCACAATGCTAAATGGTGATGACCTCTCATGAATTTGCATCCCACTAATTTTGCTTAGTGAATGTTTTGAAACTTCATATGTTGTATTTTAATGTGCTATGCCTTCCTCACCTTTGTTTTGAATTATATGTATACTGGATGAATTTAAGGTTATTTGTCTCATTTAAATCTCCTTTTTTGTGATAATATATGCACATACAGATGGACACCTAGACCTTTTACGTATTAATTACACATATGACAATGATGGTAATACATCCTAATCTAAAACTGAGGGGAAATGAATTGTGATAATAAAAGGGAGATTCTTCATTAGACAGTTTTATTTAATATTTTTTCCTGATTTTCGTAAATAAAGCTCCAATGCATAAAATGCAACATTTCTTTATTGGTGATCATGGACTTGCAATATAATATAATATCCACCAATTTAATTGCAAAGAGGTATAACTGCCCAAATTGGTTAACGATTGCGTGTAACTATTATTTCTAGGAGTTCAGTAAAATCAACGATTTAGAGAACACACACGATACTAATTGTATTGAATAATGGGAACCAGTCTGGAATCTATTAAAGATAAAATGGAGTACATACGTGTTTGCCCGAGAATTTGTTTTGATAATGAAAGATAGATTTAGTAAAGGAATCTATGAGAACTTATACTAGCTGTAACTAAAAACATATGGAGACATTATTTTTGAGGTTATAATACTCATTACTGAAATTAGGAACTAACTCATGGGTGGTTAATTGAACGTACATGTTTCAAACACAAGACAGGACAAAACATGCTGCATCTTATATCCTTTTCTTTAGACAGAAGCTTTCATCCAGGATTATGAATACAGGTTTGAAGATGAGCACTCGGAAATTTATTGTTATTGAGTGTTTAATAGCATGGTGTTTGTATAGGTTTACATGGGAACTGAATTAGTACTGTGAGTCATATAATGTACAAATAGTCTCACTAAGTGTGTAGTTTAGGGGAAGAGAACAAGTGAATAACATCTGGACAAAAGACTTTCTTTATAGGCAGATGTATGTACCATTTTTGTACGTCTGTGGTATGACTCGGTCTGGGATCGAACACACGACCTCCCTCATCCGAGTGTGACGCTTTAACCACTATGCCACAAGAGCGGTCACTTCCTTTTGAGCAGAAGGTTGTACAAAAGTAATAATAGACATATATAGTTCACTTGGATGTTGGGTTAACCAACATAAGAATGAAGGTAAATGATGGTTTGCTCTTATTAATAAACTATTCGTACAATAGATACAATACTATGTTGTTTACGCATTTGTGAGATGGATGACGGATTCATATATGGATGTAATATACACAGACGACATTGTATAAAGTACCAGGTATTCGTTATTGCGGTCTCAAAAAACCCTACACAGTATGTTTAAAGCTGATGATACATTTCTCGAGTACAAATATATATTGCATGATTGCTTTTAGATGTAAAAAAAACTGTATTACACCCAGTAAAAAGTTGAGGTTCTAACAGGGAGCATAAAAGGAGGACGCATTGTGGAACAAATAGGAAAGAAAAAAATTAAATACTGGATTACTTCTTCTTCTGTTGCAGAATCATTCTACGCATTTAAATTACCATTGATTGATAACAATGTGAATTTTTTCTTACATTTAAAGAACAGCTGAGAAATTTAATAAAACACTTTAGTAAAACACAAATGATGCGCGATCGTAAGGGACATCAATCTTATTAGGCTGATATCAAAATAGTGTATTGAAAACAAGATATAGACCCCCCCATATAGTTTTTCTGCACGTTTGTATGCATCCAAGCACATAAGATTTAAACAATAAAATATTATGGGAATAAACGCAAGTAATATAACATGTTTCTGTTTTAATACGTTAATGATACTCGTCGTCACGTTTACTGTTTAGAGAACTCTCTGATATCTGCCTTATCTCTTTGGTATCAACATTCAAAACGTTCTGGATTTCGTGTTAATGCCATAAAGTATATTTGTTTGGATCAAAAATGTTACGGACAGTAATTAGTGTAAAGAATTTATCGTAATTTGGGTATTACTGTGTTTATTGTCTTTGGTTTAAAGTTGTCAAGAAAGATGTAAACAATTGCGACATTAATTATCCATGAGAAATGTATAAAACATTACCCCAATGAAAAAAAATATTTATCAATCCATTTGGATAGATCATTTTAGAATTGTCGTCAAGATACTGTACGTATACTGAAATGGCACTTTGATCTTTACCTTGTTTGTAAATTATAAATAATTTGGTTAATGATATTTGAATACCGATAAGTTGGAATGCAAGTTTTAACCTCTTCGCCATTTTAGTGTCTCTTACATTTTTATATAAGGTTCTGATCAACAGAATTCATTCATTTCTACTTTATGTTCAGCTATGAATTTTCTTAACGTATGGGGGAGAAATGGTGCATTGAAGAGCATTCATTTGAATTGCACAGTGCTAATTGACATTTTGACTAAATCACTATGTAGGTTTTTTGTAAATTCATTCAGAGACATTATATATATATAAGCCTATTGACACATCAGCGCAATCAATACTGGAGTTCATTTGCAATACTCTATTATATTGTACTTGTGCATAACCCCTTATAATTATATGAATTTAATTACAATACTGTATGTTCCTTTCAGATGTTCACTTTGTATCCTAGGGAAATGTACCAAGTTTTGAATTTTACTACCTTGGGCGTTGTTTTGTTTTTCTGTTACATCTTTAGTGTGCGAAAGCTTTTCTAATTGATAAAGAAGAACATGAACGAGAACAATAAAAAAGAAGAAAAAAAGAAGAAAATATTCTAATTTAATCAGAGCGAATCAGTTAAACACAACTCATTTCCTTGAAGCTGTCGATTAAAATCTTAAGGTATAAAACAAGTAACTTCACATAAGTTTTATACATTTTTGGGTCATGCAAATTATTGTTCAAATGTAGACACATTTTCAAATAAATCTTATAATATGTTGTGAAAGGCGGTCATAACTGCCTTGATGAATGTTTGTGTCATTCCTCTAATAACTATGTTTGAAGTGACTTTAAACGAGATATATATTGTAGTTGGTGATCGCTTCGCTTAGATAAATATTTAGGATTTTTGCACAAATGTGGCATTTAGCAACGTTTGCATCTGTATTACACATAACCATTAAACATTATTAGGTACAATAGTATATCGACGTTCATATTATGTGTTTTTTTTAAAGACATTGTATACATATTTTTACAAATATACGAATATAACCTATAAAAAACAAGGAATCGATAATGCAGAAAAGAGGTTTTAGGATAAATCGCAGTGCGCATACATTTGTGTACAGGATTTAATTGAATTAGCATATCAAATTAATTATGAAGTTCCATAATTTACCATCTGAAAATGTAGATTGCTTTTGTTAAATGAAAAGATTTGGTAATTCTAAATTGTGGTTCACATTCCTTGTTAGATTATAGGGATAACACTTTTGCAGCATGATTTAGACATTTACACTGAAAATCTTTGAAACATTTATAAACCAGAATTTCAACTGCCGTATCAATAATGGCAATTGATATATGTTCTTATTTTGTTCAAGTTATAATAAATGCAGTTTTGCCCGTCAGCCCTGCCGGGGTATAGGCCGCCCACAAAAGATCGCCAGAGGCTTCTGTTCTCTGCCATCCCCTCGAGCTGACTCTAGGTGTAACCCATCTTGGTGATGTTAGCCTCAAGGTCGCGTAGCCAGGTGTTTCTTGGTCGTCCACTTCTCTGCTTGCATTGAGGGTTCCACCCCAATGCCTGTTTGGTATGCATGTATTCTTATATCTACTTATTACACTACTAGTTTCTTTTTGATCAAACCTCAATTCATGTAAAGTCTAAACTTAGTTTACATTCCATGCATAGAATTTGCTACTTAATAAAGAAATTGTCGTAAAATATGCAAATATTAAAGCATATGTATGTGGAGTACAGAATGAACAATCACTGATAGATAAAAGAAGAGGTTTGTATCCAATAGAGAGCCTTCAAGAATTTATATGTTAAAATTATACCTTTTTCCCAATCCCACTTGGAAACTTTTCGTGAAATTGTTGATTTGTAATACTTAAAGTGTAAATTCCTCAATGCAGGGCAAGAAAAGTCGCAGCCGATCAGTAATTAAAATGTTGCAGAATAATTTCATGACTTTTATTTGGCCATTCAGAGTAGCATAAACTGATATGTTAATATGATTATAAATCACAAATATTAAACTGCACAAACTTCATATACGGCGTATACATTATGCGATAAATTGTTGATATATGTCAATATTGTTCATTTTCTTTTGAATGTATCTTTCTCGAGAAGTGAACTAGTGACATTTGACGTACACAGTTATTGGAATCTGTGAAGAGTTCTAATTTAGTACCATACAAAGTAATAAACTAGTTCTTTGGGAACAACAACATGTCATATACATTTATTGTTGAAATCTGGACATATACCCCTTGGATTTATAAATGTACAACACATTTGGATTTAGTTTAATAGCATGAAAGTTGTTATCATCTTATTTGGAATAGACTAGTGAATACGTTTATAAGGAATGGCGAATAACGAACTCATAACAGTGGTGAAATAGGCTTTGAATTGGCAATATATAAGCAACCCAATACACCTCAGGCCGAAACATGAAGATGACAAGTAAGAAGCCATAATATGGTAAAAAAGCAACATGGTATCAAGGTAGATGCATGTTAGTATGGAGGTATGTATATAGATATGTAGCATCGTAGATATACATTTTTATCTAGATACATACATCTAGAAAATGCAAACATATAAATATAAAAGTTCTTGTTTTTCTAGCTGTTTCTGAATTTGATACATTATTTATGCGAAGAAAATTAATTTGTCAGGAAGAAAGAGCGAGAGACTGAGAAAGAGACAGTTTCCTTGTGCAATCATCTAAACATAACATATGACAATACCTAGACATCAATTACACATATGACAATTTCAAATAGAGTAAAGGACAATACTATTTTGAAATCCAAAGTATTTTATTGCATAATTTACATTTACATTTTGAATATTCTTAAAACCGTCTGAGTTTATTTTATGACTGGAAGCTCTGCTTACAAAGGATCCAATATCATGCCAATCCTAATTATGAAACATCGTATTCCTGCAATGATTGAAAGTCATTTATTAGCCAACACGATGTAAGATACAAACCTTTTTCTATTTTCATACATCGCGATAAAAATCCGATGATTATATTAAATTACTTAGAAAAGACTTAACAGTTGTATCAAATCCGAATGTGTATTAATATGAGAACATGCATGTTTTACCTTTATTCATATGGTGGTTCTCACAGCACGGAAATGTATTATGTGTATCTCATTTACGATTACCATTTAATGGCAGACAGACGAAAAAGGATACGAACCAAAGTAATCACTCATTTCAAACGTTGGTAGTTCTTGAGACTAAAAAGACGTTATAGTTCAAGTGGACGATGTTACCTCTATTTAAGTTTAATTTTGATCTGATTCACAGCAAATGCTGCATATTTTACAAATGTGAAACATGCTTACCATCATTTTCCATATCTGTTTTCTATTTTCCAAGATGAGATCCTTGCATAAATATTATGAGAATAATAATCAGGAAGATAACTGCAAGGAAAAAAGGCAGCGATAACAAAGTGAATACTAATTGTGTGAAAAAGTGTTTAAGTAGTCAAGAGCCAAAATTAGTGTCGTTATGCTTCACAAATTATTTCAAATATTTTTTCACACGTTTCTCCAAAGTTTATTAAATATCAATTTCCTTGTCATGTCAGTGGAATGTGCTTCTAACATGTTACATTACTGCCAGAAAAAGGGACAATACTCATATTCAGAAATTCAAATACACACGCGTTCAATTTCCATCATGTAAATTGATGCTGACTTGGTGGCTAAACTACCTCTTGTTGTTTATTCCTGTTTGAGAACAAATCTCATTAACAAACAAAACAATTTACAAGTAATTTGATTGTTACTATTTGAACGAAGTGACAGAGAAAATGAACTCACTCTTTGATCTTATGTAGGTGACTGAAGTTCAAATGTCATTGGTGAAGGGTTAAAAGAAAATGAAGTACTTTAAATCATTATTCCTATTCAAAGCATCATTGTACAGTGCTAAGTATTGTTCCTTGAAATAGAAACGAGACAATACTACCCTCATGTAAACTGACCAAAATATTACAATCGCAGAGACTACATTTTTATTCAATTTAGAACATTTCTTACTGTGAATAATTTAATCCCATGTACAACAATGAAGACAAATTATCAAGTTAAATCTCATTAAATATCTCACTCTCTCAAGGTGTAGTAGAAGAGCAGACATATGAAGCATTGCTACTGCCGAACAAATGAAATATTGGCTGAAGAAATGTATAGTATTAGTACGTGTATTAACATAAGTGTATGAAACGTGTCAGTGAAGTTGAAAGATAATGACGAGGCACTCACTTCCGAAACCGCTCTGACCGCCTCCCCCAATGAAGCCGGATACCATGCCGACGGTTGAAAGCAACGCAAGTATGCAGAGGACTAACAACGTGTTTATGCCTATGAAAGTAGCAAAATATATAAATAAATACCCTGGCTAAAGGTTCTAACTTAAATTAATATAAAGGAGGAAAAAATTTGTTTCAATGACATTGTAAGCTATCGAATTCATCGGAAAATGGTATTAAATGAAAATTTCTGGCTGGTTGATGCTTTAAACAGATATGATAATTGTGAGAATTTGAATGACTATACACAAATATAAACGGTTATTAATCATATGATTGACATATTTCTTAATGTTAAAGCATCTAATACAATTTACTAATAATTGGTAAACAGGCTAATGTCTCATGTAAATAACGTTCAAAGTAAGTATTTAACCTATGTTTTACTTACCTGCCATGGTTCGAGACGTGTTCTTATCGTTCCTGATTAGAACTGAATTTGGAAAGTATTACTTACTTAAGTTTATATAGAAATTACACGCCATAAGGATTACATAATAACGTAGTCACACCAAACTTATAGTCATTTCCGCAACACGTACCAAAAACAGCCAAACACATCAATCTATCCCCTGGAGAATTGGTGTAATCAGATATGCAATATTTTAAACTTTGCTCATTCATCAGGCGGAAGTGTGGATGAGTGACAGTCTGTCAAAGGGAAGTGTCAAGTCTCAAAGATCCTAAAAACACCGTTGACATCCAATACACATTCGAACAAATAGAAATGGGATAAAAATGCATACATCTGCAGTTCTGACTTCTCCTCTATTACGTACACTCAAGGAGATCTGCTCTTATATCATACATTCGACTGGAAAGGCAATCTAAAAAATTAAGTAATTACAGTCGAACAGGTGGTTCTATAATTTGAAACCAGAAAGTGTTCTAAAACTATTTAAATTTTAAAAGGAATTCTAGCTGAGGAAACATCTGCTCCATGGATCATAAATATGACCAAGGATATATGGTTTAGTGCGTGTTTGTTTGACTGTGTGTGTGATTACAAAGAAAAAGTGATCCACATATCTTAATACAGAGAAATAGCTGTTTTCTTCTTCCATGGTTAATGAAGTTATATGAACGTTGCACATCCAGTATGAGAGTAGGCCAATGTATTAAAAACATCCAAATAGCTCTGTATGTTGCTACTATATCATTTTAAGATACATAAACTTAGAACTAACAATTTCTTAATAAGATAACGTCATAAAACATTTCAGCGCTGTCAATCAGTGAAAAGAAATATAAACGTAGAGGTGGAAAGACAGAGACAAATCAGAACATTTAAATGTGATAACTTCTATAACAAACGGAATGTTTTTAAGGCACGAAAATCTATATTGTTCGTTTCCAAAAGCTTTAAATTATTCGACATCATTGCACATTTCAATATAAACAGACGTATCAGTCTCCTGACGTGGGCACATATGTATCTTAAAAAAAACCTACAAAGTTCACGCTAAGATAGATTCCATCTATTCCCATATTTATATATTTAAAAGAGAATCAATATATTAACTAAACGCGGGTTCGAACAATTTGTACTTACTCCCTAAATCATTCTAATGGGTCGATGGAACAGGATAAATCTATTTTAATATTTCAGAACAAAATATGATATTTTGGATTGTATTAGAATGAAGTTAAAGTGTGGATGCTCATATTATCCGCAATATATTTCTTTGATTGGATGTGAGTTTAATGTAATGTCGACTGAATGTAACTATATTTGGTCTCATCTTGCAAAGACTGATAAGACACTCGTATGAAAATGTTTGAAGGTGACAGGCTATTTTTGCCAGATGGATGGAAAGGAATCAAGTTATTTGCAATATATAGACTCTCATTCTTTATAAGACAAATTGTTTTAGAAGACGCTATTAGTATGTCTCTCTCGATCTCCATATCTCTTCTATCTTTCTTGCAATTGATATCATCAATGTTTTAACGATTAAAAAACTATTAATATATGATTTTGAGAAACCATAAATTCTACATCTATGATTCTGCACATTTATTAGCAACATGTACAGATAATTAAAAAAATATGGCTCTTATACAAACTCTTAGAGGGATAGATATCCACCGTCCCTTTAAAGCGATTGTATTGTAGCAAGAAAGAAACTGTCAGAGACAGAGTGCTATGTAGGAGGATGTTTGAAATTTTAGTTTAATTGAGCAACCATTGGAACGAAGGATTCATTTTTAGTCATTTTTTGTAGGGAGAGAGAGAGAGAGAGAGAGAGAGAGAGAATAATATCCAAAATAACATAAAATAAACGTTTGGTTTCCTATACGTCCCTAAGGAACTTTAAATCCCACGGAAACAAAATTGAAACAAACGTCGGCAATTTGTCAAACATGTCTTCGCCTAGGTATTGAATACTATGCGTTTTGAGACTTTTCTGACATTTTTTAAAAGGTAATTATTTTGCGAAAGCGATTAATACCCGATTCAATTAAGTTTTCGCACATATATCCAAAGTAAGAAACATGCGTAGGTGCAATTAAATGGCTATTGGTAATAAGAGAAGACCGAATGAATGCATACGCGGTACAGTATATGAACATATGAACATTCAGAAATGGAAATTGACAGATCAGAAGGAAATGATGAACAAACTACTAAACCAAGAGTGCAAGTTGTAAGATCACAAGAAGCACTCATTGCATTCTGTTCATTTTTTACATTTTGAAATATACTTAAAAAAGGTAAATTAATTTATTGATTTTTTGAATGAATGGATTAGGGGATCAATTATTTTCGCAATAAATGATCGATCACGTTCACAAAGTATAATCTTTTAACATAGCTGAAAAGTAACCAGACTCCATTAATAATTAAATATCACTTAATTACATGTATTATATCCGAGTTTCATGTTGTCATATATATTTATAAAGACATTATTAGTTGTAGATCAACATACGTCGCATGACGTATCCGGCCATCAAACTGTGCTTGCACATGCTAGGTTTCTCTGTCTCCCAATGTGTCACTTCTTCTCTGTTTGTCTTTTGGTGTGATTTGTATCTGTCTACCTCTCGTGTATGTTGCTCTATGGTGATACCTCGTACGACATAACGTTGATATTATTTGACGCATTTACTGTGTTCAAGAAACTTGAAGTTTTGTTCTCTATTCTGTAAGAAACAATTTTTCGCATGCATAATTGGATACGAATATGAACGTTAGTGTGCTGGAAAATGAACATAATAATATATAGACACTGACTCAGATTCAAGAACAAGAAAAGGAAAGAAAGGGAGAAATTTCAAGAAATTAGTGAATCTCCCTTGTGAAATATTTATACGATGGGATAAAAGTCATAATATTTGATTTTACTCTTTCAGACATGACTAATCACACTGATGGGTGAAATATGTCATGAACTTATTGATGCGTATTTGATGTAAAGCCGATGTTACCCATCATTTCCAGCATTCGTGTTCAAGTGGTGAATAAGGCGACCAATTGAATTATCTATTTGATGAGAATCAATCCATCCCACATAGTGGTATGCTTGATTTCCAATCCGTTTCAAAAAGAAAAGTCTTGCTTTCTTGAGGATTATGGCTATGTTATGTATTGAGGCCTTACATGAAAACGTTTTGAAAGGAATGTTGAGGTTTGTAATGTTTCTATATTGGTCAATTGTTCTGACTGGAGAGGTAAGAAAAGGGTCATTGATGTCAATGGATTGTAAAACTACTTCATACGATCATTTGTGTTGAACACAGGCGAATTGGGGTAATGTAGGACCTTTACTAATTATGATTTATTTGAACAATATAATGGCAATTTACTTCAGAAATAATAATGATAATAATAATAACAATAAGTATAATAATAATAATAATATTAATAATAATAATACAAAAAATATTTGTATTGAGCCTATTGAGCATGTTTTACTACTGGAGTCAATGCTGATTTGTGTACAAATACTCCGACCCTCTACAATGCACCATAACATATTTTAAGAGAATCATGCCAATACATATATATTTTTAATTATTATGGTTATTTTAACAGCATCGTGTCTATAAAAAACCATCTTTGTTTCGAATTCCTGTTGTTTTTGCTTCCTTCTTTCAGAAGATATATACATATTTCAACAGAGTTTACACTGTTAAAGTAATTCTGTTGTGCATTGTATTATGAACTGTTTGTTAAAGTCTCAAGGCGTTGCTTTCAGCGACTATACATTCTCTGCTGAATCATGACTGGTCTTTAACAAGTTTTCCTGGAGATATCTCAAATAGGCGTTGATTTCTATTTACTGTTTTCATTTTATTTTGCTGTAATTTTGTCAATATCAGTCATTATTTCAGCGCATTAATTAAGTGTGTTACAGTTGATATCATTAACATCACATCCACAAGAGATCCTTGAGATTATAATCAAAAGATAGCCCTTTGTATATATATTCCATATGTATCAACTATCTTACCTCATAATCCCTTACAGCTTTCGGTAATAATGTTCCCATGTAGTCATTGGAGAAATTTTAGAATACAGTTTGCAGATGCTTATATCATATCGCTTATAACAAGGGACGATGCATTTTGTACTCCACAAAAGTGAGCTAAAACATAATATATTGCCGCTGCCAATTGGCCATTCATATACAATTCCCAAAGCCATTATCTGATCCACATCTGCTTCTGACGATGTTTAGCCCAGGCATCTGAAATAGCCGTAGAAATTGTCTCCAGCGTGAGTTATCTACCTTACGTTTTGAATAACCAAGCTATAAATGTCGCTATGGTATTCATAATCAATTCTGAGTAGGTCTATAACACTATTATTTATACAAAATTTGATTTTACTCGTTTGGTTATTGGTATGTGTATTTCTCAACATATAATCAATACCTGGTTTGATTGGTCAGAACCCGCTGTAAGGTATTGTTCCTTACAGGAGATAGTTGTTCAGGGAGCTATCCGTAAAGAGGACAGCTTCTTGACGCAGCTCGCTTGGGCATTAAGCTCATTTTAGTCAGTATAATTCGTTTGTAGGTGAACTTGTTTTCAACACCTATTTATACATTTTCCTCTGAGTGAAACAGAAGAGTGTTCAGACCACGGAGAGACAAATCAAATGTATGCTAATAATAATAATAATAATAATAATAATAATTCTTGCTTTCATTAATAAAATGAAATTGTCAATCAAATGTAAATTGATTCTCTAACCATAAACTATTTAAATAGGATTAATATAAATGTGTGCAAAATAATAAATTGTATAAGTGATATGTGCATAATGTTTAGAAACATTTAAGAATTATCATTAAGTGTATATAATTGATGTCTCCAGAAGTTGCTGAACCTCTGAAATACTAGTATAACACGACACAATCGATGTATATATCTCGTATTTTGAAGAATACTTACATGTTTCACATGATATGCAGTTAAAATACATAGTAAACGGTGACTACACGATATATAAAAATTATCAGTGTAATATTGACATCAGAACCATTTCATATCCAGTTATGACAGAACATATTTCATTGAATAATAATCGAACACTGAATTATTTCGTTAATTCTAACGTACGGTGAACCTTTCATATATTGTGCGTAGAAAATAGTCTCAAACAAAGTTGAACTAGTAAAAGTCGATTATCCTTGTTAACAAATTATAAATGGAATACCAAGCACCCATCTGAAAAATGAACAGAACATTTTATAAAGACAAAATCATTTTTCAGCATAGGTGTCCAATGAATGTGATGTCACATTGTTTGCTGTGGTACACACAGTAATGGTTTGAGAAGACCTAGAATACATGATCCATCTTAACCGTAAATGTCACTTTCACTACATTACATTTTTGAGATATTATTATGAAAAGAGGCTTAATGATTGCAGAGTTTCCCATATTTACTGCAACACAGTTTGGAGCAGGTATTTGAAGTATTTGATTTGGAACAGTAGACTGTCCAGATTACGTAAACAAATTTCGTTTTGAGTCGGATTTTATTGATATATTTACTGCATAATTATGCTGTGGTTGGATGAAATACTGTCTGGTTTATTTAAAGACTAAAACGCAACAGTAGTAAGAAGATTAAATAAGTGCAGATATAATCATTTTAGACAATACAGACAGTTCGAACGGAACAACAATACTTGAAGACAAAAGTAAAACATTAGAAAATATTTGAAGGAAAATATGAAAGGAGTGAGAGCTATGTCCAAGGAAATATTCACTAAAGAAGGAGAGATATTTACTAAATACACCTGGAATTAAGAAAATATAAATCATATAAACACAAAGATGACTCAAATGACGCCAACTGTTAGTGCCAATGGTTTTAGGACAGTTTGAGCGACCTTATTAGCTGAGGAAAATTGTTTTATATGGATTCATATCAAAGCGTTAATTTGATTATCTCGCTAATGAATCAGTATTGAGTCATTCAGAATACTTGTAAATTAATGATTTACAGAAGCATTCTTTGAATCGTCCATTAACACATAATGTCAGATAAAAGACCAATATCCTGATGGCATTGACATTAAATCTTAATGATATCTACGGATGGATATTGTATAGTTTCTAACCTTTTAACGTTGGGTATTCACTTATTGAAATACTGAAATCTCTTACACTTGTATATATCGTTCTTTATAAGTGTAAGATATTTCAGTATTTCAGTAAGTTTATGCCCAACGCTAAAAAGGTTACATTAGAAACTATACAATATCCTTCCGTATCATTAAGATTTTATGTCAGTGCCATCAGGATATTGGCTTTGGATCTGACATTATGTGTTAATGGACAATTCAAAGAATGCCTACATGCAGGCTATGTTTCTCCTGTTTTGAGCTATATATCTATCTATCTATCTATCTATCTATCTCTTTCTCTCTCTCTCTCTCTCTCTCTCTCTCTCTCTCTCTCTCTCTCTCTCTCTATATATATATATATATATATATATATATATATATATATATATATATATATATATATAAACAGGAGAAACATAACCTGTATATGTTCAAAATTAAGACACATTTCTTGCCAATAACTATCTCTTCCATAATTGTTTTTGCATGCAAAGCAACTAGATTACACCCAGTTGGATATAACGATTTGGCAGGGATCATGAGAGGACGCTGCTTTGAGCAGCAGATAGGTATGAAGTATTAAAAAACAATTACTGGATTACATCGTCTTAACGACGTTACAAAATCATTTTACGTATTTGCATCACCATTTAATGATAACATTGTGAATTTTGTTTCACTTTAAAAAAACAGATGATAAATAAAATAAAACATGATAATAGAACATAAAATGATGTGTTCTTTGTAATGCACAAGGCTCTTATTAGGCTGATATACAAATAGTGTATTGAAAACAATATCTAGGCTCCCCATATAATGTTCTCCTGTATATATACATCTAGGCAAATACAGTGCGGAAAATTAAACATTTTGGGAATAAAGCAGGCAATATCACATATTTCAGTCTTAATACGTTGATGATACTCATCGATACATTAAATGTTCAGTGAAATATATATATATATATATATATATATATATATATATATATATATATATATATATATATATATATATATATATATATATATATATATATATATATATATATATATGCTTTATATAATATTATGGGAATAAGAAAAAGTAATATAAAATGATTCTGACTAAATGCGTTGATGACGCTCATCGCTACACTGGATGTTCAGAGAACTATCTGATGTCTGGTCCACCTCTTTGGTATCAACATTCAAAATAATTCGAATTTCGTGTAAATGCTGTAAAATATGTTTGTTTCGATCAAAAAGAGTACTGACAGTAATACTGAATTATGTCCAGAGTTGCACGGATCTGGTGTTGTCTTTATTGTCTTAGGTGTTTAATTGTTAACAAAACTTGCAAACAGTTGCGACTTTTGTTATCAATGAGAAATGTATAACATATTACTAAATTGAAATAAAAGAATTGTCAATCGATTTGGATAGATCAATTTAGGATCGTCGTCAGGATACTGTAAACATGTTGAAATGTCATTTTGATCTTAGAATATTCTAGAAGGCATATCGTGCCTTGTTTGTAAGTTATAAATAGTTTGTTGACAGATGTTTGAATTTCGAGGGGCTGAAATCGAACTTTTAACCCTCTTCTTCGTCATGTTTATGTCACTTGGATTTTTATATAAGGTTCATTCATTTTAACTTTACGATCAGCTCTAAATTTTCTTAACCTATAGGAGACAAATGATGTATTTAAAATTATTTATTTGAATTGTATAGTGCTTATTTACATTTCGGACTAACTTTCTATTTTGGTATTATTGTAAATTCATTCAAGGACATTCTGGATTATATGATTGTGATAAATCCAAAATGTTTGCACATCATCTCATCCAAGACTACCCGCACATCAGCACATTCAATACAGAAATTCAAGTTTGTTTTATTATATTTGTTATCCTTTTCTGTTACTTTTTCTGTGTGAGATTTGTTTCGAATTGAATAATAATAATAATAATAATAATAATAATAATAATAATAATAATAATAATAATACGAAGAAGAAGATGAATATATCCTGATTTAATCAATGTATCTCAATCAGTTAAATACAAATAATATCCTTAAATCCATCGACTGGACACCTCAAATGTAACACGAGAATTTTCGTATTCGTTGGTTTGGCATGAAAATGATTGTATACAAGTTGCCACGTTGTCAAATATATACCATAGTGGATTGTGAAGGTCGGTTGCAACTGCCCTTATGAATTGTTACGTCACCACTCTAATAAGCATCTTTTGAAGTGACGTTAAGCAAGAAATTCATGTATATATTGCACTTAGTGATCACTTCCCGTAGAAAATTTTTTAGGGTTGTTCAACAAAGGTGGCATTTAGTACCGCTAGCATTTGTATTACACTTTTCTGTTAGAAATTATTAAGTACAACGGTATAGTGACGTTCATAATGAGTGTATGTAAAGGATATTTTATACATACGTTTATAAATTTACTAATATAAAATCTGAAAAAGAAACAAGTGATAAATTAGAAAAGAGTTTCGCGGTAAATCGAAATATTTTTATTCTTTTTAAATGATTTAATTGAATTAGCAGATCTAACGTAAGCATGAAGTTAGTTCCATGTTTTAGAATCAGAATATGTAGACTTCCTTTGTTCTATGCAAGGCATTTGGTAATTCTAAATTGCTGCTAAAATTAGATCTTAGATTATAGGAATAAGACATTTTGCAGAATAATTTATTCAAGTATTCTGGAAATCACATATTAGGTATTTAAAAACCAGAACATCAAAAACATCAAATACCGTATCATTAATGGCAATTGATATACCTTTTTAGTTTTAGATCGTTTGTTCTATTAAATGTCCCCATAAACATGCATGGTGTCTTATATTCACAAGTTGGATTTTGAAAATTAATTAAAGCATGTGAATTCTTGAAAGCTATGAATTGGGTCCTGTTCTATTCTTATGTTTATCAATGGTAACTCATTCTGCACAAAACATAGAGATACCGATATATTTGTACATACTACGCCAATTTCCTTATCAAGTACTACTGTTTATTCCATAGAATGTAATCTGAGTCAAGAGTTTACGTGAATGGAGGATTGGTGAAGACGAAACTAAAATAGTAACAAGATATATTTAATAACCTGAGAATCGTTACCATTTTATATAGCGAATTCATAACAGTGGCAAAATAGTTTTTATGTTGGCAATATATACGCAAAATCCGATTCACGACAAGTCGAACTATAAAGAGAACAAATTTAAGTTCAGTAGAGGCCGTAATATGACTAAGCAGCGAAACGGAAGGACGGTAGATAAATGTTAGTCCATAGGAAAGTACAACGTTAAATAACTATATGACAGGTAGAGGGAGAAAGAAACATTTTCATTGTGCAATCATCTCAATTAATTCTATGACATTTCTAAAATAATCTAAAGAACAATAATATTCCAAATCCAAAGTAATTTATTACAAATTGTACATTTGAATATACGTGAAACAGTCTGTCTTTGTTGTACGTCTGGAAGTTCTGCTTATAAAGGTTCCAATTTTCATGCCGATTCCAGTTATGAAACATGGTATTCCTGCAAAGATTGAAAGTCATTTATTAGCCATCATAGTATAAGATGTAATCCTTTTTCTATTTACATACACCCCGTTACAAGTTCTATATTTAGATTAATTTACTTAGACGAGACAATGCATGTGTATAAAATGCATGTTAATATAAGACCACGTTCTTCTTTACCTTCATTTATATGGTGGTTGTAAAAGCACTAAAATGTACGTGTATCTCATTTACGATTACAATTTAATGCTAGACAAAGGATAGGTATTGTTTGTATTATCTCAACGTCTCTGTATAACCTAAAAACAGGAAGCTTAACTATGCTATTGTAAATGTTTGATGTAGAAATGCCATTAGCGGAAGAACATAGATGTATTCATGGACTTCGGACACTTGCTTCTAAAGACCCCAATGTCAAAATCACAGGCAATGACACAAAGTAATCACCATTTTAAAACATCAGAGGTTTGGAGACTAAAAAGACAAATGATTGCGAGTTCTAGATGTTCTCTTTTATGTACGTTTACGGGAAATTGTGATTATATTCATAGCAAACGCTTCGTAGTTTATATACACGAAACATGCTTACCCACATCTTCCATGTCTGCTTTCTATTTTCCAAGATGAGAGCCTTGCATAAATATTATGAGGATAATAATCAGGAAGATAACTGCAATGAGAAAGAGGCAGCAATAACAAAGTGAATATAGCGGGTCTGAAAGGTGTTAAACTTTACAGAACCTAAGCTATTTCGGCTATTTTCACAACTTATTCCAAATATTGCTTCGTACGTATCCCCGAAATTTATTTAATATCGACGTTTGCGTAATGTCTATGCAAAGTAGTTTATGATACTACATTTCTACCAGATAAAGGGACGATAATCGTATTTAGTAATCCATTTACCAACATTTTAAATTGCGATGATTTAAATCGATGCTGACCTGTTGCTAAACGTCTTGTTATTAGTTTGCTGTTTAAGATTGAAGATCATTAAGAAACGAAACAAGTAAATCGAATATTAAGATCTGAAACAAATGAAAGAGAAAATGAAATCACTCTTAGATATGATAATGTGGGTGACTGAATTTTACATGTCTTTGGTGTTAGGGTTCAAACAAAATCAAGTAATTTAAATCGTCATTCATTTTAAGATCATCAGTTTACATTGCTAATTAGTATTTCTCCTGGCAAGAAAAATAGAGATAATTAGATTCCCATTTAAAGTGACCAAAATGTTATAATCTGACAGGCAACATTCATATTCAGTGCCTCTTGCCTACAAGACTGAAACTTTATTAATGTAGAATATTACTTACTGTGAATAATATCACACCATGTAATAAATAATCAAGACAAAATATCATGTTATATTCCGTTAGATCTCTCTCTCAGTCATGGGGTAGTAGAAGAGCAGACATAATTTACTCATGCTTATGAAGCATTGCTACTGCCTAACAAATGAATTATTGTCAGAAGAAATGTATAATAATAGTACGGGTATTAATATAAATGCATGAAACTTCTCAGCAGAGTTGAAAGTTAATGATAAGGCACTCACTTCCGAAACCGCTCTGACCACCTCCCCCAATGAAGCCGGATACCATGCCGATTGTTGAAAGCAACGCAATTATGCAGAGGACTAACAACGTGTTCAAGCCTAGGAAAGTAGCAAAATATATAAATAAATAACCTGGCTAAAGTTTCTAACTTAAATTAATATAAAAGGGACAGAAATTTGTTCCCCTGATATTCCAAACTTTCCTATTCATCAGAAAATATTGTTAAATGAATACGTCTGACTCGTTGATGCCTTAAACATATATAACAATGTTGAGAATTTAAATGAATATACACTGCTAAATAGGGTTATGAATCATATGTTTGACATGTTTCTTAATGTTATAACTATTTATTGAAGTTTTTGATAATTGGCAAACACGCTAATATGTCAAATGAATAACGTGCAAAAATTAAGTATTTTCCCTGTGAATTAGTTACCTGCCATTGTAGTAGAAGTGGTTCTGTCGTTCCTGATTAGAACTATCCTGGGAAAGTATTGCTGACTTAAGATTATATAGGAACTACACGGCATATTGAATTATATAATAATGGAGTCATAGCAAAATTATAGACATTTCCGCAATACCTACCAAAGACTGTCAAACAGATCAATCTATCGCTCGGAGAATCGGTGTAATTAGGTATGCAATATTATAAACGTTTCTCATATATATTCATTAGGCGGAAGTGGAAATGAGTGATAGTCTATCACAGAGGAGTGTCAGGTCTCAAAGATCGAAAAACACCGTCGACCTCTAAAATACATTAGAGCAAACAGAAATGAGTTCATAAATGCATACATCTGCTGTTCCGAGTTATCCTTTATTAGGTACACTCACGGAGATTAGATAAGTTTTGAAAGACAATCTAATACATTACAGTCTAACAAGTGGTTATATAATAAAAGACAGGAAAGCGTTCTAAAACTATTTAAGTCTTAATAAAGAATTATAGCTGATGCAAAATCCACTCCATGGATCTTAAATATGGACTAGAAGGTGTAATTTAGTGTGTATTTGTTCGCCTGTATGTGCGATAGCGTGTCTCATTCCGCCCTCGTTAACAAATTTGGGTGAACATTGCACATCAAAATTATGAAAGTAGAACAGTATAATAAAATCTGATATTATATCATATATTTATAATGAACACTTTCTCATTAAGATAGCTCGACGGTTATTTACACATTCTCATGTCAAAAAATATAAACGCTGGCTATCACTAAAGAGAAAGATAAAAGTAGAGAAGAAACAAGCAGAGAGAAAAATCAGAGAAAATAAAAATAAAATGGATATCTCCTATTGCAAGCTATATTATTCGCTACGAAATATAATTTCATATCATATCCCTGCACGTTTAATATAAACAGATTTGTTAATCTTGTAGGTAGAGCACATACATATCTAAAACTGCAAATGCAGGCTAAATTGGATTATACTTGTTCCTATATTTAAATATTTAAAGGACAATATCCAGATGTTAAGTAAACCCGCATTCAAACAATTTGTATTTACTCCAAATATCATAAATATGGGAAGATGGAACAAAGTAAAAAATATTTAATTATTTCAGAACAAAATATGATATTTGGATTGCCTACACATTGTTCGACAGAGGTAAAAGTTTGGATGTTGATATTGCCCCGACAAGATTTCACCGATGTTACTATGTTCAGTGTTACGTTGAGTGAATTTAATTGTACGATATATTTGCATTCATCTTGCAAGACTGATAATTATCTCTCTAAAATTGTTTGAATGTAAAAGGTTATTTTTGCAGATGATTTCAAAGAATTCGAGAGCTTTGCAATAAATAGACTGTCTTGGTTTTAAAATATTATTTTACCCGACTCTTATTTTGTTTCTCGCTCGTGCCTCTGTCAATCTCCATATCTCTTCTCCCTTTCTCGCAAGTGATTGCGAATATATTTTTCCCGTCTCAATGTTTTACAGATTAAAACCTATTAAGAAACGGTGTTACGAAATAACACATTCTACATATATGATTCTTCACATTATATATTAGCAACATATAAATCTATATGAAACGAAAATGTCCCATTTAAAAAATCATAGAAAGAAACAGACCGTCTCTTTTAAGTGACAGCAAAGCGATATTATTGAAGTGCAAAAGAAAGTGTCAGAGATAGATATAGACAGTGCTGTGAAGGAGGATCTTTGATAGTTTAATTCATCAATAATCGCAGCGAAACATTTGGCAATTTCAAACTCGAAAAATATTCTGAAATTGAATTGATTTTCATTTATTTCATATTAACACAAGCATTATTGTATGCCTTCCTTTAGGCGTGCAAACTCCTTACAGATTGATCCAATTAAAATCTGATCCATAATACAAAGCCTCGTATTCCAGAAAAACTCAAACAAATATATTAGCATACGTGATGGAAATTTTAATTTTCTTACATGTAAATGCATTAATTTATGTGTACGACATTTGGTCTACATATGCTTAGAAAACAGTTGTTTACGACACATTTGATTTAATTCTAGAACAAGGTCTTTCACCCCCATCAATATCATTCTTATCATTAAACATGCACACATAATGCGTATCGCCTTTACTATATCTGCAGAAACATTTGTTTAAAAGGAAGTCTGTTTCATATTGCATAAGCAAAGTACACGCATACTTTTAAGCGATTATTTTCAACGCATCCAATTATAAATTCAACCTATCATAGAAAACGAATATTTCATGAATTTATTACAATGACATACCTTTTATGGCTAGACATAATTAACAGATTGAATCATTTCCATTTCTTCCAAACAACACCATATCTAATACAAGGAAACAGGGCAATCACTGGTATGGTTATAATCAGCATTTTAAAGAGCGGGAACACGAATCTAGGAATAATAATTACGTGGATCCAAAAGCTTCGATGTGAAATTAGAAAGAAGTCAGTAGCAGAGAATATTATAACCGATTATGTATCTAGCTCCACTCCAAATCTCAGCGCAAGAAACATCCAAATAACAAGATTTAACGATCCAGATCAAGCCAAAGGATGAGACAGGGAGGGGAATGAAAAATACCAACAATAACAAATTGATCATGCAGTCTATGGATATGCATGGACTAGTTACAAAAATAGCAGTTTTGAAGAAACATTAAATACAATCGTCACAAAGAATGTAATTTAATCTGCATGAGAGCTAGAGTGAGATGGAGAGGGTCTTAGAGAGGGACGGGGATAAATATATTACGGGAAGAGTTAAAATAAAAAAATCGTACATATTAGAAACTCGCCGGCTCCGTATCGGAAAACGAAAGGATGCAGAACACTGAAGCAGAAAGCATATGAAACACTCTACGTGTCGTAAATACAAATATAAAACTAATAGCCCACAGCGATATAAGCAAGTTAACAATAAGCATTTCTAAGGCACCAAGTTAGACACCAACATACTAGTGCAAGGAGAACAAATAAAGTTGGAGTGGACGTCACCAAAACTGACATCAATATTGCGCATCAACTAGCGACATTTGTAGAAACTGCAAACAGAGCAGTCATTTGCAAATTTTTGTCTAGACAGTAGAATGTTATTGTCCGTGAACTAGTACATTTTGCGAAGTAGATTAATTTGGAAAATTCACAAAAATGAAATACGAAATATGAAAAATATTTTTTCTACAGTCAATTGATAAAATTATGTTCTGTTATTTCGTTATATGCTTGGAATAGTGGTAATTGGGGGCCTTTTATTACTCCGGACCGTCTTTTTTAAAATCTACAAGGTGTTAATGTTTCGTATTCAAAATATGTATGTATTTTCTTTTCCCTTTGAAGACGGAAGGTTGACTTTGTTATACTGATGTGATCTGCACATCATTAAGCAGGGCAGTTTACAACATAATTTTGAAGCAGATGGCAATAGCGCGTGGGATGCTTTACAAGTATATGTCATTCTGCTACACATATTGATAACCAGCGATAGTGAGCGTGAAATAAGAACAGAATTGCCTCTTTGTAAAGAATAACAAATTGAGATCATCTCGTACGTGATATGTTTTCAATCATTATATGTTACCTTTTCAATATGAGCACATCTGCTTGCGTTTTAACGAACTTAGATACAAAACATCAGTTACTAGTAATCATGTACAGAACCTTTTAAAACAAAATAATAGAATATTCGTCTGATGAGCTTTAACACAGGACTGACCTATAGCTCTTACAAGCATAGACCAAAGTTAGTAATGTAAACATTAACTTTATAACTTATAAAAATTAGCCAACTTTAAGCATTACCTATACATGAAATATACATGGTACTGGTTGAAAACTGTTCAATTGAATGAACGGTAGCCTTTGCCAAGATTTACCATGTCTATAAATCAATTGCCGATTAATCGTGACTGTTTGTATACTCGTACCTTTTTAGTGTGATATGGCTCATTTTAGTTGAGGGAAACTATATCAATGCGTTTCTTTTTCTTAACTAGCTTATTACTAACTATTACTTTCCTATTAGTATTATTAACCCGTTTCATGGTTCATAATTTGTGTTGTCTCCTTCAACATGAAACTCGTGCACATGAGAGCACGAGACGAGTTAAATCATCGTATAACACAATACGCAATAAAATGCCATAAGGATTATATACTCTGTTACACAACACGATATGAAAAAGTTGTTCAGCATAGAGAATAAAAAAGACCATTGGATGAGACACCACGCTAGACGGTACTTGACGGAAAAAGAGATGAAGCTAATGGTGGGAAAAGATGTACTTGAGAGAAAAATAAAACGAAAGATGCTGTAAAGTGTCGAATTTTGAGTTGTATTGAACTTAAAGATAAACGCATTTAGCATTAAAATTTCATTACATTTACGCTAGAAAAGTCTTTGTGAAGGGTACTTCGACCTTTCTTCTTTTCTGCCCCTATGTCATTGTTAATTTTGAAAGGCTAGCATCTATGAGTCATTGAGATTTGAACACTGTACTGAGAGAGTAAACATTTGAGCTACCAGCAATAACCGATTGATTGGAACCTATGTCAAATTATCATTTTCAAAGGGAAATTGATATGGAACTTAGTTCAAGGATTCTAGGCTAACCAAAATCTGACGAAAGATATGATTGTCTTGGGATAATTTAGGAAACTCTATCTACTCTAATTATGGTGTACACTCTGGAAGTAATGTAATTTTAAAATGACAACCTTGGTCGAAATTCTTTAGTCCGAAATCCTGAGAGAAGTTTGGAACTGAGGCAGCCTAAAAAGAATAGTGCTTTCCTCGATAAACAAGAAAAGAGGACCAGGTGACTGGCTTGTAAGCAAAGACAGTGTTTATTGCTATGACGCACACATTGTGAGAGGGAACAACATTAATTTTTCACGTAATTTTCAATTTATGTTAGTTTGTTTTGTGCAAATGTGTTTGATATGACTATGATCCATATCATGTATCATTTATTCATTTTCATGGAAATCTGCTAGAGTTTTTATGAAATTTATCTCTTTAATTGTACAGTAATGGTTCATTGATAGACATGACGATTGCATACGAACCAAATTTTCATATGTGTAGGATTTCATAGGGTTTTATGAAATAATTTCCTTTGTCTGTTAATACGATACTAATTATCGTGAGTTAACGATAATCACACGCTATATCTGATTTTGTACTGGTTACATAATCTTGTAAGTTAGGGATTGCTGTGAGCAAGAATTGTGTGAATTTTATGCAATAGTAATCAAGCATGTGGTAGCGTAGGTAAATAAATACGGTAATGTTAGATACACCGCTCACGTGTCAATTTATGGTCGGTTGCTGTGAAAGGAGAGTGATGTTCTATCGGATTGTCAGCATGTATGCATTTTGGATAGCTAGTGTGCTTCTGTGTAAAGTAAGTTATTATGGGGTAATTTTATTCCTTAAGGAACAGCTTCTGGGAGAGACAGGATAGTCCGAAGACGGAAGTCTAAATCCGGAAATAGATGTCGCGTTGAGAATAAAGGACTAGGAAGTCCAGGGACAAATGAAGTGCGCAGAATTGGAAGACTGGAGAATAGGAACACGAGATACACGGGTCACGAGATGAAGATGAAGGTGAAGCAATCAGTCGTGGACATTGCGCTCTTTTCATCACTCGTTATTATGATGAAATAAATCCATATTAGACGCTGCCATTAAATTCTGTTGAAATAACTTAGATTGAATTAGAATTAATTATTATTGATTAAATTTTGTTATTTTTCTTGTCTAAGGGGGCTCGTTTTGCATTATTACTTCCCAACGTTCTTGCTCAGTTCTCTGTTGATATCCGGTCTGTTCACTCCCTCTGTGCTATAAAATTGAGGGCGGTAATCATCTAGATAACGATAGCCAAATCCAATTAAACACCCCTCTCACTAAGAGGGCTACTTCACAGGTGCATAGATTAATAGAGAGAGAGAGAGAGAGAGAGAGAGATGTGGGGGGGGGGAGAGATAAAGCATCTTTTGATATTAAAGAAACAATTATATTAGACATGGTTTACTGTGTATGCCGCAGATGAGGACATCGTTACAAAAGAAATTTGATGATAGAAAACCGATGAGCAATTGAATGTCAACTGTTGATTTGTGTAATTAAATTAGTAACTGCGTATGTTTTATTAATTTATTATTAATGTATTATTAAAACTAAAATACTTCAATTATCGGATCCACTTTGTACAGGATTTGTGATTCAACATATGCGAGTTCATTAGAGTTCTCCTAACATCTGTTTCGTGGTTGCTCCTGTCCTGTTAAACGTGCTACAGGTTTACAGTGTTTATGTACTTGTTTTTGTTTGCTTGTTTGGGTTTTGGTGGTTTGTTGATGGTTGTATCTTTTTCTGCACATGCTAAATACTAACGAGGTCTCCTTACAGATATGGCAATATATGTACCGTTTTCGTATTAAGGTTATTTAGATTTGTCAGTGGAGCACATCCACGTTATACCTAGATTACTACACGATATTTATTTATTGTACGACTTGATAACGGACTCGTTCCGTCTCCTATGATGAAAATGACATAAAAGGAATTAACATATATTTCCCTTTTAGCATGTTCCTTCTATAGCAGCATTTGATTTAAGGGAAGTACATCAGGACATTTTTCTGGGTCATATGTATGGCAACACCTTTGTGTGTAAGTAAAATCTTTGCGAATTCAATGTTGCAATGAGTGATGAATGATGGGAACTAACCGTTGCTGTGGTGCTTCGTATGCTAAAATGACTGATGAGACGCAAAGCAAATGAACATCAGGAACCACACAGCCATGCTCAATAGAAGAAAACATATTGTTTTAACGAGTCTTTCATGATGCGCCATGATGGTTATTAAACGTCTGAAATAACTCTCAGCAAAAGACCGTATCGAATGCTATATCCTATATACTGTCAAATATATTTATATCCCCTCTTGCAATGGGATTGCGATTTATATGTAATTATAAAAAATAACCATTTTATTGTACATGAAAATCTTTTGAACTCATTTTGAAACACTATTAAGTATTATCACGATAATTATTAATGTTTAACATATTCTTTATCACCCCTTTATAACTTTACAATGAGTATTACTAAGGCTTTTTCAAAGTTGCTAGGATGCTTACTAGTCAATTTCAAGTAATGGAAATAATGGATGCAAGATAAGACAATGAGCAGATGTTACAAAATAATTTTCATAACGCATTTATCTTCCAAATCAGGGAACGTAAGGTCTATAAAACAAATATATATTTTGCTATTACTACTAAATCTTGCAACTAGTGTATCATTGCTTGTCATTTTGTACATATTTATAAGATTAGGCCAGTATAGTTGAGAGAACTTAAGGTATAGTTATGCATAAGCATTAGGTGTAGGAAACGCCTAATTTATTATGTTTGCCCTAAGCAATATGGCTGTACACGCCAGGGCTTCTGGGTAAATAAGATCAAATTACAGTTAGAAGGTGAACTCGTAACCAGTCCTATGCTCTCAAGAGGCGATACACAGTTTTGCGACGGCTGTTCACCGCGCATGCACAGCGGCAGAATTCATAGTGGACTATGTCACATAAAATTACATCAATAAAACACAGAGTTTATATATATATATATATATATATATATATATATATATATATATATATATATATATATATATATATATATATATATATATATATATATATATATATATATATATTAAGCGAAATATTTCAAGAGAATATTCAATGATATTTTTGACAGTGCATTTGTGTTAGATACGCCCATGAAATACAATGTTTATATCAGGTATTTACGACCTCTCTTAGGGTTCAGGTTGGATAAGCAATTTTTAAAGTCACACCCTTACGATGCATATAAGCAGACTGGACTAGGTCGCATGCCATATATGGCCATCAAAGTGTGATCGCACATACTAAGCTTAGATAATCCGTCTTCTTTCTCTCTCTCCCTATGTGCCACTGCTCTTTTTGTCTCTTTGTGTGTTTTCTTCCTTTCTACCTCTCATTCATGTTGCTCCATGATGACACATACGACATGACGTTGAGTTTATTTGACGGATTTACTTCCTATGTATGGCATGAGTGTCATTTTTGTGTTCAAAAAGTTCAAGTTTGATTTCTATTTTGTACAGCAGAACCGACGTTTGCATGCATACTTGGATACGATTATGAACGTACGTATATATATATATATATATATATATATATATATATATATATATATATATATATATATATATATATATATATATATATATATATATATATATATATATATATATATATATATATATATATATATATATATATATATATATATATATATATATATATAAACCTAACCAGTATGTTTCATGCTGAAGACACAATTGTCGCCTATAACGAATTGCTTTTGTAATTACCAGGTACATATAACATTCTGACAGGAATCATAAAAGGACGACACATTGGAGAGATTTAAAAAATGAAACTGGATTATATCTTTTAAACGACGTTAAAAATTATTTTACAAATTAGCTTGATAATTTATTGATAACATTGTGAATTTTGTTTCATTGTTAGAGAATAGATGATAAACTGAATAAAGCACTATAATAAAAGATCAAATGATGTGCTATTCATAATGGAAAAGACTCGTATTACGCTGATGTCTAAATTGTGGATCGAAAACAATATATAGGCTACCCATATAATGCTCTTCTGTATATGTCTTTGTAGGCACATATGATAAAAATAATAATGTATTAGGGGAATAAGAGAAGGTAATATGAAATGTTTCTGGGTAAATACATTGATGATACTCATGGTTACATTGACTGTTCAGAGAGCTCTCTGATTTCTGCTGCAAATCTTTGGTATCAACATTCAAAATAATCAGGATATCCTGTAAATGCTGCAAAATATATTCCGTTAGATCAAAAGTGTTACTGACAGCAATATTGAATTATGTCAAAGGAACTTGTGTTATGCGTTGTTTATTTTCTTAGGTGCTTACTTGTTAACAAACTTGTAAACAATTGTGACTTCAGTTATCAATGAGAAATTTATAACATTATTAAATTGAAACAAAAGATATCTCAATCCATTTGGATAGATTATTCTAGAATCGTCGTCAAGGTTCTGTAAACATGTTGAAATGTCATTTTGACAGTAGTAGGTTCTAGAAGGCATATCTGGCTTTTTGCATTATTTGTAAGTTTGTAAAGAGTTTGCTGACAGATGTTTGAATTTCGATGGTCTGGAATCGAACTTGTAACCCTCCTCTTCGTCATTTTAATGCCACTTAGATTTTTGTATAAGGTTCTGATAAACAGAATTCATTCATTTCAAATTTATGGTCAGCTCTGAATTTTCCTAACCTAAATAGGGAATAAATGATGTATTTAAAATTTTTCATTAGAATCGCTTAGTGCTTATTGACATTATGGACTAACTTGCCAGTTTGTTATTATTGTAAATTTATTCAAGGACATTCTGGATTATAAGATTGTGATAAATCCAGAATATTGGTAAAACAGCTCATCCAATACTACTCTGTCATCAGCAGATGTAATACAGATATTCGTGTTTTAAACTCTATGCTATTGTACATGTGAAGAGCTTTATAAATATTTGGATTGATATTGAACATTCTTTAAAATGAAATAAGTATATTTTCCAAATTTTACTTGCGATGTGTTTTCTTTTCTGTGACATCTTCAGTGTAAGAAGTTTTCCATTTGACTACTACTACTACTACGACTACTACTACTAATAATTAAAAACCTGAACTGCATATACCGTATAACTAATGACAATTGATATAGGGTTATATTTTTATTTCGCAAATTCTATTAAATGTACCCAGAAACATGATTGTTGTCTTATATTCACTTATTACCACCCTAGATTCTTTTTCACCAATCATGACGAAATATAAAGAAAAGAAAATTAATATCAGCAGAAGCCAAACAGTAACTAAGCAGCAGTTGTTTAGTCCATAGGTACGTACAGAGGTATGTATATATAACATATATATATATATATATATATATATATATATATATATATATATATATATATATATATATATATATATATATATATATATATATATATATATATATATATATATATATATATATATATATATATATATATATATATATATATATAACAGATAAATGTACATTTTCTTGTCTGAATAATGTTTACCTACTAGATAAAATTTCTCAGGATGAAAGGAAAAGGGAGAAAGGGACAGATTCATCGTGCAATCATCTAAATATAACATATGCCATTTTCAAAATAATCTAATTTATTAAACAAATTACATTCGAATATACTTGAAACAGTCTGCCATTGTTGTAAGCCTGGAAGATCTTGTTCGAAAGGTTTCAATTTTCATGCCGATCCAAATTATAAAACATGGTATTCCTGCAAAGATTGAATCTCGTTTATTAGCCGTCATGATATAAGATATAAACCGTTTTCTGTTTTCATACATACCGTTACAATTTTGACATTTAGACTAATTTATTGAGACGAGACGTTGCTGTTATATCAAATAAGAATGTGGATTAATATAAGAACAATTTCTTATTTACCTTCATTGATTTTGTGGATTTCATAGCACCAAAAATGTATTCTATGTATCTTATGTACGCTTACAATTTAATGGAAGTCAGACGACAAAGGATACGGAATATTTTTATTATCACAATAACTCTTAGGATAACCTAGATACAACATGTTCAACTAAGCTATTGTATATGTTTGATATAGAAATGCCTTTATATGGAAACATTAATGAATTCATTGACTCGAGTCAATTGCTTCTAAAGACCCTAATGTCAAAACAAAGGTAATGGAACAAAGTTATCACTGTTTTCAAACTTCTATCGTTTTGAAACAAAAATAAAAAATATGTCAAGTTCTGGATGTTTTCTCTAAAACTATTTAGGAGACATTGTAAATGAGATTGCTACATGTTTTACATATACAAATCATGCTTACCCTCAGTTTCCATGTCTGCTTTCTATTTTCCAAGATGAGATCCTTGCATAAATATTATGAGGATAATAATCAGGAAGATAACTACAAGGAGAATGAAGCAGCGATATCGAAGTGAAAACAGAGAGTGTGAAAGGTGTCAAAATATTAAAAATACAAATATTTTCGGAATTGTTTCACAAATTATTCCAAATAATTTTCCACATGTATCTCCAAATGTTATTAAATATGGATTTTCTTGTGATGTCTATGCAAAATGGTTTTACCAAAATGTATTTCTGCCAGAAAAGGGATAATAATCGTATTCAGTAATCCTTATACCAACGTTTTAAATTTAGATGATGTCAGTCTATGCTGACGAAATGATAGAGAAGCAGAAACCATTATTTGTTATGATGATGATATTGGTGACTGAATTTCACATGTCGTCGTTTATGTTAGGATTAAAATAGATTGAAGTAATTAAATTATCATTCCAATTATAATCATCAATGCAATGTATTATTCCGTTGAAGAAAACGAGATAATAAGACACCCATTTATGCTGACAAAAATGTTATGATCTGGCAGACAACATTTTTATTCAGTGCCGTTTACTCTCAAGATTATAACTTTATTAAAGTAAAATATTCCATACTGTGAATAGGATACCCTTGTAATAATGAATCAAGACAAAATATCGAGTTATGTCGCATTAGATCTCTAGTAGAAGAGCAGACATTATTTACTCATTCTTATGTGGCATAGCTACTACCTGAATAATGAATTATGGTCTCAAGTTATATCCATTATTCGTTTTAATATGTGTATGTAAACTGTCTGCAGTGTTGAATGATATTGTTATGGCACTCACTTCCGAAACCGCTCTGACCACCTCCCCCAATGAAGCCGGATACCATGCCGAAGGTAGAAAGTAATGCAAGTAAGCAGAGGACTAACAACGTGTTCATGGCTAGGAAAGAAGCAAAAAATTATAAATAAATAATTTGGCTAAAAATTCTAATCAATATTAATATAAACATGATATAAATATGTTTCCATGACATTGCAGGCTCTCCGATTCATCAGAAAATAGTGTTAATTGAATACTTCTGACTCGCTGATGCTTTTAAACCCATATGACATTGCTAAGAATTTGAATGAATATACGCTACGAAAAAGCATTATTAATCATATGGATTACATATATGTCATTGTTAAAACTTCTTATATAATTTTCTGATAATTGGTAAACACGCTAATATGTCAAATAAATAACGCGCACATTCAGTATTTTACATGTGTTTTATTTACCTGCCATTATCCTAGACGTGATCTTATCGTTCCTGATTAGAACTGGTCGAGTTGGGAAAGTATTGCTGACTTAACATTATATAGCAACTGCACACCATATGGAATTATATAATAATGGAGTCACACCAAACATATAGCCATTTCCGCAATACGATTCAAAGACCACCAAACACATCAGTATCCCTCTCGGAGAATCGAAGCAATCAGATATGCAATATTATACAATTTGCTCATGTATATTCATTAGGCGGAAGTTGGAACGAGTAATGGTCTATCAAAGAGGAGTGTCCAGTCTCAAAGGTCCGAAAATCACAGTTGACCTCCTTTATAGATTCGAACAAATTGAAATGAAATGAGCTCAAAAATTCATAAATCTGCAGTTCTGAATTATCCTTTATTAGGTACACTCAAGGGGATTGTACTCATATATCATATATAAGTTTTGAGAAACAATCTAATGAAATAATCAAAAGTCCATGAACAAAGGCATTGCTGTCTAACAAGTGCTTCTCTAATGACAAGCCAGAAAGCATTCCAAAACTAATAAAATGTTAGCAAAGAAATATAGCTGATGCAAAATCAGGTCCAGAGAACTTAACTGTGGACTAGAATGTGTGGTTTAGTGTATGTTTGTTCGATTGTGTGTGTGATTACAAAGTAGTGTTCGGCACATCTTAATTTAGATGATTAGATTGTTTCTTTCTTGCCTTGTTAATACAGCTGGGTGAACGTTGCACCTTAAAAAAGCGAAAGAAGACGAATATAATAAAATCATCCAAACAGTTCTGTATGTTGATACTGTTGCATTTCAAAATAAAATTTTATAATGAGCAATTACTCGTTAAGATAATTGTACAGTTATTTAATTATTAACACACTGACACGTCTAAACTTTAAGTGCTGGCTATCATTGAAGAGAATGAAAAACATAAAGAAGATACGACAGAGTGAACAATCAGAAAAAGTAAAAGGGATAACTTCTGACACAAAGAATTATATATACTTTTGTTAAAGATGTAAAATGTATGACATTCCTGCACTTGTTTTTATATAAATATACTTATTAGTCTATTAAAGTGTGCACATATGCATCTAAAACGGCAAAATGCAGGCTTAATTGGATTCTACCTGTTCCTATAATTAAATACTGAAAGGACAATATCCAGATAGTACCTAAACCCGCATTCGATCAGTTTCTATTTACTCTAAATATCATAAATATTGGAAGATGGATCACGCTTAAAGATTTTATTATTTCAGGACAAATATGATATTTGGATTGCCTACACATTGCTCGACTGAAGTTAAAGGTTGGATGTTGATATTGCCCTCCCTATATTTCACTGATATTAGTAGGTTCAATGACCGAATTTAGTTGTACGATAGATTTGATTTCATCTTGCAAGACTGATAAGTCTCTGAAATTATTTGTAAATGAATGGTTATATTTGGAGGTGATTTTAAAGGGATTCGAAAACTTTGCAATAAACAAACTGTCTTGCTGTTAAAAACGTATTTTACTTGTTATTTTGTTTCTGGCAAATGTCTTTCTCAATCTTCATATCGTTTCTCTCTTTCTCGCGAATAATTATAGTGATGTGAAGGAGGATGTTTGATATGTTATTTTAATTGCTTAACAGTCGGAACGAATCATTTGGCAATTTTAAGCTCGAACAATTTTCAGACGTAGTATAGATTATAATTTATTTTTATTTGTACAGAAGAACACAGGCAGAATTAAAGGCCTATCCTTTAGGCTTAATAACTCCTTCGAGAGTGATCGTATTGAAATCTGATCCATAATATAAAGCCTCGAATGCCTAAAGAAACGAAAACAAATTTGTTTAGGACACATAAATTTTCATTTTCTTATATTTTCATGCAACTATTATTTTGTACGACATTTAGTCCACATATGTTTAGAAAACACTGTATATGTTTAAAAGGAATTTGTATTAATATTAGAACTATACATTTGACCCACATCAATATCATTCTTATCACACCATCTGCGTATATAATGTGCATCTGCGTTACTAAATCTGCAGAAACACTTGTTAAAAAAAGTATGTGGTATTGTGCATAAACAAGGTCCAAATACTTGTGGAGTGACATTATTAACTGCGTATGTATATGTTAATGTATTATTAATAACTAAACTACTTCAATTATGTGACACAAACATCGTACTCTAATTGATAAGGTTCCTCCTACACTCAATCGGAGCCACTTTGTACAAGATATGTGATACAACATATGTGAGTGCATTTGAGTTCTCCAAATATCTCTGTCGTAGTTGTTCATGTCCTGGTAAACATGTTACAGGTTTACAGTATTTATGTTCTTGGTTTCTTTTTGTTTGTTTCGGTTTTGGTGGTGTGTGGGTTGTTGTATCGTTTCTGCACATGTTATATAGTAATGAGTCCTCCGTACAGATATGGTAAGATATCCACAAGTTGTGTAGTAAGGCACTTTAGATTTGTTCGTGGAACACATCCACTTTATGCCTGCATTGGTACACGATATTTACAAATTCTATGACTTGATAATGGACTCGTTCCGCAGCCTATGATGAAAATGGCATAAAGGAATTAACGTATGTTTCCCATTTGGCTTGATTCCTGTATAGTACCGTTTAATTTTAAGGGAGCACGTTTTGTTTCGGTCATATCTGTGGAAACACCATTGAGCGTAGTTCAAATCTTTATCAAGCAAATGTTGTACTGAGTGATCGGAACTAATCGTTTCAGTGATGAGTCGTCTGCTAAAAGTACTAATGAGACGCAAAGCAAACGAACATCAGGAACCACACAGATAAGGTGCGGCCCTTTTTCTATACCACGCCTAATAGAAACATGTTTATTCTGTTTGAACGAGTCTTTCAGGAGGCTCCATATCTTTCCTAGCATTACATGACTATTAAACTTGTGATATAACCTTGAGCAATAGACCGTATCGAATGAAGTATCCTATAAATTATCAAAGATATTTCTATACCCGTCTTGCAATGGGATTACGATATATATGTAATGAGAAAAATTAACCTGTTTATTGTAGATTAAACTTTTTGAAGCAGTTTTGAAACGCTGGTACGTATTTTTGCGATGATTATTAATGGTCAACATACTCATCATCGTACTTTTACAAACAGTTTTTCAAAATTGCTCAGATACTTACTAGTCATATTCAAGTAACTTTACTATTTGAATGGTTTCCAAATATAAATGCAATACAAAAACCTCGCCAGAGGCCTTATTTGTACTATGAAAACCAGTTGCGGAGCCAAATCCTTGTTGAAAGGGAAGTTATACAAACACATTGCTATTAAAGATCTATTTTGTTTAGTTTTCGATGTTATCAGTCAGTTCTATAATTAAAATCTTTGTATAATCAAAGCTGAGAACTAACTTATAGAGTAGGCTTAATGAATGAAGAAATGAAAAAGGAACAAACAATAATAATAAATGTGAGAAATGATAAGGAAATAAAAGAATTGAAAAATATATGAATTTTAGCACAACTGAAAAGCAGCAAGAGGATAATATAAGACCTTTTCATTTCGCAAAATGGACATTATAATTTCATGAAGCATGGAATGAAAATAATGGAACAATTGGAGCGGATGTTATTACCTATAAACTATTCTTTACTGGACCGAACGCTAAACAATTATTTTCAGAGTTGATAAAGCATTTACCTTCCAAATTAGGTTACGTAAGGTCTACAAGACAAGTCTTTATATTGCTTTAACTACTAAATTTTGCTAATAGTGTATATATGCGTACACTTTTGTAGATATCGATTAGAGTTTGTCAGTTTAGTTGAGGGAATTTAAGGTATGATTATGTATAAGCATCATATTGAGTTAACGACGAATTTGTTATGTTTGTCCCTAAGCAATACCGTGGTGAACGCCAGTTGTTGTGGGAAAAACATTAAATTATTGCTACAGCTAGGAGGTGAACTCGTAACCTGCCCTATATTTAACACGGCTATACACCGCGCGTGCACCGCGGCAGAGTTCATGATGGACTACATCAGATACAAACACATCTATAAAACACAACAGTATATATAAGTATCAAAAGAGTATTGATTGATATTTGTGAAAGTGGCTTTTTTCATAAACTCACAGTACATGAAATGCTTATATCAGGCATGTGCGACATCCTTTAGGGCTGAGGCTGGATAAGCAAATGTCAACGTCACACACTTATTATGTAAATAAGCGGACTGAACCAGGTAGCATGTCATATGTGGCCACTAATCCTGTCCTCACACAAGCTAGGCTTAGATAATCCATATTCTGTCTCTTTCTCTCTATGTGTCACTTCTTCTGTTTTTGTCCCTTTGTGCGTTTTCTTCCTTTATACCACTTGTTCATGTTGCTCAGTGATGACAACTCATACGACATGATGTTGAGTTTATTTGACGCATTTACTATATTTGCATGGCTTGAGTGCACTTTTTGTTTACAACAAAGTTGAAGTTTTGTTCTCTATTCTTTACAGCAAAACGTATTTTTTTGCATGCATACTTTGATACGAATATGAACTTACGTGTGATGCAAAATGAACATAGTGATATACTGACAATGGCTTACATTCAAGAGCTAAAAGGTAAAGAACGGATGAAACGCAAGAATAGTTTGGCCTATTTATCAGATTAGAACATTAGGCTTAGGGTCATCATATCTATTTACCTAGATTGATATCAAAGGATTGTGAAACTAATTAATACGGCCATTTTAGTTAAAAAGAGAGAAGTTGGGGGTAATGTAGGGCCTTTACTAATAATCATTTATTTGAAAGATATCACATAAATTTAGTTCCGAGATAATAACAACAACAACAACAACAACAACAACAATAATAATAATAATAATAATAATAATAATAATAATAATAATCACAACAATTATAATATTAATATAGAAAATAGTATTATGCTGTTTTTTTGTATATTTTACTACTGGAGTCAAAATTTCGTTTTGTAGAAGTACGAGGACTCGTTACAATGCGCCACAAAAGCTGAGCATTTTAAGAGAATCGTGCAATAAAAAGTCATGTTTGGGTTCTAATTTGTATTCAATATTTGAAGAGAATCATGCCAATAAAAAGCCATGTTTTTGTTCTAATTGTCATTGAGCATTTCACGAGATTCATGCCAACAAAGCCATGTGTTGATTATAATTTGTATTGTGTTGTCTTCCGTCTTGTAGAAGTTATATACATTGTTCAAATCAATCTATGATATTCAAGTGATTCAGTTGTGAATTGCATTTAAGCAACATTACAATCTCTGTTGAACTGCGAATGATCGTTATAAAGTTTTCCTGGAGATATCTCACATAGATGTTGCTTTCTATTTACTGTTTTCACTGTAGTTTGTCGCATCATTGTCAACACCAGTAATTATTTGATAGCATTATTTAAGTTTCAAGCAGTTGATACCATTAACATCCTATCAATAAGATTCTTGAGTTTATAGGTAGAGGAAATCCCTTTGTATATGTTCTATATATATCAAGTATCTTACCCCATAATTCCTTACAGCGTTCTCTTATAATTTGCTCATATAGTCCAGGGAGAATACAATGGGCAGATATAGAGATTATACAATTTACGTCAAGTGACTATGCATTTGTTAAACAAAAACGTCATCTAAACCAAAATATCAAACGCCAATTGGCCATGCATATCCAATTCTCTATGCCATTACCTGACCCACATATGCTAATTACGATACTTAACCAAGGGATCTGAAAAAGCTGTGGACATTTTCTCCAGCGTGATTTATCTCCCTTACGTCTGGTATAGGCAGGCATAAGTTGATTCATCATCGCATATTTGAGTAGATCGATAATACTATCACATAGCAACATTTGATTCATTACTCGTTTGGTTGCTTGTGTGTATATCTTCAACATATAATCAATACCTTGGTTTGATTGGGCAGAACCCGCTGTGAGGTATTTCCCTTACAGGCTTTGCTTAGGCAGGGTGCAATCAGTAAAGTCGACGTCTTCCTGACACAGCTTTCTTGGGAATTGCAATCGTTTTATAGTCAGTATAATTGGTTTGTAATTAACCTGTTTTTCTACAAGTGTATATATATCTTCCTCAGAGTGAACAGAAGAGTGCTCAGATGACATAGATATCAATCACTTTTATGTTGTAATTGATAATAATAATAATAATAATAATAATAATAATAATAATAATACAAAAATAATAATGATACTTAATTTTAGTAATACATTTATTCTGTCAATAACCTGTAAACCGCTGGTCTGATCATCAACGATTTATATAGGATTTATAAAAAGCAAGCAAGATAATAAAACATTTACTCGATCTGTGTATACAGTTTTGAAACATGGGAAAATTAGCATACATGTGGACATGTGATATCTCCAGAAGTTGCTAAACATCTCCAATATCAGTACAACGCAACAATCGTTGTATATATCTAATATTTTGAGGTATACCCACATTAGCCAATAATAGTCAGTTAAAATACCCAGTCAACGAATACTGCACGAAATATTAAAATTATATGTGTAATTTTGAAAGAAGAACCATTTCAAATTCTGTAATAATGTACAGTTTTCACTAAATTATAATATGGATTAAATTATTGCTTGACAATATTACACATTTGAAATTAGTTTTATCACATAGTCTTTATTTCAGTGGAAGGTATTAAAGTGAACAGAAGACTGAATAATTTAGTTCACTGAAACAGACGTTTCTCATTTCATTTGTTGTGCGTAAAAGTAATCGTCAACAAAATTAATCTAATAAAAGTAGACAATAGAATTTTTACAAACTATAATTCAAAGAACAAGGATCCATCCGTATACAGAGATCATTTTATATAGACAAAATCATTTGTCAAAAGAGAATGTCCAATGCATGTGATGTCACATTACTTGATATCGTACACATTAATGGTTAGAATAGGCCAATAACATATTATCCATGTTCACCGTAAAATGTGACTTTCACAAATAAATATTATATTGTTTCGATATCATTATGAAAATATGTTTAATTGATGCAGAAATAACCATATTTACTGTGATGTGTTTTTGAGCGAATATTTGCACTGTTTGATTTGTAACAGTAGACTGTACAAAAGAAGTAAAGAAATTTCGTTTTGAGTCATATTTGAATAACATATTCACCGCCTACGTATGTTGTGGTTGGATGAAGTACTGTCAGTCGGGAGCCTAGTTTATGTTTACGTTCTTTTGTTAACAGAGGTGAGTTTATTGACTTCTGTAAGTTAACATTTAAACCACGCTTGTATATAAGGTAGACTCCATATTAAGATCTGCCACTCACTGCACGTTGACCCCACTAAGAAATGAGCATTATGTTTAGATTTAAGGTTTGTTGTCGATTTTGTCTTTGGATTTTACTCCAATAGTTCCTATGATGAAAAAATAATGCATCACATAAAAAAACCCTGTCGGGGTAATGTAGGTTTGATTCAATACTTCCTGTAAATGATCAACATTTAATTGCATTGCTACCAAAAGAAACTAGAGGTGTAACAGGTTCATATCAATGTTTAACGCCTAAAACGCAACAATGGCAGGAAAATTAAATTAGTGTATATATATAATCAATTTAGACTATTCAGGCAATTTGAACAGAACATAAAATTTGAAGAAGAAAGTAAAGTTTTAGAAGCTCTCTCCAAGAAAATATGAAATATTGATATATTGGCTAGTGAAAGAGAGACATTTACATAATACACCTGCAACTTAACAATTAATCGCATTATCACAATGCTGACACACATGCCACACGACACCGACTGTTAATAATAATTTTGTATAAGAGTGTGAGCGACCTTTCTAGCAGAAGACAATTGTTTATATGGATTTATATCAAAGAGTCAATAATATTATCTCGATAATGAAACAGTATTAAGTCATTCAGAATTTGTTTAACTTCCTGATTTACAGAAGCATTCCTTTATTCGTCCATTAAAATATAATGCAGATACAAATCCAATATTCTTTTGGCATGGATATTAAATCTTACTGATATCTACGAGAGGATATAGTTCATAATGTATGATTTTAGCGTTGGGCATTAAGTTAACGAAATATCTTATATATATATATATATATATATATATATATATATATATATATATATATATATATACGTATAAAGAACGATATATATATATATATATACGTATAAAGAACGATATATATATATATATATATATATATATATATATATATATATATATATATATATATATATATATATATATATATATATATATATATATATATATATATATATATATTAAAACAGGATACATCTAACCAGTATGTTTCATACTCAAGACACATATCACGCCTATATTTAATTGCTTTTTTGCAATTACCCAGTTACATATAAGACATATAAGATTCTGACAGCGATCATATAAGGACGAAACATTGGGGAGAAGATATGACAAATTAAAAAAAAACATTTACTGGATTATATCCTCGATACGACGTTAAAAAGTCATTTTATTAATTCGCGTGATCATATATTGATATAATTGTGAATGTTATTTCATTGGTAATGAATAGATGATAAATGGAAAGCACTGTAATAAAACGTGATATGATGTTTTATTACTAATGGACAAGGCTCTTATTAGGCAGATATAAAATCATTAAATTGAGAACAAAATATAATATCCCCATATAATGCCTTCCTGTCTGCATCTTTGTAAGCACATAAGATGCGAAACAATGTAATATTAGGTGAATAAGAGACGGTAATATGAAATGTTTCTGAGTAAATATGTTTATGATACTCATGGTTAAATTGACTGTTCAAAGAACTATCGTTGCTGTTGTTGTGGGGTTTAACTTCATTTTTCAGCACACGATAGGCTATGCAAGGCGGCCAGTAGTAATGGTGGAGGAAGAATCCGGGAGAAACCCTGAATGAATCACCAACCCAAGGAAGCTACTGTCAAGCTTTCTCATATACCGACATTGACCGAATCCGAGAGTCGACCCCACGCAGACAGAGGTGAGGTGGCAGTGATCCGTAACGGAGATCGCTTATGACCACTCAGGGCACCTCAGAGAACTCTGATGTCTGCTTTACCTCTTTGATATCAACATTCAAAATGTTCTGGATGTCGTTTAAATACTGCAAAATATATTTTGTTTTGATCAAACATATTACTGACAGCAATATTGAATTGTGGCAACGGAACTTGTGTTGTGCTGTGTTTATTGTCTTAGATGTTAACAAACTTGCAAATAATTGCAACTTCAGTTATTAATGAGAAATTAATAACATTATTAATTGAAATAAAAGATTTCTCAATCCATTTGGATAGATAATTTTAGAATCGTCGTCAAGATACTGTAAACATGCTGAAATGTCATTTTGACCATTGAAGGTTCTAGAAGGCATATTTGGCTTCTTGCCTTCTTTGTAAGATATAAATAGTTTGCAGATGTAAGATATAAATAGTTTGCAGACAGATGTTTGAATTTGGATGGGCTGTAATCGAACTTGTAACCCTCCTATTTGCCATTTTAATGTCTCTTCGATTTTTAAATAATGTTTTGATACATATAATGAATTAATTTTAACTGTAAGGTCAGCTCTGAATGTTTGTAACCTACAAAGGGGAGACATGATTTATTTAAAATTATTCATTTGAATTCATAGTGCTTATTGACATTTTGGACCAATTGGCCATTTTGTTATTATTGTAAATTCATTCAAGGTCATTCTGGATTATATCATTGTGATAAATCACACACATGGCACATCAGCTCATCCAAGACTACTCGGACATTAGCACATTTAATACTAAAATTCATGTGTTAAACTCTATACTATTGTACTTTCGAAGAACGTAATAATTATTTGGATTTATATTGAAACATTCTTTAAAAAGTTCACTTTGTGTTCTATTGAAATAAGTATATTTTTAAATTTGATTTACTTTGTTTGTTTCCTTTTCTGTAACATTTTCAGTGTGAGATTTATGTCCAGTTAAATAATAATAATAATAATAATAATAATAATAATAATAATAATAATAATAATAATAACAAAAATAGGATAAAGGAGAAAAAGATGAGAGGAGGAAGAAGATCAATATTGAAATTTAATCAGCATATCTCAATCAGTTATATTCTACTTATTTCTTTGAAGCCATCGACTGAAGACTTTACGTATAACACCAGATCTTTCATAACCATTTATTTGGCATGAAAATGATTGCGTACAATTAGACACATTTTCAAATACTTATAATAATGCATTGTGAAAGATAGTTACAACAGCCTTGATGAATTTGTGTGTCGCCTCTCTAATGTTTTAAAGTGCTTTATAAGATGAAATTTATGTATATATTGTAGTTGGTTATCACTTCGCTTAGATACACATTTAGGATTGTGGCATTTAGTAAAGTTAGCATCTCTATTACACTTTGCCAATAAAAAATCATTAGGTACGATAGTATAGTGACGTCTATACTGCCTGTATGTAAATGACAGGTTATATATACACTCCAAATTTATTAATATAAAAGCTGAAAAATAAGCAAATATAAATTAGAAAAGAGTTTTACGAAAAATACCATTTATTTTACTCTGTTTAAATTATTTAATTGAATTATCAGATCGAATGTAAGCATAGATGAGTTCCATGGTTTAGCATCAGAATATGTAGACTTTGTTCAATGCAATTTGTTTTGCAATTCTATATTTTTGGTAAAATTAGATCTTAGACAATAGGAAAAGTTATTCCGGAAATATCCTTCTAAATACTTAAAATTCAGAACTTCAACTACCGTATCATTAATGGCAATTGATATACGGTTATATTTTTATTTCGCAAATTCCATTATATGTCCCCAGAAACATACATATTGTCTTATATTCATTTATAACTGCCCTAGTTTCTTTCTCACCAATCCTCCATTCATGTAAAATATTGACGCAGATTCTATGGAATGTAATTATTAATTTATTAGGAAATTGCCGTATTATTTGCAAGTATATTGGTATCAAAGTACTTGGATATTTGACGCAAAAGTATATTCGATATATTTAATAGCGTGAGAGTCGTTACCATTTTATATGGAACAGACTAGTGACAACTGCTAATAGTGAATTCATAACAGTGGTGAAAAAGGTTTTAAATAGACAAATTTCGATTCACTTCATGACGAAATATAAAGCAAACAAATTAAGATCAGCAAAAGCCAAACTTTGACTAAGCAGGAAAATGTTAGTCCATAGGTATGTACAGAGTTAAAAAACTATATAGATATAAGAAATATCTATATTAGACAGATAACTGTAGAATTTCTTGTGGGTCTAAATGTTTTCCTATTCGTGAAAATTTCTCAGGATGTTATGAAGAGGGAGAAAGAGAAAGATTCATTGTGCTATCATCTAAATATAACATATGCCAGTTTCAAAATAATGTAATTTATTAAAACAATTATATTCGATTATGCTTGAAAATGTCTGCCATTATTGTATGCCTGGAAGATCTTCTTCGAAAGGTTCCAATTTTCATGCCGATCCAACTTATGAAACATGGTATTCCTGCAAAGATTGAAACTCTTTTATTAGCCATCATGATATAAGATATGAACCTTTTTCTGTTTTCATACATACCGTTACAATTTCGACATTTAGACTAATTTATTTAGCCGATGCAATTGTATAAATTACGAATGTGGATTAATATAAGAACAAGTTTTTACTTACCTTCATTGATATTCTGGATGTCATTGCACCAAATATGTATTTTATGTATCTGATTTACGCTTAGATTTTAATGGGACACAGACGACAAAGGATACTGAATATTTGTATTATCTCAATGTCTCTTAGGATAACCTAAATACAGCATGATAAACCAAACTATTGCATATGTTTGATACAGAAATTCCTTTAGATGCAAAAAAATGATGAATTCATTGACTCGAGTCAATTGCTTCCAAAGACCCCAATATCAAAAGCAAAGATAATGAAACAAGGTAATCACTGTTTTCAAACTTTGAAACAAAAACAAAATATATCATGTTCTGATGTTCTCTCTAAAATTGTTTACGAGAAATTGTGATCATATTCACAGAGAATGCTGCATGTTTTACATATACAAATCATGCTTACCCTCACTTTCCGTCTGCTTTCTATTTTCCAAGATGAGATCCTTGCATAAATATTATGAGGATAATAATCAGGAAGATAACTGAAAGGAGAAAGAGGCAGCGATGATGAAGTGAATACAGAGGGTGTACAAGGTTTCTAAATATTACAGAACCCAAATTATTTTGAAATTTTTTCACAAATTATTCCAAATATTTTTACACATGTATCTACAAATTTTTATTATTAAATATCGATTTTCTTGTGATGTCTATGCAAAATGGGTTTAGGATATTATATTTCTGCCAGAAAAACGGGATAATAATCGTACTCAGCTATCCATATACCAACGTTTTAAATTTAGATGATGTCAATCTATGTGTCCTCGGTGGCAAAACGAAATCTTGTTAGTAATTACTGCTTGATCACAAAGGTCTTTAACAAACGACACGATGACAATTTACAAGTAATTGGAATACAAAGATTTGCGCCGAATAATACAAAAGCTGAAACCACTACTTTATATGACGATGATGTTGGTGCACATGTCGTTGATGTTAGGGTAAAAACAAAATGAAGTAATGTAAGTTATTATTACAATTGTAATCATCATTTTACAATGCAACGTAGTATTCCTTGGAAGAAATAGAGATAATAAGAATATCATTTATGCTTAATCAAGACAAAATATCAAGTTATATTGCATTAGATGTCTCTCAATCATGGGCTAGTAAAAGAGCAGACATTATTGACTCATACTTATGATGCATTGGTACTACCTAAAAAATGAAGTATTGCCTGAAGAAAGGTCTAATATTAGTTCGAGTACTAATACGTGTATTAAACGAGTCTTCAGAGTTAAATGATAATGATAAGGCACTCACATCCGTAGCCGCTCTGACCGCCTCCTCCGATGAACCCGGAGACCATGTCGAAGGTAGAAAGTAACGCAAGTATGCAGAGGACTAACAACGTGTTCATGGCTAGGAAAGAAGCAAAAAATTATAAATTACTAATGTGGCTAAAAAGCATAAAATACATTAATATAAAAGAGATTGAAATATGTTTCCACTGTATTACAAGCTGTTGTTTTCTTCTGAAAATATTGTTAAATGAATACTTCTGAATCGCCTATTCCTTAATCAGATTTGACATCGTTGAGAATTGGAATGAATACACGCTACTAAAAGCGTCAATAATCAAATGGTTTACAAATATCTCAATGTTAAAACTTCGTTTATAATTTTCTGATAATTGTTAAACACGCTAAGTCAAATAAATAACGCGCACATTATGTATTTTATTTATTTACTTACCTGCCATTATCCTGGACGTGATCCTGTCTTTCCTGATTAGAACTGACCGACTTGGGACAGTATTGTCAATATTATATAGGATCTGCACAGCATATGGAATTGCATAATAATGGAGTCACACCAAAATTATAGCCATTTCCGCAATACGTATCAAAGACAATCAATCAAATCTATCTCCCGCTCCGAGAATCGATGTAATCAGATATGCAATATTATAAAATTTGCTCATGTATATTCGTTAGGCGGAAATCGGATTGTTTGATAGTTTATCAAAGAGGAGTGTCAAGTCTCAAAGATCGAGAAACACCTTTGACCTATATTATAGATTGAAATGAGCTCAAAAATTCATAAATCTACAGTTCTGAATTCTCCTTTGTTAAGGAGATTAGATTGTACTCATATGTCATAGACAAGTTTTGAAAGACAATCGAATAAATTAATCAATTATCTATGAACAAAGGCATTGCAGTCTAAGAAGTGGTTCTTTAACGAAATATCGGATAGCATTCTAAAACTATTAAAATGTTACCAAAGAATTATAGCTGATGCACAATCAGCTCCAGGGATCATAAGATGTACTAGAATGCGTGGTTTAGTGTTTGTTGGTTGGATTATCTGTGTGATTGTAAAGTAGTGGTCAGCATATCTTAATTCAGGAAAGGGCTTGTTTCTTTCTTCCCTTTATAACCAAGTTGGGTGAGCGTTGCACATCAAAAGTATGAAAGTAGACGAATATAATAAAAGCATCCAAAAAGTTCGTATTTGTTGATACTATAGCATTCGAAAATAAACGTATTTATAATGAACAATTTCTCATTAAGGTAACTGTATAGTTATTTAATTATTAACACACTAACACGTCTATACTTCAAGATCTGGCAATCAGTGAAGAAAATGAAAAACACAGAGAAGAAACGACAATGAGAACAATCAAAAAAATAAAAGGCATAACTTGTATCACAACTTATATTATTCGTTATTTTAAAGATCTAATTTATATGACTTATTAGTCTAGTAAAGTGGGCAAAAAACTACAAAATGCAGGCTAAATTGGATTCTACCTGTTCTTATATTTCCATATTTAAAGGACAATATTCAGATAGTAACTGAACCCGCATTCGAACAATTTGTATTTACTCCAAATGTCATAAATATTGGAAGATGGATCACAGTAAAAGATTTTATTCTTTCAGAACAAAATATGATATTTGGATTGCCTAGACATTGTTCGACTGAAGTTAAAGTTTGGATGTTGATATTGGCCTCACTATATTTTACTGGTATTGGTAGGTTCAATGACCGAATTTAGTTGTACGATATATTTGAATTCATATTGCAAGACTGATAAGCCTCTGAAATTGTATGAAAATGAATGGTTATTTTTGGAGATGATTTTAAAGGATTCGAAAACTTTGCAATAAATAGTCTGTCTTGCTGTTAAAAACTTGTTTTACCGACGCTCATATTTTGTTTCCGGCAAAATGCCTCTCTCAATCTTCACATCTCTTCTCTGTTTCTCGTAAGTGATAAGGGAAAGTTTTTTCCCCCACATCAATGTTTTAAAGATCAAAACTTCATTTTTTGTGATTTTGTGAAACACCAACCTTTATGATTCTTCACATTATATATTAGATACATATAAAGATATATCATTCGAACATGACCCAAACATAAAATATGTTAGATGCATATAAACCCACCGTCTCTTTAAAGTGACAACAAAGCGATATTATTATTGTAAAAAAGAAAGTGTCAGAGATAGATATAGACAGTGCTATATTGGAGGAAGTTTGATATATTAGTTTAATTGATGAATACTCGGAACGAAACATTTGGCAATTTCAAACTCGAACAATATTGTATATATTATAATTTTTGTATTTGTACACAATAGAAAACTCAGAATAACAGGCCTCTCATTTAAAGACTCCTAACAGATTGATCCAATTAAAATCTGACCCATAAATGAAAAGCCTAATATTCATGAAAAATCTAGAACAAAACATTAGCACATATGACGGAAATTTTAATTTTCTTATATTTTCATGCATCAATTATTTGGTCCACATATGCTTAAAAAATAGTGTAGTTGTTTAAAGCGAGTTTTTATTAATATTAGAACAATACACTGCACCCACATCAATATCATTCTTATCACAACAAATGCGCACATAATATGTATCTGCTTGACTAAATCTGCAGAAACATTTGTTTAAAAAGGAAGTATATGTAATGGTGGATAAACAAGGTACCCTCATTGTCTGAAACGCATATATTCAACGTATCCAGATATGAACTTAAATCCATAAGTTAATATTTCATTAGTTTATCACATAGACTCATCTTTTGTGAAAAGACATAATTAAAAGATTAGATCATTTCCATTGCTTCCAAGCAACGCCATATAAAATACATGGAAACTAAAACATAGCAGTCATTGGTAAAGTTATAGTCAGCACTTTTAACGATGGGAAGATTAGTCCAGGATTAGTAATAACGTGGATCCTGAATCTTCTCTGCAATCGAGTGATAAGCCGAAGAGAAATTAGAAATAAATTATTAGCAGAGAATAGTATCACAGATTATGGATCTAGTTCCACCCCACACCAAGGCACAATAAACGTCCGTATGACAAGATATAACGAGCCAGTTCAAGCCAAATGATAAGAATGGGAGAGGAATGAAAGATACCAAGAATATCAAATTTGATCGTGCAGTCTATGCATATACATATACTAATTACAAAAACAGCAGTTTTAAGAAACATTAAATAAAATCATCACAAAGAAAGTAATTTAATCTGCATGAGAGCTAGAGTGAGATGGAGAGGGTCCTGGCGATAGATAGGGAAAAATATATTACGGGAAGACTTAAAAAATTCATACGTATTGGAAACTCGCTTGCCCTGAATGGGATAACGAAATGGTGCACAATTCTGAAGCACAAAGCATATGAAACAATCTCAATGTCGTAAATGCAAATAGAAAACTAATTCCTCACAGCTATACCGCAGGTTAACAATAAGAAATGCAATGTAACCACGTATGACACCGTCATATTAGTGTAAGGAGAACAAATCAAGTTGGAGTGGTCATCGCCAAAATTGACATCAATACTGAACATCATGTAGCGAAATTTGTAGAGACAGCGAACAGAGAAGTCATTTGAAAATATTTGTCTAGATAGAAGACGGTTGAAGTCAGTGAACTAGTAAATTTCGCAAAACATATTAATTTGGATCAAGACGGAAGGCGATGTTTATAACTGTTGATGTAATCTGCGCATCAATAAGGATGGTACTTTATAACATAAACGGTAAGCAGATGGCAATAACACGCTGGATACTGTGCACATACATGTCAATCTGTTCTACATATTGACAGCCAACCATAGTTAGCATAAAAGAAAAATATCATTGCCTGTTTTTATAGAATAAGAAATAGAGATCATGTCCTAAGTGAAAACTTAAATATTTTCACTCATTATATGTTACGCTTTTAAATATGAACATATCTCCTCGCCTTTGATGGAACTTAGATAAAAAATATTATTTCATGGGAATCATTTACAGAACTTTATAAAGCAAATAGAAAACCACACAATCTAATCGATACGTTTCCGCATATTCTTAATCGGATGCATTTTGTACAGGATATGTGATACAACATATGCGAGTGCATTGGGGTTCTAACGTATAAGTCTTACTTGATCCAGTCCAGGTAAACATGTTACAAGTTTACATTATTATGTTCTTGGTTTTGTTTCTTTGTTTGGGGTTTGGTGGTTTGTGGATTGTTGTATCCTTTTCTGCACATGTGATAAAGTAATGAGGTCTTCTTACAGATATGGCAACATATTCACAGTTTTTATAGTAAGATTCTTCCGATTTGTCAGTGGAGCACATCCACGTGATGCTTGCATTGTTAAACAATATTTATAAATTCTACGACTTGATTACTGACTCGTTCCGCCGCCTATGATGAAAATGATACTTACTAGTCATATTCATGTAACTACTATTTGAAACGTTTCCAAATATAAATCCTTATTTGTACTATGAAAACCATTTGCGGAGCCAATTCTTTGTTGAGAGGGCCTTTTTACAAACACACTGGTATTGATCGTCGAATTACTTAGTTTTCGATGGTATCAGTCAGTTCTATAATTGAAATGACTGTGCAATAAAAGTTGATAACTAACTTAAAGAACAGACGTAATGAATGACGGAATGAAAAAAGAAGAAACAGTTATAGTGAATGTGAGAAAGAAAGGAAATAGAAGAATTGCGAAATATATGAATTTTAACATAAATTAAAACGAAATGGACATTATAATTTCATGAAACCTGAAATTAAAATAATGAAAAATATGGATACAAATTAAGACAATGAGCGGATGTTACAACATAATAAATAATTTACTGGACAGAACGATAAAAAATTATTTTCAGAGTTGAAAAGCATCTATCGGCCACATTAGGCTAAGTAAGGACTAAAATACAAGTCTTTATTTTGCTTTAACTACTAAATATTCTGCTAATAGCGTATATCTGCGTACAACTTTGTAGATATCGAATAGAGTAGGTCAGTATAGTTTAGATTTAAGGTATGGTTAAATTCGTAACCTGCCCTTTTTTTGCCACGGCTGTTCACCGCGCGCGCACCGCGGCAGAATTCATAGTGGTATACATCACATACAAATACATCTATAAAACATAGCAGTATATAATAATAATAATAATAATAATAATAATAATAATAATAATAATAATAATAATAATGATGATGATGGTGATGATACTAATATAGAAATAGTATTATGCATCTGTTTTTTGCATATTTTCATACTGGAGTTAATGCTTTGTTTTGTACAAGTACTAAGACTCGTTACAATGCGCCACATAAGTTGAGTATTTTAAGAGAATCGTGCAATGAAAGGTGATGTTTGGGTTCTAATTTGTATTGAATATTTGAAGAGAATAATGCCGATAAAATGCCATGTTTTATGTTCTAATTGTCATTGAGTATTTGACGAGAGTCATGCCAACAAAGCCATGTGTTGGTTATAATTCGCATTGTCTTTGCTTCCTTCTTGTGAACGATAGTTCAATTGAATCTATGATATTCAAGTGATACAGTTGTGAATTGCATTTCAGCGACATTACAATATCTGTAAAACTGAGAATGATCTATATTAATTTTCCTGGAGATATCTCACATAGATGTTGCTTTCTATTTACTGTTTTGTTACGTGTTTAGGCTCAAATAAACAGTAACACAGAAAGAGTGAAAACAACAAGCATTTTAAAATTTAACAAATAATTTATTTTCCTGGAAAATTCTGTAAAAATGAAAAATGGAGAAAAACTTACGGTTTCAAGAATCAAATCCAAAAATAATCTAAGAATAATCCACGAATTAAATTGCAAAAATCCTAGTAATAAGAGTTCTAATAATTTCAATTTCGAATCGTGATGGAAAATCCAAGATGGATGACGATGACGTATGCTGTAGTCAGTACTATGTTTATCTACAGTTCCTTGTAGAAATGCAAATAATGGCACTCCGGTGTTGGAAATCTAAATTAAATGTGTAAGCAATGTCTTTCCAAAATTTTTGTGTGAGCACTCCTCAAAATATTTCCAGAGAATACGGAATTAATTCTTTTGAATTCCAAATGATCTGAAGATAATTAACTCAAAACGTGGCAACAACAAAGAAAACAACTTGACACCAAGTGTGAAAGCCCCAAAACTGAGAAATCTCCCTCAAAAGAAAGGTTATATTGTATAATAAGACGCAGTTTCGAAATTCCCTCAAGTTGCGAAATCAGAAGGGGGGTCACGTGATCATATTTATATCATGTACATATAATATGACCTTGATTAGAGCAGTAATTTTCTCTAAGAAATAAAAAGAATTGTTTACATTAAATGTAATCCCATCATGACCTTGGAAACAGCCAGTCATTTTAAAATAAAGTAAAACTTTGTTTACTATTTTTTAATTAAGGTCAGAATTTAGATCAACAACTGCTGTTTATGAAAAGAATGATTCAGTTCAAGCATTTTTCTGGAAAAATATAATCTCCAGTGAATAAATTTACATTTTCATAGCATATAATATAATTAAAAAAATTAAGACTGAAAACTTTATATAAAAATAAATATATATTAAATCAGACATATGTCACCCCTTCCTCAATAAAAAAGAAAGATGTATATGATAAAGCTTTTGTTTTAGCATATATTAATACATGACATTTTAAAAAAAACATAAGTACTACTCTTATGAATTACAAACAGTGTATATGTAATAATACATGTCTATGCACGGGAAAGTGCGTCTGCTATTAAATTATCTTTTCGCTTGATGTGCCTGATGTGAAGATTATATTCCTGTAACAAAAATCTCCAGCTTAGTAGTCTTTGATTTTTATTTTTCCTTTTGCCGATGAAAGTTAGGGGGTTGTGGAAAATACAACAGTCGAGGATGCAACTGAACTAAGGTAAACCTCAAACAAAGCCAAACATTCCTTCTCGATTGTTGAATAATTCCTTTTGTGTTTATTTAGGTTCTTGGAAAATTAGTACACTCGATGATCAATACCACTTTCATCTTCTTCAATCAAAATTGTTCCAACCCCAACATCACAAGATTGGCTGAAATTTGGAGCTGTTAGAACTGGCGGGCTTATAGGTATAGCTTTCAACTTGTTAAAGGCCTCCTGACATTTTTCAGTTGAAAAAAATTTGTTTTTCTTACTCATTAAATTGTCAAGGATTCAGCAATGTTAGAAAAAGTGGAACACAATTTTCGATAGTATCCGGCCATATACCAAAAAATCGGAACAGTTGCTTTTTATTGCCATGCACGGGAAATTCAGAGATATCCTTAGATTAGAAACATACTCAAGAAGATTAATTACAGAATCTTCATTAGAAAGAAGTTTCTCTTTCAATAACTTCATTGGTCCATGCACAGTGTGTCCAAAAATCAGTTCAAAAGGTCTGAAGGCTAAAAATTCTTTAACTGATTCCCTAACAGCAAACATTAGTAAATGAATGCCTACATCCCAATCTTTACCCGCATCAAAACAATATGATCAAATCATATTTTGAAAAGTCTGATGAAATCTTTGTAATGCACATTGGCTGTCAGGGTGATAGGCAGAAGGTATAAATTGTTGAATGCAGAATTCTTACATAACTTGCTTAAAAATTCCAGATATGAAATTTGAGCCTTGATCAGTCTGTACGGACTTAGGAAGCCAAATTGAGTAAAAAAACTTTACCAAAGCTTTTACTATTGTTTTAGATTTTATATTCCTCAAGGGAATTGCTTCTGGAAACCTTGTTGGCACACACATAATGATCAACAGGTACTGGTTACCTGACTTGGTCTTAGGTAAAGGACCAACACAATCTACCATAAGTCTACTAAACGGTTCGTCAAAGGCAGGAATAGATTGTAGATGAGCCTTGGGAATTTTTTGATTTTGTTTTTCTACCATTTGAATAGTATGACAAGATCTACAGTATTTGGCAACATCACGTTTGATTTTTGGCAAGTAGAAATGAGTTAAGATCTTGTGGTAAGTTTTAATGATCCCGAAATGACCAGCCTTTGGAATTTCATGGGCCAGATTACGTATTTCCTGTCTGTAAAGTTAAGGAACTACAATTTGATTGTTCACTGACCATTCGTCATCAGCAGGTACCTCAGGAGGTCTCCTTTTTTCATAAGAATTCCATTTTTAATGAAATAACAGAGAGGAACTTCATTTGCTTCAGTTTCACTAATGACCCTTTGAAACAACAGGAGATCTCATGATCTTTTACCTGTTCGACGACATGTGATTGTCGTTTGTCACCCTGATTATTATAAAGAGAATGAGACGTTAAAAGAGGATCAGGGTGATCAATACGTTCTGATTGATCCAAACCAGGAGTGAAAGTGACCTCATCAAAATCCTGACCAATACATGTGACAGCTAAAGGAATACGGCCCTTATCAACATCATTTTCAATAGCTTTCTTTGCCATAGCTCTGGTAACTGCACAAGCTTTAAATACATCAGATAACTCTTTTTCATTTGGATCGACTTTCTGATCCAAGAAAGGTTTGTCAGTTACAAGTGGATTAATCACAACCTTTTCTAGAGCTAGGTCGTTGCCTGGCAATAAATGTATGCCCTCAACGGATAAAACAGAGACAATTCCGACTCCTGAAACTAAGTATGATGACAAATTTACACAATGGAGAGGAACATCAACAAAGCCGCACTCTACTCTCTGAATAAGAACACTCTCATTAGACGAAGACTTCTAAGAAAAAGGCAAAGTACTCGACAATAAAACACTCTGAGAAGCTCCTGTGTCCAATACAAGTTTAATACGGATAGGATTGGCCGAATCATCCAGGAGTGATATAGAACCTTTCGATATGAATTGTTCATAATTTTCCATGATCAAATCAGACTGGGGTTTGTTAGACCCAACAAAGGTATTGCTTTCTATACAAGACCGTGACCTTGACATCTTAGAAATAAGAGCATATGGAATAGGTCTGTCTTGATTCTGATGCCTATTTTTCAATTTATAGCAATCAGAAATAATGCGTCCTTTCTTCTTGTAATAGGTATACGTAGGAAGAAGGATCTTGAATCAAGCTTCTCCGAAGTTTGATTTTTAGAAGTTGTGCCATTTTGAGTTTTAGAAGGGCTTGCATTAGGCTGATATACTTTTCTGCCAAAATAATGATGAGTAGTAGTCTTGTTGTTGTTGTAGGGTTTAACGCCATTTTTCAGCACAAGATAGGCTATACATGGCGGCCAGTATTAATGGTGAAGGAAGAACCCAGGAAATCCCCGGAAAGAACCACCGACCCACGAGAAGCTACTGGCAAGCTGTCTCACATACCCACATTGGCCGAATCCGAGACTCGAACCTACGCAGACAGAGGTGAGATGGCAGTGATCCGTAACGGAGAGCGCTTTAGACCACTCGGCCACTCTTGGCCCCGAGTAGTAGTCTTATTTACAAAATTAAATTTATGAGTTAAAGAATACTCATCAGCAGCAAGAGCAGCATTTACCAAGGTTTCAATCTGATGCTCATCAAGATAAGACAATGTCACTATGGACACAGTTTTTGAAATCTTCAAGTAATACAAGTTGTTTGAGACTTTCATAATCTCGCTCAACTTTCTTGGCTAAGCACCATTTATCAAATAACTGCTCTTTTTCTCTAGCAATTTCGACATGAGTGTGTCCAGCTTCTTTTCTATAGTTTCTGAATTTTTGCCGATAAGCTTCAGGGACTAACTCATGACCCCTTAGGATGCATTCTTTAACCATATCGTATTCGCCACTTTGATGAACTGACAGTAAATTATAAATATCACCAGCCTTACTAGTGAGAACACATTGTAATAACTGAATCCAATTCTCCCTTGGCCATTTCCAATTTTTAGCAACTTTTTCAAAACGAAGAAAATATTTATCTAATTCTCTTTCTCTGAAAGGGGGCACTAACCTAATGTTCTTTGCAGGATCAAAACTTAAATTTGAATTTGAAGTATGGATGTGTTTCTCACTTGCCAGTTCCATTTCTTTCATTTTACTTTGATATTTCCTTTCTCCCTTCTCTCTCTCCTTATCTATTTGCTTTTCTTATAACTGCATTTGCATCTGTTCTTTTTGTAATTCCATTTGGCTTTCTTACTCTCTTTCTTCCGCATGTAAATGCATCTGTTTTTCTTGTAATAACATTTGTTTTGTTTTCTTTTTCTTACTCTAATTTCATTTGTTCTTTCTCTTTCTCCAATTTCATTTGTTCTTTCTCTTTCTCCAACTGTAACTGCATTTTCATTAGTTTTACTCTTTCTTCTTTCTGAAGTTCCAGCTTCCTCAACTCCAATTCCATCTTGTATTTTAATTCTAATTCCTTCATTTTTGTGTCAAAGTCTGATACAGACGTACTGAATGGAACCAAAGCACTTTTATCCAAAACATTCTTTTCTACCAAATACTGAACCAAAATATTTCTTATTTCCTGTTTCGTTAAGGAAGCCTTAACCTCAAAAAGATCGTTTTTATCTGGCAAGTTGCATCAAATCATCTGCTTTGAAAAGATCTAATTGTTCCAGGGTAGGATTTGAAAGAAAGTTTCCACGTTTCATCCCATTTTAGAAAATGTTGTCGATCTTACCAAAGATTGCAAAAACTGGGGAAATTCAAATTTCAAAATACAAAAGGATTTCTGAAATATTTTAGCTAGGGTACAACCATTTCAGACGAGCTACCCACTTTCTATGTTGTGTGTTTCGGCTCGAATAAAAAGTAACACAGAAAGAGTGAAAACAACAAGCATTTTAAAGTGTAACAAAGATGTATTTTCCTGGAACATTGTGTAATAATGAAAACAGGAGAAGAACTTACGGTTTCAAGAATCAAATCCAAAAATATTCTAAGAATAATCCACGAATTAAATTGCAATAGTCCTAGTAATAAATGTTCTAATTAAGTTCAATTTCGAATCATGATACAAAATCCTAGATGGGTGAAGATGTCATATCCTGTCGTCAGTAGAAATACAAACAATGGCACTCCGGTGTTGGAAATCCTAATTGAATTTGTAAGCAATGTCTCTCCAAAATTTCTGTGTGAGCACTCCTCAAAATATTTCCAGAGAAGAAAGAATTAATCCTTTTGAAATCAAAATGATCTGAAGATAATTAACCCAAAATCTGGCAACAACAAAAATAACAACTTGATAGCAAGTGTAAAAGCCTAAAAAACTGATAAATATCTCTAAAACAAAGGTTGTATTGTATAATAAGACGCAGATTCGAACTTCCCCCAAGTTGCGAAATCAGAAGGTGGTCACGTGATCATATTTATATCACTTACACATAATATGGCCTTGAATACGTTTCTCTAAGAAATAAAAAATAAAAAAGTTGTTTACATCTTAAATGCAATCCAATCATGACCTTGGAAACAACCAATCATTTAAAATAAAAAAAACTTTGCTTTCGAATTTTGAATCAAGGTCACAATCTATATCAACACCTGGTGTTTATGAAAAGAATGATTTAGGTCAACCAATTGTCTGGAGAAAAAAGATATCCGGTTAATAAATTTACATTATAATGCCATATAATATAATAAAAAAATTAAAACTGAAAACAACTAAATTAAAATAAATATATATGTATAAAATCAGATATACGTAAAGGTTTTCACTGTAGTTTGCTGCATCATTGTCAATGTCAATAATTATTTCATAGCATTATTTAAGTTTCTAACATTTGATACCATTAACATCCTATCAGTAAGTTCGTTGAGTTTATATGTAGAGGAAATCTCTTTGTATACGTTATATATATATATATATATATATATATATATATATATATATATATATATATATATATATATATATATATATATATATATATATATATATATATATATATATATATATATATATATATATATATATATATATATATATATATATATATATATATATATATATATATATATATATATATATATATATATATATATATATATATATATATATATATATATATATCGTACCCCATAATCCCAAACAGCTTTCTGTTATAATTTGCCCATGTAGTCCAGGGAGAAGTATAGATTATACAATTTAATTCAAGGGACTATGTATTTGTTAAGCAAAAACGTCAGCTAAATCAAACTATCAAGTGCCTATTGGCCATACATATACAATTCCCTATACAAATCTGCTACGTACGATACTTAACCAACGTGTCTGAAATAGCTGTTGACATTTGCTCCAGCGTGATTTATCTCCTTTACGTCTTGTATAGGCCACCATACGGTCTCTATGTGATTCATCATCGCATATTTGAGTAGATCGATAATGCTATCATAGAGCAACATTTGATTCATTACTCGTTTGGTTATTGGTTTGTATATCTTTCAAGATTCTGACAGAGATCACATATGGACGACGCATTGGGGAGAAGATATGAAACATTAAAGTAAACATTTACTAGATTATATCCTCAAAACGACGGGAAAAAGTCATTTTATGAATTCGCGTAATCATTTGTTGATAAAATTGTGAATTTTGTTTCGTTGGCAAAGAATAGATGATAAATGGAAGCACTGTAATAAAACATCAAATGATGTTTTTTTCGTAATGGAATAAGCTCTTATTAGGCAGATGTCAGATATGTGTATTGGGAAGAATTGGGCTCCCCATATAATGCTCTCCTGTATTCATCTTTGTAAACACATATTATGCGAAACAATTTAATATTATTTAAATAAGACACGCTAATATGAAAATATGTTGATTATACTCATGGTTACATTGTCTGTTCAGAGAACTAGGATGTCTGCTTTACCTCTTTGATATCAACATCCAAAATGTTCTGGATGTCGTCTAAATACTACAACATATATTTGTTTTGATCAAACATATTACTGACAGTAATAATGAATTGTGTCAATGGAACGTGTGTTGTGCTGTGTTTATTGTCTTTGGTGTTTTATTTTTAACACAAATGCAAACAATTGCAACGTCAGTTATCAATGAGAAATTTATAACATTACTAATTGAAATAAAAGATTTCTCAATGCATCTGGATAGATACTTATAGAATCGTCGTCAAGATGCTGTAAACATGCTGAAATGTCATTTTGACCATTGAAGGTACTAGAAGGCATATTTGGCTTCTTGTCTTCTTTGTAAGTTATATATAGTTTGTTGACATGTGTTTGAATTTTGATGGGCTGGAATCGAGCTTGTAACCTTCCTCTTTGCCATTTTAATGTCTCTTCGAGTTTTATATAAGGTATTGATACACATAATGAATTAATCTCAACTGTAAAGTCAGCTCGGAATTTGTTCGAAACTACAAAGGGGAGAAATTATGTATTTAAAATTATTCATTTGAATTGCATAGTGCTTATTGACAATTCGGACCAATTTGCCATTTTGGTATTATTGTGAATTTATTCAAGGTCATTGTGGATTATATCATTGTAATAAATCCAGATCAGCTGATCCAAGACTATTCGGACATTGGCACATTTAATACTGAAGTTCATGTGTTAAACTTGTACTTTCGAAGAACGTAATAATTATTTGGATTTATATTGAAACATTCTTTAAAATGTTCACTTTGTGTTCTATTGAAATAAATATATTTTTAAAATTTGAAGTACATTGGCTGTGTTTCCTTTTCTGTAACATTTTAAGTGTGAGATTTATTTCCAGTTAAATAATAATAATAGTAATAATAATAATAATAATAATAATAATAATAATAATAATAATAAAAACAAAAATAGGTTAAATGAGAAGAAAAAGAGAGGAGGAAGTAGAAGAATGTCCAAATTTAATCAGCGTATCTCAGTCAGTTACAATCTACTAATTGCCTTGAATCCATCGACTGAAGACTTCAAATATAACACCAGATCGTTCATAACCATATATTTGGCATGCAAATAATTGCATACAATTAGACACATTTTCAAATACATTCCCTAATGCATTGTGAAAGGTATTTACAACTGCCTTGATGAGTTTGTGTCACCTATCTAATGTTTTAAAGTGCATCCAAGAAGAAAGTTATGTATATATTGTAGCTGATTATCACTTCCCTTAGACACACATTTAGGATTGTTGCACAAATGTGGCATTTAGTAAAGTTAGCATCTCTAGTACACTTTGCCTATATAAGTTGTTAGGAACAATAGTATATTTACGTTCATATTGCGTGTATGTAAATGTTATTTTATATATACGTTTACAAATTTATTAATATAAAAGCTGAAAAATAAGCAAATTTTAAATTAGGAAAGAGTTTTACGATAACTCCCATTTATTTTTTTCTGTTTAAATCATTAAATTGAATTATCATCTCGAATGTAAGCATAAATTAGTTCCATGGTTTAGCATCAGAATATGTAGACTTTGTTCCATGCAAGGTGTTTTGGCAATTCTAAATTGTAGGCAAAATTAGATCTTAGATTATAGGGAAAGTTATTCCGGAAATATCCTTCTAAATATTTAAAATCCAGAATTTCAACTGCGGTATCACAGATGGCAACTGATATACGGTTATATTTTTATTTCGCAAATTCCATTAAATGTCCCCAGAAAGAAGCATGTTGTCTTATATTCCTTTATAATTACCCTAGTTTATTTCTCACCAATCCTCCATCCATGTAAAATATTGACTCAGATCACATTCTATGGAATTTACATTATTAATTGATAAGGAAATTGCAGTATTATGTGCAATTATATTGGTATCTAAAGTACGTGTATATTTGAAGCACAAATATATTCGATCTATTTAATAGCGTGAGAGTTGTTACCATTTTATATGGAACAGACTAGTTGTAACTGCTAATAGTGAATTCATAACAGTGGTAAAAAAGTTTTTAAATAGACAATTACATTACATTCGATTCACTTCATGACGAAATATAAAGAGAACAATTAAGATCAGCAAAAGCCAAACTATGACTAAGCAGTAATGTGTTAGTCCATAGGTATGTACAGAGTTAAATAACTATTATACATGTAGAATTTCTTGTGTGTCCAAATATTTTCCTATTCGTTAAAATTTCTCAGGATGTTAGGAAGATGGAGAAAGGGACAGTTGCATCGTGATATCATCTAAATATAACATATGCCATTTTGAAAATAATCTAATTTATTAAAACAATTACATTCGATTATGATTGAAACAGTCTGCCATTGTTGTATGCCTGTAAGATCATCTTCGACAGGTTCTAATTTTCATGCCGATCCAAATTATGAAACATGGTATTCCTGCAAAGATTGAAATTCGTTTAATAAATATCATGATATAAGTTATAAACCTCTATTTTTATACCTACCGTTACAATTTCGACATTTAGATTAATTTACTTAAACGAGACGTTGCTATTGCATAAGATAAAAATGTGGATCAATATAAGAACAAGTTCTTACTTACCATCATTGATATTTTGGATGTTATAGCACCAAATATGTATTATATGGTTCTGATTTACGCTTACAATTTAATGGGATACCGAATATTTGTGTTATCTCAGTGTCACTTAGGATATCCCAAATACAACATGATAAACTAGACTATTTCATATGTTTGGTATAGAAATTCCTCTAGATGCAAAAAATGACGAATTCATTTACTCGAGTCAATTGCTTCCAAAGACCCCATTGTCAAAAGCAAAGAAAATAAAACAAAGTAATCAGTGTTTTCAAACTTCGCTTGTTGTGAAACAAAAGCAAAATATATCAAGTTCTGATGATCTCTGTAAAATTGTTTACGAGAAATTGTCATCATATTCACAGAGAATGCTGCATGTGTTACATATACAAATCATGCTTACCCTTATTTCCCGTCTGCTTGCTATTTTCCGAGATGAGATCCTTGCATAAATATTATGAGGATAATAATCAGGAAGATAACTGAAAGGAGAAAGAGGCAGTGATGATGAAGAGAATGCAGAGTGTTTGAAAGGTTTCTAAATATTACAGAACTAAAATTATTTCGGATTTTTTTCACAAATTATTCTAGATATCTATGTTACTCTGATGTCTATGCAAAATGGTTTTACGAGATATTACATTTCTTCCATAAAAAAGAATAATAATCGTATTCAGAGAACCATTTACCAACGTTTTAAATTTAGATAATATCAATCTATGCTTTCTCGGTGGCAAAACGACCTCTTGTTAGTAATTGTTGTTTGATCACAAAAGACTTTAATAAACGACACTATGACAATTTACAAGTAATTGCAATACTAAGATTTGAACGAAATGATAGAGAAGCTGAAACCACTATGTGATATGATGATCATGTTGGTGGCTGAATTTCACATGTCGTTGGTGATAGGATTAAAACAAATTGAAGGAATTTAAATTATTATTCCAATTATAATCATCAATGCAATGTATTATTCCGCTGACGAAATAGAGATAATAAGACACATATTTATGATGGCCAAAATGTTATAATCTGAAAGACATTTTTATTGAGTTCCGTTTACCTTCAAGATTAAAACTTAATTAAAGTAAAATATTAGATTCGATGAAAAGCAAACCCCTTGGAATAATGAATCAAGACAAAATATCAAGTTATATCGCACTAGATCTCTCTCAAACATGGGCTAGTAGAAGAGCAGACATTATTTACGCATGCTTATGAGGTATTGCTACTTCCTATGAAATAAATTATTGTTTGAAGAAACGTCTATTATTAGTTCGGGTACGAAACGAGTATTCAGTATTAAATGATAACAATTAGGCACTCACATCCGTAGCCGCTCTGACCTCCTCCCCCAATGAAGCCGGAGACCATGCCGACGATGGAAAGTAATGCAAGTATGCAGAGGACTAACAACGTGTTCATGGCTAGGAAAGAAACAAACAATTATAAATTACTAACGTGGATAAAAATTAGAATATATATTAATCTAAAGAAGATAATAATATGTTTCCATGACATTGCAGGCTGTCCGATTCATCGGAAAATTATTGTTTATTGAATACTTCTGTCACGTTGATGCTTCAAACATATATGTCATTGTTGAGGAATTGAATTCATACACGCTAATAAAAATCGTTATTAATTGTATGTCAATGTTAAATCTTCTTATATAATTTTCTGATAATTGGTAAACACGCTAATATGTCAAATAAATAACGCTCACATTAAGTATTTTATCTGTGTTTTACTCACCTGCCATTATCCTAGACGTGATCTTATCGTTCCTGATTAGAACTGACCGACTTGGGAGAGTATTGGCAATATTATATAGGAAGGTTTTGCTGACTTAATATTATATATAGCAACTGCACACCATATGGAATTATATAATAATGGAGTGACACCAAATGTATAGCCATTTCCGGAATACGTATCAAAGAGCAGCAAACCAATCAATATCCCTCTCGGAGAATCGACGCAATCAGATATGCAATATTATAAAATTTGCCCATTTATATTCATTAGGCGGAAGTTGTAATATGTGATAGTCTATCAAAGAGGAGTTTCAAGCCTCAAGTATCCGAAAAACACCGTTGACCTTCATTATAGCTCCAAACAAATTGAAATAAGCTAAAAAATTCATAAATCTGCAATTCTGATTTCTCCTTTATTAGGTACACTGAATGCGATTGTATTCATATATCATAGATAAGTTTTGAAAGACATTATAATACATTAATCAATTGTCTATGAACAAAGGCGTTGCAGTCTAATAAGTGGTTGTCTAAAGAAAAGCCAGTAGCATTCAAAAACTATTATAATGTTAGAAAGGAATTATAACTGATGCAAGATCAGTTCCAGGGAATTTAACTATGGACTAGAAGGTGTGGTGTATGCTGTGTTTGTTCGATTGTCTGTGTGATTACATTGTAGTGATCGGCATATGTTAATTCAGATAAACAGAATGTTTCTTTCTTCCATTGTTGACAAAGATGGGTGAACGTTGCACATCAAAAGTATGAAAGTAGACGAATATAATAAAATCATCCAAATAGTTCTGTATGTTGATCCTATAGCATTTGAAAATAAAAATATTTATAATGAACAATTGCTCATTAAGGTAACTTTACAGTTATTTAATTATTAACACACTGACACGTCTAAACTTTAAGCGCTGGCTATTAGTGAAGTGAATGAAAAACATAGAGAAGAAACGATAGAGAGAACAATCAGAAAAAATAAAAGGGATAACTTCTGTCGCAACGTATACTTTTCTTGTTAAAGATCTAAATTATATGACATTCCTGCACTTGTTTTTATATAAATAGACTTAATAGTCTAGTAGAGTGTGCATTTATATATCTAAAACCACAAAATACAATATAATTGGATTCTAAGTTTTCCTATATTTGAATACTTAAAGGAAAATATCTAGATAGTAACTGAACCCACATTGGAACTATTTGTATTTACTCCAAATAGAATTAATATTTTATGATAGATCAGGCTTAACTATTTTATTATTTCAGAACAAAATATGATATTTGGATTGCCTATACATTGTTCGACTGAAATTAAAGTTTGGACGTTGATATTTCCCTTAGTATATTTCATTGATATTACCAGGTTCAATGACCGAATTTAGTTGTACGATATATTTGAATTCATTTTGCAAGATTGATAAGTCTCTGAAATTGTTTGAAATTAATGGTTATATTTGGAGATGATTTTAAAGGATTCAAAAACTTTGCAATAAACAGACTGTCTTGCTGTTGAAAACGTGTTTTACCGACGCTGTTATTTTGCTTCTGGCAAATGTCTCTCTCAATCTTCATATCTCTTCTCTCTTTCTCGCAAATGATTACGGAGAGCTTTTTCCCCACAACAATGTTTTAAAGATCAAAATATAATTTTTATGATTTTGAGAAATAATATCGTTTATGATTGTTCACATTATATATTAGCAACATTTAAATATATATCAAACGAACATACATAAAATATCTTTGATATATAGATAGATACTCACCGTCTCTTTAAGTGACATCAAAGCAGATTATTGTTGTGGAAAAGAAAGTGTCAGAGATAGATATAGATAGTGATATGAAGGAGGATGTTTTATATATTAGTTTAATTGATTAACAATCGGAACGAAACATTTGGCAATTTTAAACTCGAACAATTTCCAGACGTAGTATAGATTATAATTTATTTTTATTTGTACACAAGAATACAGTCAGAATTATAGTCCTCTCCTTTAGGCTTAAAAACTCCTTCGTGATTGATCCTATTGAAGTCTGATCCATAATATAAAGCCTCGTATTCCTAAAGAAACTAAAGCAAATTAGTCTAGGACACATGATATAAATTTTAATTTTCTTATATTTTTGGAGCAACTATTATTTTGTACCACATTTTGTCAACAAATTCTTAGAAAACACTGTATATGTTTAAAAGGAATTTGTATTAATATTAGAACTATACATTGTACCCACATACATATCGTTCTTATCACAACATCTCCGTATATTATGTGCATCTGCTTTACTAAATCAGCCGAAACATTTGTTTAAATAGAAGTATGTGTAATGGTGCAGAAACAAGGTCAAAAATCTTGTGTAATGAAATTGTTAACAGCGTATTTATTATTAATGTATTGTTAATAAATAAACTAATTCAATTAGTTGACACAAACATGGATAAGGTTCCGCCTACTCTAACTAGGAACCATTTTGTACAGGATATGTGATACAACATATGGGAGTGCATTGGAGTTCTCCAAATATCTGTGTCGTAGGTGACACAGTCCTGGTAAACATGTTACAAGTTTACAGTATTTATGTTCTTGGTTTTGTTTGTTTGTTTGGGTTTTGGTGGTGTGTGGGTTATTGTATGTTTTTCTACACATGTTATACAGTAATGAGGCCTCCTTACAGATATGCAGCATATCCACAAATTTTGTAGTAAGTACTCTAGATTTGTCAGTGGAGCACATCCACGTTATGCCTGCATTGGTACACGATATTTATAAATTCTACGACTTGATAACGGACCCGTTCCGCCGCCTATGATGAAAATGACATACAAGGAATTAACGTATGTTTCCCATTTAGCTTGCTTCTTGTATAGCACCGTTTGATTTTAGGCGAGCACGTCAGTACTTTTGTTTGGGTCATATCTGTGGAAACACCTTTGAGCGTAGTTCACATCTTTATGAAGCAAATGTTGCATTGAGTGATAGGAACTAACGATTCAGTGATGAGTCGTCTGCTAAAATGACCAATGAGACGCAAAGCAAACGAACAAAAGGAACCACACATATAAGGTGCGGCCCTTTTTCTGTACCACACAAAGTAGAAAAATATTTAGTCTGCTTGAAAAAGTCTTTCAGGAGGCGGCAGATGTTTCCTAGCATTACATGACTATTAAATTTGGGATATAACCTGAGCAATAGAATGTATTGAATAAAGTATCCTACAAACAATCAAAGCAATTTCTATACCCGTCTTGCAATAGGATTACGATATATATGTAATTAGAACAATTAACCAGTTTATTGTAGACGAATATTGTTTGAATCAGTTTTAAAACACTGGTACGTATTATTGCGATAATTAGTAATGTTTAACATACTCATCATCTCATCTTTACAATGGGTATTACTAACAGTTTTTCAAAGTTGCTCAGATATTACTAGTCATTGTCATGTAACTGTACTATTTAAGACGTTGCCAAATATGAATGCAATGCAATAACCTCGCCATAGACATAGGCCCTATTTGTGCTATGAGAACCAGTTGCGGAGCCAATTCCTTGTTGAAAGGAAATTTATAAAAACACACTGCTAGTGAAAATCTATTTTATTTAGTTTTCGATGTCATCAGTCAGTTCTATAATTTAAATCAAAGTACAATCAATATTGATAACTAACTTAAAGAACAGACATAATGAATGAAGAAACGAAAAAAGAACAAACAATTATAAATGTGAGAAAGGATAAGGAAATAAAAGAATTGCGAAATATATGAATTTTAGCACAAATGAAAAGAAACAAGTGGATAATAAAAGTCTATAACATTTTGCAAAATGGACACTATAATTTCATGAAGTCTGGAATGAAAATAATGGAACAATTGGATGCAAAATAAGTCATTGAGCGGATGTTACTACCTACAAAAAATGATTTATTAGACCGACGGCTAAACAATTATTTTCAGAGTTGATAAAGCATTTATCACCCAAATTAGGTAACGTAAGGTCTACAAAACAAGTCTTTATATTGCTGTAACTACTAAATCTTACGAATAGTGCATATCTACATACAATTGTGTAGATATCGATTAGAGTTTGTCAGTTTAGTTGAGAGAATTTAAGGTATGGTTATGCATAAGCATCATATTGAGTTAACGACGAGTTTGTTATGTTTGTTCCTAAGCAATACCGTGGTGAACCGCAGTTGTTTTGGGTAAAAGTTCAACTATAGCTACAGCTAGTAGGTGAACTCGTAACCTGGCCTATTTTTAACACGGCTGTTCACCGCGCGTGCACCGCGGCAGAGTTCATGGCGGAGTACATCACATACAATCATATCTATAATACACAGCAGTATATATAAGTATCAAAAGAACGTGCATTGCCATTTTTGACAGTGGCTTTTCTTTATTAACTCACATGACATGGAATGTTTATATCAGGCATGTCCGAAGACCTTTAGGGCTGAGGCTTGATAAGCAAACTTTAAAGTCACACCCTTATTATGTAAATAAGCGGACTGAACCAGGTAGCATGCCATTTATGGCCACTAATCTGTGCTCGCACAAGAAAGGCTTAGATAATCCATATTCTGTGCAAGGAATCGTTACAATGCGTCACAAATGATGAGTATTTTAAGAGAATCGTGCAATAAAAAGTCATGTTAGGGTTCTAAATTGTATTGAATATTTGAAGAGAATCATGCCAATAGAAACCATTTTTTATGTTCTAATTGTCATTGAGTATTTGACGAGAGTCATACCAACATAACCATGTGTTGGTTATAATTCGCATTGTGTTTGCTTCCTTCTAGTAGAAGATGTATACATAGATGAATTGAATCTATGATATTTTTAGTGATTCAGCTGTGAATTGCATTTCAGCGACATTGTAATATACGTTGAAGAGAGAATGATCTTTATAAAGTTTTCCTGGACATATCTCACCAATATGTTGCTTTCTGTTTACTGTTTTTATTGTAGTTTGCTGCATCATTGTCAATACCAGTAATTATTTCATAGAATTATTTAATTTTCTTAAAGTTGATACGATTAACATCCTATCAATAAGGTCCTTGAGTTTATAGGTAGAGGAAATCCCTTTGTAAATATTCTATATGTATTAAGTATCTTACGCGATAATCCCTTGCAGATTTCTGTTATAATTTGCCCTTGTAATCAAGGGAGAATACAATGGGCAGATGTATAGATTATACAATTTATTTCAAATGACTATCCATTTTTAAGCAAACGCGTTATCTAAACCAAAATAGCAAATGCCAATTAGCCATGCATATGATTCCCTATGTCATTACCTGATCCACATCTGCTACTTACGATACTTAACCAAGGGGTCTGAAATAGCTGTGGAAATTTTCTCCAGCGTGATTTATCTCCCTTACATCTTGTATAGGCCGCCATAAGTTCACTATGTGATTCCTAATCACATATTTGAGTAGATCGATAGTACTATCATAAAGCAACATTTGGTTCATTACTCGTTTGGTTACTGGTGTGTATATTTTTAAATATATAATCAATACTTGGTTTGATTGGGCAGAACGCGCTGTAAGGTATTTCCTTTACAGGCTTTGGTTAGTCCGGGTGCCATCGGTAAAATAGACGTCTTCCTGACAAAGTTCTCTTGGGAATTGCAATCGTTTTATAGCCAGTATAACTGGTTTGTAATTAACTGTTTTTCTACAAGTGTATGTATTATATATATCTTCCTCAGAGTGAACAGAAGAGTATTCAGATGACATATAGATCAATCAATTTTATGTTCTACTTGATAATAATAATAATAATAATAATAATAATAATAATAATAATACAAAAAATAATAATGACACTTAATTTTAGTAATACATTTATTATGTCAATAACTTGTAAACCGCTTGTCTGGTCAATAACGATTTATGTAGGATTTATAGAAAGCATGGAAGATAATAAAACGTTTGCTCGATCTGTGAATACAGTTTTGAAACATGAAATAATTAGCATACATGTAGTCATTTGATATCCCCAGAAGTTGCTAAACATCTCCAATATCAGTACAACGCAACAATCTTTGTATATATCTAATATTTTGAGGTATACCCACATCAGCCAATAATAGGCAGTTAAAATACACAGTCAACGAATACTGCACGAAATGTTTAAATTCTATGTGTAATTTTGAACGAACAACCGTTTCTAATCAGGTAATAACACCGTACAGTTTTCATTTAATTATAATCTGAATTAAATTTTTGCCTGACAATATTGCAAATTTGAAATTCTTTTAAACATATAGTTTTTATTTCAGTGGAAAGTATTAAAGTGAACAGAAGAATGAACAATTTCTTTCTCTGAAAAAGACGTTTCACATTTCATTTGTTGTGCGTAAAAGTAATCGTCAACAAAGTTAGTGTAGTAAAAGAAGACAAAGCAATTTTTACAAACTATAAATCAAAGAACAAGAATCTACCCGTATACAGAGATCATTTTACATAGATTAAAGCATTTGTCAACAGAGAATGTCCAATACATGGGATGTGACATTGTTGGATACGGTAAACATTGATGGCTAAAGAGGCATAGAACATATCTTCCATGTTCACCGTAAAATGTGACTTTTACAAATAAATATTATATTGTTTCGAGATCATTAAGAATATATGTTTAATTGATGCAGAAATTCCCATATTTACTGTAATGTAATTTTGAGCGAATATTTGCACTGTTTGATTTGTAACAGTAGAATGTACAGAAGACGTAAACAAATTTCGTTTTTAGTCATATTTGAATAACATATTCACCGCCTAAGTATGTTGTGGTTGGATGAAGTACTGTCAGTCGCGAGCCTAGTTTATGTCCACGTTCTTCTGTGAACAGAGGCGAGTTTATTAACTTCTGTAAGTTAACATTTGAACCAGGCTTGTATATAACGTAGACTCCATATTAAGATATGCCACTCACTGCACGTTGACCCCACTATCAAATGAGCAATATGTTTAGTTTCAAGTTTTATTGTGGTTCTTGTCTTTGGATTTTACTTAAAAAGTTCATATGATAAAAAAGTTATATATCACATACAAAAGATACAAAACTCCTGTCGGGGTAATGTCGCTTTGATTTAATGCTTCCTGTAAATGATCAACATTTAATTGCATTGCTACCAAAAGAAACTAAATGATTATCAGGTTCAAATCATTGTTTAACGACTAAAACACAACAATGTCAGGAAAATTAAATTAGTGTATATATAATCAATTTAGACTATTCCGGCAATTCGAACAGAAATAAAAATGTGAAGAAGAAAGTAAAGCTTTAGAAGATCTCTACAAGAAAATAGGAAAGGAGTAAGACCTAATTCCATTGATATATTGGCTAGGGAAAGAAACACATTTGCGTAATACATCTGCAACTTAAAAAATAATCACATAAGCACAATGATGACACACATGACACACGACACCGACTGTTAATACCAGTTTTTGTTATAAGAGTTTGAGCGACCTTTCTAGCAAATGCAAATTATTTTATATGGATTTATATCAGTCAATAATATTGTCTCGATAATGAAACAGTAGTAAGTCATTCCTAGTCTGTGTAACTTACTGATTTACACAAGCATTCCGTTATTCGTCCATTAAAACATAATTCAGATTGAAATCCAATATTATCTTGGCATGGATATCAAATCTTACACTTATAAAGAACGATATATATATATATATATATATATATATATATATATATATATATATATATATATATATATATATATATATATATATATATATATATATATATATATATTAAAAAAGGATAAACCTAACTAGTATGTTTCATACTCTATGCACATATATTTTGCAATTACCCAGTTACATATAAGATTCTGAGAGAGATCATATAAGGACGAGGCATTGGGGAGCAGATACGAAACATTAAAGAAAACGTTTTCTGATAAAATTGTGAATGTTCTTTCATTGGTAAAGTAGATATGATAAATGGAAAGCACTGTAATGAAACATAAAATGATGCTTTATTGGTAATGGACAAGGCTCATATTAGGTAGATATCACATTTGTGTATTGAGGACAATATATAGGCTACCTATATAATCCCCTCCTGTATGTATCTTTGTAAGCACATTAGATGCCAAACAATGTAATATTAGGGGAATAAGAGACGGTAATATGACATGTTTCTGAGTAAATATGTTTATGATAATCATGGTTACATTGACTGTTCAAAGAACTATTGCTGTTGTTGTTGTTGTGGGGTTTAACGCCATTTTTCAGCACACGATAGGCTGTACATGGCGGTCAGTATTAATGGTGGAGGAAGAATCCGGGAAAACCCCAGAAAGAACCACCGACCCACGGAAGCTACTGTCAAGCTTTCTCACATACCCACATTGACCGAATCCGAGACTCGAACCCACGCAGACAGAGGTGAGATGGAAGTGATCCGTAACGGAAGCGCTTTAGACCACTCGGCAACTCGGGGCACCTCAGAGAACTCTGATGTCTTCTTTACCTCATTCATATCAACATTCAAAATGTTCTGGATGTCGTTTAAATACTGCAAAATATATTTGTTTTGATCAAACATATTACTGACAGTAATATTAAATTTGACAGTAATATTAAATTGTGTTCACGGAACTTGTGTTGTTCTGTGTTTATTGTCTTAGATGTTTTATTGTGAACAAACTTGCAAACAATTGCTACTTCAGTTATCAATGGGAAATTTATAACTGTTGCATTACTTATTGAAACAAAAGATTTCTGAATGCATTTGGATAGATAATTCTGTAAACATACTGAAATGTCATTTTGACCATTGAAGGTTCTAGAAGGCATATTTGGCTTCTTGCCTTCTTTGTAAGTTATAAATAGTTTGCTGACAGATGTTTGAATTTGGATGGGCTTCAATCGAACTTGTAACCATCCTCTTTGCCATTTTAATGTCTCTTCGATTTTTATATAAGGTTTTGATAAATATAATGAATTTATGTCAGCTGTAAGGTCAGCTCTGAATGTTTCTAAACTACAAAGGGGAGAAATGATTTATTTAAAACTATTCATTTTGACTGCATAGTACTTATTGACATTTTGGACCAATATGCCATTTTGTTATCATTATGAATTCATTCAAGGTCATTCTGAATTATATCATTGTGATAAATCCAGACTGTTGGCACATCAGCTCATGAAAGACTACTCGCACATTAGCACATTTAATACTGATATTCGTGTGTTAAACTCTATACTATTGTACTTGTGAAGAACGTAATAATTATTTGGATTTATATTGAAACATTCTTTAAAAAGTTCACTTTGTGTTCTATTGAAATAAGTATATTTTTAAATTTGACTTACTTTGGTTGTGTTTCCTTTTCTGTCACATTTTCAATGTGAGATTTATTTCCAGTTAAATAATAATAATAATAACAATAATAATAATAATAATAATAATAATAATAATAATAATAATAATAATAATAGGATAAAGGAGAAGAAGAAGAGAGGACGAAGAAGAATGTCCAAATTTTATGAGCGTATCTCAATCAGTTACATTCTACTAATTGATTTGAAGCAATCGACTGAAGAGTTAAAGTATAACACCGGATCTTTCTTAACCATATATTTGGCATTCAAATGATTGCATACAATTATGCTCATTTTCAAATACATGCGATAATGCATTGTTAGAGGTGGATACAACTGCCTTGATGAGTTTGTGTCACCTCTCTAATGTTTTAAAGTACCTCTAAGAAGAAATTTATGTATATATTATAGTTGGTGATCACTTCGCTTTGATACACATTTAGGATTGTTATACAAATGTGGCATTTAGTAAAGTTAGCATCTGTAATACACTTTGCCGGGGAAAATTATTAGGTTCAATAGTATAGTGACGTTCATACTGCGTGTATGTAAATGACATTTTATATATACGTTTACAAATTTATTAATATAAAAGCTGAAAAGTAAGCAAATGATAAAGTGAAAAAGAGTTTAACGATAAATCCAAATTATGTTATTCTGATTAAAGGATTTAATTATCAGATCTAATATAAGTATAAAGTGAGTTCCATGGTTTAGCATCATAATATGTAGACTTTGTTCAATGCAAGGTCTTTTTTTTTGCAATTTATCTTAGATTATAGGAAAGGTTGTTCCGGAAATATCCTTCTAAATATTTAAAATCCAAAACTTCAACTACAGTATCATTGATGGCAGTTGATATTAGGTTATATTTTTATTTCGCAAATTCTAATAAAAGTCCCCAGAAACATGCATGCTGTCTTATATTCACTTATTACTACACTAGTTTCTTTCTCACCAACCCTCCATTCATGTAAAATATTGACTCAGATCACATTCTATGGAATATACATTATTAACTGCTAAGGAAATTGTCGTATGATGTTCAAGCATATTAGTATCTAAAGTACTCGTAAATTTGACGCACACATATATTCGATATATTTAATAGCGTGAGAGTCGTTACCACTCTATTGTATATGAAACATACTAATGCCAACTGCTAATAGTGAATTGATAAAGTGGTAAAAATGGTTTTAAAGTGACAATATATACGCGAAATTCGAATCACTTTATGACGAAATATAAAGAAAACAAAACTATGATCGTCACAAGCCAATATATATATATATATATATATATATATATATATATATATATATATATATATATATATATATATATATATATATATATATATATATATATATATATATATAGTCTAAATGTTTTCCTATTCGTTAAAATTTCTGAGTATGTTAGTAAGATGGAGAAAGAGACAGATTGATCGTGCTATCATCTAAAAATAACTTATGCCATTTTCAAAATAATCTAGTTTATTTAAAAAAGTACACTAGATTATGCTTGAAACAGAATGCCTTTTGTTGTATGCCTGGAAAATCTTCTTTGAAAGGTTCCAAGTTTCATGCCGATCCAAATTATGAAAGATGGTATTCCTGCAAAGATTGAAACTCATGTATTAGACATCATGGTATAAGATATAAAGCTTGGTCTATTTTCATACATACCGTTATAATTTCGACATTTAGACTAATTTATTGAGACGAGATGTTGCAGTTGTATACAAGGCGAATGTGGATTAATATAAGAACAAGTTCTTATTTACCTTCATTGATATTGTGGATGTCATAGCTCCAAATATGTATTATATGTATCTTATTTACGCTTGCAATTTAATGGAAGTCAGACGATAAAGGACACGGAATATTGGTATTATCTCAACTAGAATCTTGTATATGTTTGATATAGAAATGCCTTTAGATGAAAAAAAATAATGAATTCATTGACTCGTGTCAATTCCTTCCACAGACCGCAATGTCAAAGGCAAAGGTAATGAAACAAAGAAATCACTGTTTTCAAACTTCTTTCGCTTTGAAACAAAAACACAAAATATGACAAGTTCTGATGTTCTCTCTAAAACTGTTTACAAGAAATTATGATCATATTCATAGGGAATGCTGCATGCTTTATATATACAAATCATGCTTACCCTCAGTTTGAATGCCTGCTTCTATTTTCCGAGATGAGATCCTTGCATAAATATTATGAGGATAATAATCAGGAAGATAACTGCAAGGAGAAAGAGGTAGCGATGATGAAGTGAATACAGGGGGTTTGAAAGGTTTCTAAGTATTACAGAACTAAAATTATTTCGGAACTTTTTCGCAAATTATTCCAAATATCTAATTTCCTCTGATGTCTAATCAAAATGGTTTTACGATATTACATTTCTTCTCACATTATTCCAAATATTTTTCCACATTTATCTCCAAATTTGATTAAATATCGATTTTCTTGTGATGTCTATGCAAAATGGTTTAGGATATTATATTTCTGTCAGAAAACCGGGATAATAATCGTACTCAGCTATCCATATACCAACGTTTTAAATTTAGATGATGTCAATCTATATTGACTCCGTGGCAAAACTGAATTTTTTTTAGTAATTGCTGTTTGATCACAAAGGTCTTTAACAAACGAAACGATGACAATTTACAAGTAATTGGAATACTAAGATTTGAGGCAAATAATAGAGAAGCTGAAACCACTAGCTTATATGATGACGATGTTGGTGGCTGAATTGCACATGTCGTTGGTGTTAGGGTAAAAACAAAATGAAGGAATTTAAGTTATTATTCCAGTTATAATCATCATTTTACAATGCAGTGTAGTATTCCTTGGAAGGAATAGAGATGATAAGACCCCATTTATGCTGACCAAAATGTTATAATCTGACAGACAACATTTTCTTCAGTGCCGTTTACCCTGAAGATTAAAACTTGATTAATGTAAAATATTAGATACTGTGATTAGCGTACCCCTTGTAATAATTAATCAAGACAAAATATCAAGTTATATCGCATTAGATCTATCTCAGTCATATGATGGTTGAAGAGCAGACACTATTTAAGCATGCTTATGAGGTATTGCCACTACCTAAGAAATAAAGTATTGCCTGAAGAAAGGTCTAATATTAGTTCGAATATTTATATAAGTGTATGAAACGAGTCTTCAGAGTCGAATGATAGTGATAAGGCACTCACATCCGAAACCGCTGTCGCCACCTCCCCCAATGAAGCCGGAGACCATGCCGACGGTAGAAAGTAATGCAAGTATGCAGAGGACTAACAACGTGTTCATGGCTAGGAAAGAAGCAAAAAATTATAAATTAGTAATGTGGCTAAAAAGTATAAAATACATTAATATAAAATAGATTGAAATTTGTTTCCATTGTATTACAAGCTGTTGTTTTATTCTGAAAATATGGTCAAATGAATACTTCTTACTCGCCTTTTCTTTAAACAGATTTGACATTGTTGAAAATTTGAATGAATACACACTACTAAAAAGCGTCAATAATCAAATGGTTTACATGTATCTCAATGTTGAAACTTCTTTTATAATTTTCTGATAATTGGTAAACACGCTATGTCAAATAAATAACGCACACATTATGTATTTTATTTATTTTACTTACCTGCCATTATCCTGGACGTGATCCTGTCTTTCCTGATTAGAACTGACCGACTTGGGACAGTATTGGCAATATTATATAGGATCTGCACACCATATGGAATTGCATACTAATGGAGTCACACCAAAATTATAGCCATTTCCTCAATACGTATCAAAGACAATCAATCAAATCTATCTCCCGCTCCGAGAATCGATGTAATCAGATATGCAATATTATAAAATTGGCTCATGTGTGTTCATTGGGCGGACATCGGAATGTTTGATAGTCTGTCAAAGAGGATTGTCAAGTGTCAACAATCCGAGAAACACCTTTGACCTATATAATAGGTTCGAACAAATTGAAATGAGCTCAAAAATTCATAAATCTACAGTTCTAAATTCATCTTTATTAGGTACACTTAAGGATATTAGATTCTACTCAAATATCATAGACAAGTTTTGAAAGACAATCGAATAAATTAATCAATTATCTATGAACAAAGGCATTGCAGTCTAAGAAGTGGTTATTTAACGAAAAGCCGGATAGCATTCTAAAACTATTAAAATGTTAGCAAAGAATTATAGCTGATGCACAATCAGCTCCAGGAAACATAGTATGTACTAAATTGCGTGGTTTAGTGTTTGTTGGTTGGATTATCTGTGTGATTGCAAAGTAGTGGTCAGCATATCTTAATTCAGGAAAGGGCTTGTTTCTTTCTTCCCTTTATAACCAAGTTGGGTGAGCGTTGCACATCAAAAGTATGAAAGTAGACGAATATAATAAAAGCATCCAAAAAGTTCGTATTTGTTGATACTATAGCAATAGAAAATAAACGTATTTATAATGAACAATTTCTCATTAACGTAACTGTATAGTTATTTAATTATTAACACACTAACACGTCTATACTTCAAGATCTGGCTATCAGTGAAGAAAATGAAAAACACAGAGAAGAAACGACAGTGAGAACAATCAAAAAAATAAAAGGCATAACTTACATCACAACTTATATTATTCGTTATTTTAAAGATCTAAATTATATGAATTATTAGTCCTGTAAAGTTGGCATAAACTACAAAATACAGGCTGAACTGGATTCTACCTGTTCTTATATTTCCATATTTAAAGGACATTATTCAGATAGTAACTGAACCCGCATTCGAACAATTTGTATTTACTCCAAATGTCATAACTATTGGAAGATGGATCACAGTAAAAGATTTTATTCTTTCAGAACAAAATATGATATTTGGATTGTCTAGACATTGTCCGACATAAGTTAAAGTTTGGATGTGGATATTGGCCTCACCATATTTCACTGATATTGGTAGGTTCAATGACTATATTTCGTTGTACGATGTATTTGAATTCATATTGCAAGACTGATAAGTCTCTGAAATTGTATGAAAATGAATGGTTATATTTGGAGATGATTTTAAAGGATTCGAAAACATTGGAATAAAATAGTCTGTCTTGGTGTTAAAAACTTGTTTTACCGACGGTCATATTTTAGTTTCTGGAAAATGGCTCTCTCAATCTTCATATCTCTTCTCTCTTTCTCGTAAGTGATTACGGACAGCTTTTTCCCCACATCAATGTTTTAAAGACCAAAACTTCATTTTTTGTGATTTTGTGAAACACTGACCTTTATGATTCTTCACATTATATATTAGATACATAAAAAGATATATCATTCGAACATGACCCAAACATAAAATATCTTAGATGTATATAAACCCACCGTCTCTTTAAAGTGACAGCAAAGCGATATTATTATTGTAAAAAAGAAAGTGTCAGATATAGATATAGACAGTGCTATATTGGATGAAGTTTGATATGTTAGTTTAATTGATGAATACTCTGAACGAAACATTTGGCAATTTCAAACTCGATCAATATTCAGAAATAGTATATATTATAATTTTTGTATTTGTACACAATAGCAAACTCAGAATAACAGGCCTCTCATTTAAAGACTCCTAACAGATTGATCCAATTAAAAGCTGCCTCATAATGGAAATCCTCGTATTTATGAACAAAATAAAACAAACCATTAGCACACATGACGGAAATTTTAATTTTCTTATATTTTCATTCATCAATTATTTGGTACAACATTTTGACCACAAATGCTTAAAAAACAGAGTAGTTGTTTAAAGCGAATTTTTATTAATATTAGAACAATAAACTGCACCCACATCAATATCATTCTGATCACAACAAATGCGTATATAATATGCATCTGCTTTACTGAACCTGCAGAAACATTTGTTTAAAAAGGAAGTATATGTAATGGTGGATAAACTAGATACCCGCATTGCCTGAAACGCATAATTTCAACGTATCCAGATATGAACTTAAATCCATAAGTTAATATTTCATTAGTTTATCACACAGACTCACCTTTTGTGGAAAAAAAAAAATTAAATTATTAGATCATTTCCATTGCTTCCAAGCAACGCTATGTAAAATACACGGAAACTGAAACATAGAAATCATTGGTAAAGTTATATTCAGAGCTGTTAATGATGGGAAGATTAGTCCAGGAAAAGCAATGACGTGGATCATGAAGCTTCTCTGCTATCGAGTGATAAACCGAAGAAAAATTAGAAATAAATCATTAGCAGAGAATAGTATCACAGATTATGGATCTAGTTAGACCCGACGCCCAAGCACAAGAAACGTCCTTATGACAAGATATAACGAGCCAGTTCAAGCCAAATGATAAGAGTGGGAGAGGAATGAAAGATACCAAGAATATCAAAATTGATCGTGCAGTCTATGCATATGCATGTACTAATTACAAAACAGCAGTTTTTAAGAAACATTAAATAAAATCATCACAAAAAAGTAATTTAATCTGCATGAGAGCTAGAGTTCGATGGAGAGGGTCCTGGCGATAGATAGGGAGAAATATATAACAGGAAGAGTTAAAATAAAAAATTCATGCATATTAGAAACTCGCTTGCCCTGCATGGGATAACTAAAGGATGTAGAATTCGGAAGCACAAAGCATATGAAACAATCTCAGTATCGTAAATTCAAATAGAAAACTAATTCCTCACAGGTATACACGCAGGTTAACAATAAGCAATGTAACCACGTATGACACCGTCAGATTAGTGTAAGGAGAACAAATGAAGTTGGAGGGGACATCGCCAAAATTGACATCAGTACTGAACATCATGTAGCGAAATTTGTAGAAACAGCGAACAGAGAAGTCGAAGTCATTTGCAAATATTTGTCTAGATAGAAGACGGTTGAAATCCGTGAACTAGGAAATTTCGCAAAACAGATTAATTTGGATCAAGACGGAAGACGATCTTTAAAACTGTTGCTGTAAGAAGCGCATCAATAAGGATGGTACTTTATAGCATAAACGGTAAGCAGATGGCAAGAACGCGCTTGATAGCCAACCATAGTTAGCATAAAATTAAAATAACTTTGCCTGTTTTTATAGAATAACGAATAGAAATCATGTCTTAAGTGAAAACTTAAATATTTTCACCCATTATATGTTACACTTTTAAATATAAACATATCTCCTCGCCTTTGATCGAACTTAGATACAAAATATTATTTCATGGCAATCATTTACAGAACTTTATAAAACAAACTAATAGAAAACCGCACAATCTAATCGATAAGTTTTCGCATATTCTTAATCGGATCCATTTTGTACAGAATATGTGATACAACATATGTGAGTGCATTGGGGTTCTAATATATGAATCGTACTTGATCCAGTCCTGGTAAACATGTTACAAGTTTACAGTATTTATGGTCTTGGGTTTGTTTCTTTTTTTGTGGTTTGTGGGTTGGATTATCTTTTTCTGCACATATTATACAGTGACGAGGTCTCCTTACAGATATGTCAACATATTCACAGTTTTTGTAGTAAGGTTCTTTCGATTTGTCAGTGGAGCACATCCACGTTATACTTGCATTGGTACACAATATTTGTATATTCTACGACTTGATAACGGACTAGTTCCGCCGCCTATGATGAAAATGACATAAACGGAATCAACGGATGTTTCCCATTTGGCATGCTTCAGTACTTTTGTTTGGGTCATATCTATGGAAACACATTTGAGCGTAGTTCAAATCTTTATCAAGAAAAAATGTTTTCTTGATAAACAGTAACACAGAAAGAGAGAAAACTTCTGGAGATATCAAATGACTGCACGTATGCTAATTATTCTATGTTTCAAAACTGTATTCACAGATCGAGCAAACGTTTTACTATCTTGCATGCTTTCTATAAATCCTGCATAAATCGTTATTGACCAGACAAGCGGTTTACAAGTTATTGACATAAGAAACGTATTACTAAAATTAAGTGTCATTATTATTTTTTGTATTATTATTATTATTATTATTATTATTATTATTATTATTATCAAGTAGAACATAAAATTGATTGATCTATATGTCATCTGAATACTCTTCTGTTCACTCTGAGAAAGATATCTATAATACATACACTTGTAGAAAAACAGTTAATTACAAACCAATTATACTGACTGTAAAATGATTGCAATTCCCAAGAGAGCTCTGTCAGGAAGACGTCTACTTTATCGATTGTACCCTGACTAATCAAAGCCTGTAAGGGAAATACCTTACAGCGGGTTCTGCCCAATCAAACCAAGTATTGATTATATCTTTAAAAATATACACACCAGTAACCAAACGAGTAATGAATCAAATGTTGCTTTATGATAGTATTATCGATCTACTCAAATCTGTGATTAGGAATCACATAGTGAACGTATGGCGGCCTATACATGACGTAAGGGAGGTAAATCACGCTGGAGCAAATTTTCATAGCTATTTCAGACCCCTTGGTTAAGTATCGTAAGTAGCAGATGTGGATCAGGTAATGACATAGGGAATTGTATATGCATGGCTAATTGGCATTTCCTATTTTGGTTTAGATAACGCGTTTGCTTAAAAAATGCATAGTCATTTGAAATAAATTGTATAATCTATACATCTGCCCATTGTATTCTCCCTTGATTACAAGGGCAAATTATAACAGAAAGCTGTAAGGGATTATGGGGTAAGATAACTGATATATATAGAACATATACAAAGGGAGTTTCTCTACATATAAACTCAAGAATCTTATTGATAGGATGTTAATGGCATCAACTGCTTGAAACTTAAATAATGCTATGAATTAATTACTGGCGTTGACAATGATGCAGCAAACTACAGTAAAAACAGTAAACAGAAAGCAATATATTGGTGAGATATGTCCAGGAAAACTTTATAAAGATCAGTCTGTCTTCAACATATATTGCAATGTCGCTGAAATGCAATTCACAACATAATCAGTAAAACTATAATATATTCAATTCAACTATGTATACATCTTCTACTAAAAGGAAGCAAACAGTGCGAATTATAACCAACACATGGTTACGTTGGTATGACTCTCGTCAAATTCTCAACGACAATTAGAACATAAAACATGGTTTTTATTGGCATGATTCTCTTCAAATATTCAATACAATTTAGAACCCTAACATGACTTTTTATTGCACGATTCTTTTAAAATACTCATCATTTGTGACGCATTGTAATGATTCCTTGCACTTCTACAAAACGAAGTATTGACTCCAGTAATAGAATATACAGAAAAGCTGCATAATATTTTTTTCTAAAGTATTATTATTATTATTGTCGTTTTTCTTGTTATTATTCTTATTATCTCAGAAGTAAATTGCTCTTATATCGTTCAGATAAATGATCATTAGTAAAGGCCCTACATTACTCCAATTCGTCTCTGTTCGACAGAAATAACCGTATTAATTAGTTTTACAATCCTTTGATGTCAATCCAGGTAAATTGCAAGATGACCCTTATCCTAATATTCTAATCAGATTAATAGACCAAGCTATTCTTGCGTTTCGTCCGTTCTTTATTTTTTTGTTCTTGAATGAAAGTCATTGTCAGTGTATCACTATGTTCATTTTGCATCACGCGTAAGTTCATATTCGTTTCCAAGAATGCATGCACAAAATCGATTCTGATGAACAGAATAGAGAACAAAACTTCAACTTTCTTCAAAATAAAAATTGCACTCAGTCCATGCATATATAGTAAATGCGCCAAATAAACTCAACATCATTTCGTATGAGGTATCATCATTGAGCAACATGAGCAAGAGGTAGAAAGAAAGAAAGCACACAAACGGACAAAAACAAAAGAAGTGACACATAGGGAGACAGAGACAAAATATGGATTATCTAAGCCTATCTTGTGCGAGCACAGACAAGTGGACATAAATGGCATGCTACCTGGTTCAGTCCGCTTATTTACATGATAAGGGTGTGACTTTAAAGTTTGCGTATTAAGCCTCAGCCCTAAAGGTCTTCGGACATGCATGATATAAACATTCCATGTCATGTGAGTTAATAAAGAAAAGCCACTGTCAAAAATGGCAATGCATATTCTTTTGATACTTATATATACTGCTGTGTTTTATAGATGTGATTGTGTGTGATGTAGTCCGCAATGAACTCTGCCGCGGGGCACGCGCGGTGAACAGCCGTGTTAAAATAGGCCAGGTTACGAGTTCACCTACTAGCTGTAGCTATAGTTGAACTTTTACCCAAAACAACTGCGGTTCACCACGGTATTGCTTAGGGACAAACATAACAAATTCGTCGTTAACTCAATATGATGCTTATACATAACCATATTTTAAATTATATCAACTAAACTGACAAACTCTAATCGATATCTACACAATTGTACGTAGATATGCACTATTCGCAAGATTTAATAGTTACAGCAATATAAAGACTTGTTTTGCAGTCCTTACGTAACCTATTTTGGAAGGTAAATGCTTTATCAACTCTGAAGATAATTGTTTAGCCGTCGGTCTAATAAATCATTTTTTGTAGGTAGTAACAACCGCTCAATGACTTATTTTGCATCCAATTGTTCCGTGTTTTCATTCCAGGCTACATGAAATTATAGTGTCCATTTTGCAAAATGTTATAGACTTTTATTATCCACTTGTTTCTTTTCATTTGTGCAAAAATTCATATATTTCGCAATTCTTCTATTTCCTTATCCTTTCTCACATTTATTATTGTTTGTTCTTTTTCATTTCTTCATTGATCACGTCTACTCTCTAAATTAGTTATCAATAATGATTGTACATTGACTTTAATTATAGAACTGACTGATGACATCGAAAACTAAATAAAATAGATTTTCAACAGTAATGTGTTTTTATAAATTCCCTTTCAAGAAGGAATTGGCTCCGCAACTGGTTCTCATAGCGCAAATAAGGCCTATGTCTATGGCAAGGTTATTGCATTGCATTCATATTTGGCAACGTCTTAAATAGTACAGTTACATGACAATGACTAGTAAGTATCTGAGCAACTTTGAAAAACTGTTTGTAATTCCCATTGTAAAGGTGAGATGATGAGTATGTTAAACATTACTAATTATCGCAATAATACGTACCAGTGTTTTAAAACTGATTCAAACAATATTCGTCTACAATAAACTGGTTAATTTTTCTAATTACATATATATCGTAATCCCATTGCAAGACGGGTATAGAAATTGCTTTGATAGTTTGTAGGATACTTCATTCAATACGGTTTATTGCTCCGGGTTATATCACAAGTTTATTAGTGATGTAAAGCTACGAAAGATCTGCAGCCTGCTGAAAGACTTGTTCAAGGAGACTAAATATTTTTCTATTGTGTGTGGTATAGAAAAAAGGCCACACCTTATATGTGTGGTTCCTGTTGTTCGTTTGCTTTGCGTCTCATTGGTCATTTTAGCAGACGACTCATCACTGAATAGATTAGTTCCCATCACTCAATGCAACATTTGCTTCATAAAGATGTGAACTACGCTCAAAGGTGTTTCCATAGATATGACCCAAACAAAAGTACTGACGTGCTCGCATAAAATCAAACGGTGCTATATAAGAAGCAAGCTAAATGGGAAACATACGTTAATTCCTTGTATGTCATTTTCATCATAGGCGGCCGAACGGGTCTGTTATCAAGTCGTAGAATTTATAAATATCGTGTACCAATGCAGGCATAACGTGGATGTGCTCCACTGGCAAATCTAAAGTACTTACTACAAAATTTGTGGATATGTTGGCATATCTGTAAGGAGGTCTCATTACTGTATAACATGTGCAGAAAAACATACAATAACCCACACACCACCAAAACCCAAACAGACAAACAAAACCAAGAACATAAATACTGTAAACTTGTAACATTTTTACCAGCACTGTATCAACTACGACACAGATAATTGTAGAACTCCATTGCACTGACATATATTGTATCACATACCCTGTGCAAAGTGGATCCGATTGAGAGTAGGTGGAACCTTATCCATGTTTGTGTCAACTAATTGAATTAGTTCATTTATTAATAATACATTAATAATAAGTACGCTGTTAATAATTTCATTACACAAGGTTTTGGATTTTGTTTCTGCACCATTACACATGCTTCTTTTTAAACAAATGTTTCTGCTGATTTAGTAAAGCAGATGCACATAATATACGGAGATGTAGCGATAAGAATGATATGTATGTGGGTTCAATGTATAGTTCTAATATTAATACAAATTCCTTTTAAACATATACAGTGTTTTCTAAGAATATGTTGCCTGAAAATATAAGAAAATTAAAATTTATATCATGTGTCCTAAACTAATTTGTTTTAGTTTCTTTAGGAATACGAGGCTTTATATTATGGCTCAGATTTCAATAGAATCAATCTCGAAGGAGTTTTTAAGCCTAAAGGAGAGGCCGATAATTCTGCCTGTGTTCGTGTGTACAAAAAAAAATAAAATAAATTATAATCTATACTACGTGTGGAAATTGTTCGAGTTTAAAATTGCCAAATGTTTCGTTCCGATTGTTAATCAATTAAACTAATATATAAAACATCCTCCTTCATATCACTATCTATATCTATCTCTGACACTTTCTTTTCCACAACAATAATATGTTTTGCTGTCACTTTAAAGAGACGGTGGGTATCTATCTATATATCTAAGATATTTTATGTATGGTTCATGTTCGTTTGATATATATTTATATGTTGCTAATATGTAATGTGAACAATCATCAACGTTATTGTGTCTCAAAATCATAAAAATGATATTTTGATCTTTAAAACATTGATGTGGGGAAATAGCTCTCTGTAATCATTTGCGAGAAAGAGAGAAGAGATATGAAGATTGAGAGAGACATTTGCCAGAAACAAAATAAGAGCGTCGGTAAAACACGTTTTCAACAGCAAGACAGTCTATTTATTGCAAAGTTTTTGAATCCTTTAAAATCATCTCCAAATATAACCATTAATTTCAAACAATTTCAGAGACTTATCAGTCTTGCAAGATGAATTCAAATATATCGTACAACTAAATTCGGTCATTGAATCTACTAACAATGTGGAGGCAATCCAAACATCATATTTTGTTCTGAAATAATAAAATAGTAAAGCCTGATCCATCTTCCAATATTTATCCATCTTCCAACATTCATTATATTTGGAGTAAATACAAATTGTTCGAATGCGGGTTCAGTTACTATCTAGATATTCTCCGTTAAGTGTTCAAATATTGGAAGCGGTAGAATCTAATTTAGATTGCATTTTGTAGTGTTAAATATATAAGTGCACACTCTACTAGACTATAAAGTCTATTTATATAAAAACAAGTGCAGGAACGTCATATCTTTAACAAGAAAAGTATACGTTGTGACAGAAGTTATCCCTTTTACTTTTTCAGATTGTTCTCTCTGTCGTTTCTTCTCTATGTTTATCATTCTCTTCACTGATAGCCAGCACTTAAAGTTTAGACGTGTCAGTGTGTTAATAATTAAATAACTGTAAAATTATCATAATGAGTAATTGTTCATTATAAATTTTTATTTTGAAATGCTACAGTATCAACATACAGAACTGTTCGGATGATTTTATTATATTCGTCTACTTTCATACTTTTGATGTGCAACGTTCACCCAACTGTATTGAAAAGGCAATAAAGAAACAATCTAATCATCTAAATTAATATGTGCCGATCACTACTTTGTAATCACACACACAATCGAACAAACATACATTAAATCACACATTCTAGTTCACAGTTAATTTTCTGGACCTGATTTTGCATCAGCTATAATTCTTTGCTAACATTTTATTAGTTTTGGAATGCTTTCTGGCTTGTCATTAGAGAACCACTTGTAAGACTGCAATGCCTTTGCTCATGGACAATTGCTTATTTCATTAGATTGTCTTTCAAAACTATGATATACAATCCCCTTGAGTGTACCTAATAAAGGACAATTCAGAACTGCAAATTTATGAATTTTTGAGCTCATTTCATTTCAATTTGTTCGAATCTATAAAGGAGGTCAACGGTGTTTTTGGGAACTTTGAGACTGGACACTCCTCTTTGATAGACCATTACCCATTCCAATTTCCGCCTAATGAATATACATGAGCAAATTGTATAATATTGCATATCTGATTGCTTCGATTCTCCGAGAGGGATACTGATGTGTTTGGTGGTCTTTGATACGTATTGCGGAAACGGCTATATGTTTGGTGTGACTCCATTATTATATAATTCCATATGGTGTGCAGTTGCTATATAATGTTAAGTCAGCAATACTTTCCCAACTCGGTCAGTTCTAATCAGGAACGATAAGATCACGTCTAGGATAATGGCAGGTAAATAAAACACATGTATAATACTGAATGTGCGCGTTATTTATTTGACATATTAGCGTGCTTGCCAATTATCAGAAAATTATATGAGAAGTTTTAACATTGACATATATGTAATCCATATGATCAATAACGCTTTTTCGTAGCGCATATTCATTCAAATTCTTAGCAATGTCATATGGGTTTAAAGCATCAGCGAGTCAGAAGTATTCATTTAACAATATTTTCCGATGAATCGGACAGCCTGCAATGTCATGGAAACATATTATATCTTCTTTATATTAATATTGATTAGAATTTTTAGCCACGTTATTTATTTATAATTTTTTGTTCTTTCCTAGCCATGAACACGTTGTTAGTCCTCTGCGTACTTGCATTACTTTCTACCTTCGGCATGGTCTCCGGCTTCATTGGGGGAGGTGGTCAGAGCGGTTTCGGAAGTGAGTGCCATAACGATATCTTTCAACTCTGCAGACAATTTTCATACACATATTAAAACGAATAATGGATATAACTTGAGACCATAATTCATTATTCAGGTAGTAGCTATGCCACATAAGAATGAGTAAATAATGTCTGCTCTTGTACTAGAGATGAAATGCGATATAACTTGATATTTTGTCTTGATTCATTGTTACAAGAGTATCCTATTCACAGTATGGAATATTTTACTTTAATAAAGTTTTAATCTTGAGAGTAAACGGCACTGAATAAAAATGTTGTCTGTCAGATTATAACATTTTTGTCAGCATAAATGGGTGTCTTATTTTCTCGGCTTCTTTAACGGAATACTACATTGCATTGATGAATATAATTGGAATCATAATTTAATTACATCAATTTGTTATAAACGACATGTGAAATTCATTTACCAATATCATCATCATATAAAATAATGGTTTTTCTCATTTCGTTCAAATCTTAGTATTCCAATTACTTTTAAAATGTCATCGGTTAGTTTGTTAAAGATCTTTGTCTTCAAACAGCAATGACTAACAAGATTTAGTTTAGCCACCGAGTCAGCATAGATTGACATCATCTAAATTTAAAACGTTGGTATAAGGATTACTGAATACGATTATTATCCCTTTTTCTGGCAGAAATATATTTTGGTAAAACCATTTTGCATAGACATCACAAGAAAATCGATATTTAATAACATTTGGAGATACATGTGGAAAATTATTTCGAATAATTTGTGAAACAATTCTGAAATAATTTGTGTTCTTAATATTTTGACACCTTTCACACTCTTTTTATTTCACTTCTATATCGATGCTTCATTCTCCTTGCAGTTATCTTCCTGATTATTATCCTCATAATATTTATGCAAGGATCTCATCTTGGAAAATAGAAAGCAGACATGGAAACCGAGGGTAAGCATGATTTGTATATGTAACACATGTAGTATTCTCTGTGAATATGACCACAATGTCACGTAAACAGTTTTAGACAAAACATCAGAACTTGACATGTTTTTTTTTTTCACAACGACCGAAGTTTGAAAACAGTGATAACTTTGTTTCATTACCTTTGCTTTTGACATTAGGGTCTTTAGAAGCAACTGACTCGACTCAATGAATTCATTAATGTCTGCATATAAAGGCATTTCGATATCAAACATATGCAATAGCTTAGCTGAACATGTTGTATTTAGGTTATCTTAAGAGTTATTGTGATAATAAAAATATTCCGTATCCTTTGTCGTCTGACTTCCATTAAATTGTAAGCGTACATAAGATACATAGAATACATTTTTGGTACTATGACATCCACAATATCAATGAAGGTAAATAAGAACTTGTTCTTATATTAATCCACTTTCGCCTTGTATACAACTGCAACATCTCGTCTCAATAAATTAGTCTAAATGTCGAAATTGTAACGGTATGTATGAAAACAGAAAATGGTTTATATCTTATATCATGATGGCTAATAAACGAGATTCAATCTTTGCAGGAATACCATGTTTTATAATTTGGATCGGAATGAAAATTGGAACCTTTCGAACAAGATCTTCCAGGCTTACAACAATGGCAGACTGTTTCAAGTATATTCGAATGTAATTTGTTTAATAAATAAGATTATTTTGAAAATGGCATATGTTATATTTAGAAGATTGCACGATGAATCTGCCCCTTTGTCCCTTTTCCTTTCATCCTGAGAAATTTTATCTAGTAGGTAAACATTATTCAGACAAGAAAATGTACATTTATCTGTTATATATATATATATATATATATATATATATATATATATATATATATATATATATATATATATATATATATATATATATATATATATATATATATATATATATATATATATATATATATATATATATATATATATATATATATATATATATATATATATATATATATTTGTTATATCTACATACCTCTGTAGGTACCTATGGACAAAACATTTGCTGTATAGTCTATGTTTGGCTTCTGATGATCTTAATTTTCTTTTCTTTATATTTCGTCTTGATTGGTGAAAGAGAATCTAGGGTAGTACTAAGTGAATATAAGACAACATGCATGTTTCTGGGTACATTTAATGGAATTTGCAAAATAAAAATATAACCGTATATCAATTGACATTAATTATACGGTATATGAAGTTCAGGTTTTTAAATATTATTAGTAGTAATGTATTAGTCGTAGTAGTAGTCAAATGGAAAAATTCTCACACTGAAAATGGCACAGAAAAGAAAACACAACGTAAGTAAACTTTGGAAAATATACTTATTTCATTTTAAAGAATGTTTCAATATCAATCCAAAGAATTATAAAGCTCTTCACAAGTACAATAGCATAGAGTTTAAAACACGAATATCTGTATTACATCTGCTGATGACAGAGTAGTATTGGATGAGCTGTTGTGCCAAGATTCTGGATTTATCACAATGATATAATCCAGAATGTCCTTGAATAAATTTACAATAATAACAAACTGGCAAGTTAGTCCATAATGTCAGTAAGCACTAAGCGATTCTAACGAAAAATTTTAAATACATCATTTATTCCCTATTTAGGTTAGGAAAATTCAGAGCTGACCATAAATTTGAAATGAATGAGTTCTGTTTATCAGAACCTTATACAAAAATCTAAGTGGCATTAAAATGACGAAGAGGAGGGTTACAAGTTCGATTCCAGAATATCGAAATTCAAACATCTGTCAGCAAACTCTTTACAAACTTACAAATAATGCAAAAAGCCAGATATGCCTTCTAGAACCTACTACTGTCAAAATGACATTTCAACATGTTTACAGAACCTTGACGACGATTCTAGAATAATCTATCCAAATGGATTGAGACATCTTTTGTTTCAGTTTAATAATGTTATAAATTTCTCATTGATAACTGAAGTCGCAATTGTTTACAAGTTTGTTAACAAGTAAGCACCTAAGAAAATAAACAACGCATAACACAAGTTCCGTTGACATAATTCAATATTGCTGTCAGTAACATTTTTGATCTAACGGAATATATTTTGCAGCATTTACAGGATATCCTGATTATTTTGAATGTTGATACCAAAGATTTGCAGCAGAAATCAGAGAATTCTCTGAACAGTCAATGTAACCATGAGTATCATCAATGTATTTACTCAGAAACATTTCATATTACGTTCTCTTATTCCCCTAATACATTATTATTTTTATCATATGTACCTACAAAGACATATACAGCATATACAGAAGAGCATTATATGGGTAGCCTATATATTGTTTTCAGTCCACTATTTAGATATCAGCCTAATAAGAGCCTTTTCCATTATGAATAGCACATCATTTGATCTTTTATTATAGTGCTTTATTCAGTTTATCATCTATTCTCTAACAATGAAACAAAATTGACAATGTTATCAATAAATCATCAAGCTAATTTGTAAAATAATTTTTAGCATCGTTTAAAAGATATAATCCAGTTTCTTTTTTTAAAGCTCTCCAATGTGTCGTCCTTTTATAATCCCTGTCAGAATGATATATGTACCTGGTAATTACAAAAGCAATTCGTTATAGGCGAGAATTGTGTCTTCAATATGAAACATCTTGGTTAGGTTTACCCTGTTTTATATATATATATATATATATATATATATATATATATGTATCTATATATATATATATATATATATATATATATATATATATATATATATATATATATATATATATATATATATATATATATATATATATATATATATATATATATATACGTACGTTCATATTCGTACATTCGTATCCAAGTATGCATGCAAACGTCGGTTCTGCTGTACAAAATAGAAATCAAACTTGACCTTTTGGAACACAAAAATGACACTCATGCCATACAAAGGAAGTAAATCCGTCAAATAAACTCAATGTCATGTCGTATGTATCATCATGGAGTAACATAAATGAGAGGTAGAAAGGAAGAAAACACACAAAGAGATAAAAAGAAAAGTGACACATAGGGATACAGAGAAATAAGACGGATTTACTAAGCTTAGTATGTGCGATCACACTTTGATGGCCATATATGGCATGCGACCTAGTTCAGTCCGCTTATAAGCATCATAAGGGTGTGACTTTAAAAATTGCTTATCCAGCCTGACACCTAAGAGAGGTCGTAAATACCTGCTGATATAAACACTGTATTTCAAGGGCGTATCTAACACACATGCACTATCAAAAGTATCATTGAATATTCTCTTGATATATTTCGCTTAATATATATTAACTTATCTATGATATATGAGTACAATCTCCTTCAGTGTACCTAAAAAAGGAGAATTCAGAACTGCAGATTTATGAATTTTTGAGCTCATTTCACTTTGTTTGAATTTATATTGGAGGTCAACGGTGTTTTTCTGATGTTTGTGGCTTGACACTCCTCTTTGATAGACTATCACATATTCCAACTTCCGCCTAATGAATATACATGGGAAACTTGTATAATATTGCATATCTGATTGCGTCGATTCTCCGAGCGGGATATTGATTTGTTTGCTCCTCTTTGATACGTATTGCGGAAATGGCTATACATTTGGTGTCACTCCATTATTATATAACTCCATATGGGGTGAAGTTGCTATATATAATATTAAGTTAGCAATACTTTCCCAAGTCGGTCACGTCTAATCAGGAACGATAAGATCACGCTTTGGATAATGGCAGGTGAGTAAAACACAGATAAAATACTTAATGTGAGCGTTATTGATTTGACATATTAGCGTGTTTACCAATTATCAGAAAATTATATAAGAAGTTTTATCATTGACATAAAATTAATAACGGTTTTTATTAGCGTGTATGCATTCAAATTCTCAGCAATGACATATCTGTTTAAAGCATCAACGTTTCAGAAGTATTCAATAAACAATATTGTTTCCGATGAATCGGACAGCCTGCAATGTCATGGAAACATATTTATATCTTCTTGAGATTAATATAGTTTCGAATTTTTAGCCACGTTAGTATACTTGCATTGCTTTTTACCGTCGGCATGGTCTCCGGCTTCATTGGGGGAGGAGGTCAGAGCGGCTACAGATGTGAGTGCCTAATTGTTATCATTTAATACTGAAGACTCGTTTCATACACTTGTATTAATACCCGAACTAATAATATACGTTTCTTCAGACATAACTTTATTTCTTTGGTAGTAGCAATGCCTAATAAGCATGCGTAAATAATGTCTACTCTTCTACTGGCCCATTTTTGACAGATATCTAGTGCGATATAACTTGATATTTTGTCCAGATTCATTATGAAAAGGGGTATGGTATTCACAGTATCTATTATTTTACTGTAATAAAGTTTTAATTTTGAGGTAAACGGTACTCAATAAAAATATCTTTCAGATTATAACATTTTGGTCATCATAAATGGGTGTCTTATTATTTCTATTTCTTCAATGGAATAATACATTGCTTTGATAATTATAATTGGAATAATAATTAAAATTTCTTAAATTTGTTTTAACCCTAAAACCAACGACATGTGAAATTCAGCCACCAACATCATCATCATATCACATAGTGGTTTCAGCTTCTCTATCATTTCGTTCAAATCTTAGTGTTCTAATTACTTGTAAATTGTCATAGTGTCGTTTATTAAAGGCTTTTGTGATCAAACAGCAATTACTAACAAGAGGTCGTTTTGCCACCGAGAAAGCATAGATTGATATTATCGAAATTTAAAACGATTGTATATGGATTCCTGAATACGATTATTATCCCTTTTTCTCGAAGAAATATAATATCGTAAAACCATTTTGCATAGACATCAGAGGAAAATAGATATTTAGAATAATTTGTGAAAAATTTCCTAAATAATTTTAGTTTTGTAATATTTAGAAACCTTTCACACCCTCTGTATTCACATCATCATCGCTGCCTCTTTCTCCTTTCAGTTATCTTCCTGATTATTATCCTCATAATATTTATGCAAGGATCTCATCTTGGAGAATAGAAATCAGACGGAAACTAAGGGTAAGCATGATTTGTATATGTAACACGTGCAGCATTCTCTGTGAATATCATCATAATTTCTCGTAAACAGTTTTAGAGAGAACATCAGAACTTGATATAATTTGTTTTTGTTTCAAAACAACCGAAGTTTGAAAACAGCGATACCTTTGTTTTATTATCTTTGCTTTTGACAATGGGATCTTTGGAAGCAATTGACTGGAGTAAATGAATTCGTCATTTTTTTTTATCTAAAGGCATTTAAATATCAATCATATGCACTAGTTTAGTTTATGATGTTCTATTTAGGTCATCCTAAGAGACATTATTCCGTATCCTTTCTCGTCTGTCTCCCATTAAATTGTAAGCGTAAATCAGATACATATAATACATTTTAGGTGATATGACATCCAGAATATCAATGAAGGTAAGTAAGAACTTGTTCTTGTGTTAATCCACTTTCGTCTTTTATACAACTGCAACGTCTCGTCTAAGTAAATTAATCTAAATGTCGAAATTGTAACGGTGGATATGAAAATAGAGGTTTGTAACTTATATTATGATGGTTAATAAACGAATTTCAATCTTTGCAGGAATACCATGTTTCATAATTTGGATCGGCTTGAAAATTGGGACCTTGCGAAGAAGATCGTCCAGGCATCTAGTAAAGGCAGACTGTTTCAAGCATAATCGAATGTATTGTTTTAAATAAATTAGATTATTTTGAAAATAGCATATGTTATATTTAGATAATATCACGACGAATCTGTGCCTTTCTCCCTCATCTGAACATACTGAGAAATTTTAACGAATAGTACTTTAGATACCAATATAATTAAACATAATACGGCAATTTTCTTATCAATTGATAATGTATATTCCATAGAATGTTATCTGAGTCAATCTTTTACATGGCTGGAGGATTGGTTGGAAAAAAACAAGGGTAGGTATAAGTGAATGTAAGACAAGATGCTTCTTTCTGAGGACATTTAATAGAATTTGCGAAATAAATATATAACTGTATATCCATTGCCGTTAATGATAATGCAGTTGTAATTCTGGATTTTAAATATTTTGTTTCTGCACCATTACACATGCTTCTTTTTAAACAAATGTTTCTGCTGATTTAGTAAAGTAGATGCACATAATATACGCAGATGTTGTGATAAGAATGATATGTATGTGGGTGCAATGTATAGTTCTAATATTAATACAAATTCCTTTTAAACATATACAGTGTTTTCTAAGAATATATTGCCTGAGAATATAAGAAAATTAAAATTTATATCATGTGTCCTAAACTAATTTGTTTTAGTTTCTTTAGGAATACGAGGCTTTATATTATGGCTCAGATTTCAATAGGATCAATCTCGAAGGAGTTTTTAAACCTAAAGGAGAGGGCGATAATTCTCCCTGTGTTCGTGTGTACAAATAAAAATAAATTATAATCTATACTACGTGTGGAAATTGTTCGAGTTTAAAAATGCCAAATGTTTCGTTCCGATTGTTAATCAATTAAACTAATATATAAAACATCCTCCTTCATATCACTATCTATATCTATCTCTGACACTTTCTTTTCCACAACAATAATATGCTTTGCTGTCACTTTAAAGAGACGGTGGGTATCTATCTATATATCTAAGATATTTTATGTATGGTTCATGTTCGTTTGATATATATTTATATGTTGCTAATATGTAATGTGAACAATCATCAACGTTATTGTTTCTCAAAATCATAAAAATGATATTTTGATCTGTAAAACATTGATGTGGGGAAATAGCTCTCTGTAATCATTTGCGAGAAAGAGAGAAGAGATATGAAGATTGAGAGAGACATTTGCCAGAAATAAAATAAGAGCGTCGGTAAAACACGTTTTCAACAGCAAGACAGTCTATTTATTGCAAAGTTTTTGAATCCTTTAAAATCATCTCCAAATATAACCATTAATTTCAAACAATTTCAGAGACTTATCAGTCTTGCAAGATGAATTCAAATATATCGTACAACTAAATTCGGTCATTGAACCTACCAATATCAGTGAGATATAGTGAGGGCAATATGAACTTCCAAACTTTAATTTCAGTCGAACAATATGTAGGCAATCCAAACATCATATTTTGTTCTGAAATAATAAAATAGTAAAGCCTAATTCATTTTCCAATATTTATGATATTTTGAGTAAATACAAAATGTTCAAATGCGGGTTCTGTTGCTATCTAGATATTCTCCTTTAAGTGTTCAAATATAGGAACCGGTAGAATGTAATTTAGCTTGCATTTTGTAGTTTTAAATATATAAGTGCACACTCTACTAGACTATTAAGTCTATTTATATAAAAACAAGTGCAGGAATGTCATATCTTCAACAAGAAAAGTATACCTTGTGACAGAAGTTATCCCTTTTATTTTTTTCAGATTGTTCTCTCTGTCGTTTCTTCTCTATGTTTTTCATTCTCTTCACTGACAGCCAGCACTTAAAGTTTAGACGTGTCAGTGTGTTAATAATTAAATAACTGTAAAGTCACCTTAATGAGTAATTGTTCATTATAAATATTTTTAATTTCAAATGCTATAGTATCAACATACAGAACTATTTGGATGATTTTATTATATTCGTCTACTTTCATACTTTTGATGCGCAACTTTCACCCATCTTTGTTAACAATGGCAGAAAGAAACAATCTATTTTTCTGAATTAACATGTGCCGATCACTACTTTGTAATCACACAGACAAATGAAGAAACACACACTAAACCACACCTTCTAGTAAATAGTTAAGTTCCCTGGAGTTGATTTTGCATGATTTATAAATCCTTGCTAACATTGTAATAGTTTTTGAATGCTTTCTGGCTTTTCGTTACACAACCACTTGTTAGACTGCAACTCCTTTGTTCATAGACAATTGATTAATTCACTGTATTGTTTTTCAAGACTTATCTATGATATATGAGTACAATCTCCTTCAGTGTACATAAAAAAGGAGAATCGAGAACTGCAGATTTATGAATTTTTGAGCTCGTTTCAATTTGTTTGAATTTATAATTGAGGTCAACGGTGTTTTCCTGATGTTTGAGGCTTGACACTCCTCTTTGATAGACTATCACATATTACAACTTCCGCCTAATGAATATACATGGGAAAATTTTATAATATTGCATATTTGATTGCGTCGATTCTCCGAGCGGGATATTGATTTGTTTGCTCCTCTTTGATACGTATTGCGGAAATGGCTATACATTTGGTGTCACTCCATTATTATATAATTCCATATGGTGTGCAGTTGCTATGTATAATATTAAGTCAGCAAAACTTTCCTATATAATATTGCCAATACTCTCCCAAGTCGGTCATTTCTAATCAGGAACGATAAGATCACGTCTAGGATAATGGCAGGTGAGTAAAACACAGATAAAATACTTAATGTGAGCGTTATTGATTTGACATATTAGCGTGTTTACCAATTATCAGAAAATTATATAAGAAGTTTTATCATTGACATAATTAATAACGGTTTTTATTAGCGTGCATGCATTCAAATTCTCAGCAATGACATATCTGTTTAAAGCATCAACGTGACAGAAGTATTCAATAAACAATATTGTTTCCGATGCATCGGACAGCCTGCAATGTCATGGAAACATATTTATATCTTGTTTATATTAATATAGGTTCGAATTTTTAGCCACGTTAGTAATTTATAATTTTTGCTTCTTTCCTAGCCATGAACACGTTGTTAGTCCTCTGCATACTTGCATTAGTTTCCACCGTCGGCATGGTCTCCGGCTTCATTGGGGGAGGAGGTCAGAGCGGCTACGGATGTGAGTGCCTAATTGTTATCATTTAATACTGAAGACTCGTTCCATACACTTGTATTAATACCCGAAGTAATAATAGACGTCTCTTCAGACAATACTTTATTTCTTAGGTAGTAGCAATACCTAGTAAGCATGCGTAAATAATATCTTCTCTTCTATTAGCCCGTGTTTGAGAGATATCTAATGCGATATAACTTGATATTTTGTCCAGATTCATTATTACAAGGGGTATGCTATTCACAGTATCTAATATTTTACTTTAATAAAGTTTTAATCTTGAGGGTAAACGGTACTCAATAAAAATATCTTTCAGATTATAACATTTTGGTCATCATAAATGGGTGTCTTATTATTTCTATTTCTTCAATGGAATAATACATTGCTTTGATAATTATAATTGGAATAATAATTAAAATTTCTTAAATTTGTTTTAACCCTAAAACCAACGACATGTGAAATTCAGCCACCAACATCATCATCATATCACATAGTGGTTTCAGCTTCTCTATCATTTCGTTCAAATCTTAGTGTTCTAATTACTTGTAAATTGTCATAGTGTCGTTTATTAAAGGCTTTTGTGATCAAACAGCAATTAGTAACAAGAGGTCGTTTTGCCACCGAGAAAGCATAGATTGATATTATCGAAATTTAAAACGATTGTATATGGATTCCTGAATACGATTATTATTCCTTTTTCTTGAAGAAATGTAATATCGTAAAACCATTTTGCATAGACATCAGAGGAAAATAGATATTTAGAATAATTTGTGAAAAATTTCCTAAATAATTTTAGTTCTATAATATTTAGAAACCTTTCACACCCTCTGTATTCACATCATCATCGCTGCCTCTTTCTCCTTTCAGTTATCTTCTTGATTATTATCCTCATAATATTTATGCAAGGATCTCATCTTGGAAAATAGAAATCAGACGGAAACTAAGGGTAAGCATGATTTGTAAATGTAACACATGTAACACACGCAACATTCTTTGTGGATATCATCACAATTTCTCGTAAACAGTTTTAGAGAGAACATCAGAATTTTATATAATTTGTTTTTGTTTCAAAACGACCGAAGTTTGAAAACAGTGATTACTTTGTTTTATTAGCTCTGCTTTTGAGAATGGGGTCTTTGGAAGCAATTGACTCGAGTAAATGAATTCGTCGTTTTTTTCATCTAAAGGCATTTTGATATCATCCATATGCAATAGTATAGTTTATCATGTTGTATTTGGGTTATTAGAAGTGACATTGAAATAATACAAATATTCGGTATCCTTTGTCGTCTGTCTCCCATTAAATTGTAAGCGTAAACAAGATACATATAATACATATTTGGTGCTATGACATCCGGAATATCAATGAAGGTAAGTAAGAACTTGCTGTTATATTAATCCACTTTCGCCTTTTATATAACTGCAATGTCTCGTCTAAGTAAATTAATCTAAATGTCGAAATTGTAACGGTGGATATGAAAATAGAGGTTTATAACTTATATCATGATGGTTAATAAACGAATTTCAATCTTTGCAGGAATAACATGTTTCATAATTTGGATCGGTATGAAAATTGGGACTTGAGAAGAAGATCCTCCAGGCATATAACAAAGGCAGACTGTTTCAAGCATAATCCAATGTACTTTTAAAAAATAAATTAGATTATTTTGAAAATGGCATATGTTATATTTAGATAATATCACTACGAATCTGTCTCTTTCTCCCTCTTCTGAAAATTTTTAACGAATAGGACTTTAGATACAAATATAATTGCACATAATACGGCAATTTTCTTATCAATTAATAATGTATATTCCATAGAATGTTATCTGAGTCAATATTTTACATGGCTGGAGGATTATTGAGAAAGAAACAAGGGTAGTTATAAGTGAGTATAAGACAATATGCTTCTTTCTGAGGACATTTAATAGAATTTGCGAAATAAATATATAACCGTATATCAATTGCCATTAATGATATTGGAGTTGTAATTCTGGATTTTAAATATTTTCAATAATATTTCCGGAATAAAATTTCCCATAATTTTTTATCTAATTTTGCCAACAATTTAAAGTTGCTAAAATACCTTGCATTGAACAAAGTCTACATATTCTGATGCTATACTATGGAATTGATTTATGCTTACATTAGAGCTGATAATTAGATTAAATCATTTAGCAGAATAAAATGCCATGCCCAATAGAATAATATTTAGACTGTTTGAACGAGTCTTCCAGGATGCGCCATATCTTTCGTAGCATTACATGACTATTAAACATTTGCAAGAACTCTCAGCAAAAGACCGTATCGAATGCTGTATGATATATATTATCAAAATACTTCTATACCAGTCTTGCAATAGGATAACGATAGATCTGTAATTAGAAAATTTAAACAGTTTATTGCAGATGAAACTTTTGTGAACCAGTTTTAAAACACTAGTACGTATTATTGCGATAATTAATAATATTTAACATACTCATCATCGCACCTTTACAATGGGTGTTACTAACATATTTTCAAAGTTTCTCAGATACTTAGTAGTCATATTCATGTAACTACTATTTGAAACGTTTCCAAATATAAATGCCTTATTTGTACTATGAAAACCTTTTGTGGAGCCAATTCTTTGTAGAGAGGCCTTTTTACAAACGCACTGGTACTGATGGTCTAATTACTTAATTTTCGACGTTATCAGTCATTTTTATAATTGAAATGATTGTACAATACAAGTTGATAACTAACTTAAAGAGCAGACGTAATGAATGACGGAATGAAAAAAGAACAAACTATTATAATGAATGTAAGAAAGAAAGAAAATAGAAGAATTGGCAATACATGAATTTTAACATAAATGAAAAGTAACAACAGGATAATAGAAGACAATAACATTTCACGAAATGGACATCATAATTTCATGAAACCTGAAATTAAAATAATGGAATAAAATGAATGCAAAATAAGACAATGAGCGGATGTTACTACATAATAAATAATTTACTGGACAGAACGATTAAAAATTATTTTCAATGTTGAAAAGCATCTATCGTCCACATTAGGCTAAGTAAGGTCTAAAAAACAAGTCTTTATTTTGCTTTACCTACTAAATATTTTGCTAATAGTGCATATCTTCGTACGTCTTTGTAGATATCGAATATAGTAGGTCAGTACAGTTTAGATTTAAGATATGGTTAAATTAGTAACATGATCTCTATTTTCCACGGCTGTTCACCGCGCCCGCACCGCGGCAGAATTCATAGTGGTATACATCACAAACAAATACATCTATAAAACACAGCAGTCTATAATAATAATAATAATAATAATAATAATAATAGATAAAAAATTATTATGCAGCTTTTTTGCATATTTTGATACTAGAGTCAATATTTCGTTTAGTACAAGTAATATGACTCGTTACAATCCGCCACAAATTTGAGTATTTTAAGAGAATCGTGCAGTAAAAAGTCATGTTTGGGTTCTTATTTTTATTGAGTATTTGATGAGAATCATGCCAATTATAATCCATGTTTTATGTTTTAATTGTCAATGAGTATTTGGCGAGAGTCATGCGAAAAAAGCGATGTGTTGGTTATAATTCGCATTGTGTTTGCTTCCTTCTTGTAAAAGTTGTATACATAGTTCAATTGAGTCTATGATATTGAAGTAATTCAGTTGTGAATTGCATTTCAGCGACATCACAATGTTGAACCGAGAATGATCTTTATAAAGTTTTCCTGGAGATATCTCACATATATGTTGCTTTCTATTTACTGTTTTGTAACGTGTTTAGGCTCGAATAAACAGTAAAGCAGAAAGTGTGAAAACAACAAGCTTTTTAAAATTTGACAAATAATTTATTTTCCTGGAAAATTCTGTAAAAATTAAAAAAGGAGTATTTACGATTTAAAGAATGAAATCCAAAAGTAATCTAAGAATAATCCACGAATTAAATTGCAAAAGTCCTTGTAATAAATGTTCTAATAATTTCAAGTTCGAATCTTGATGGAAACTCCAAGATGGATGACAATGACGTTTGCTGTAGTCAGTACTGTGCTTATCTACAGTTCCTTGTAGAAATACAAATAAAGGCACTCCGGTGTTGGAAATCCAAATTTAATTTGCAAGCAATGTCTTTCCAAAATTTCCGTGTGATCACTCCTCAAAATATTTCCAGAGAATAACGAAATCACGTGCACAGAATATGGCCTTGATTAGAAGAAAAATTCTCTCAAAGAAATAAAAAAAAAATTAAAAGGTTGTTTACATATTAAATGTAATTCCACCATGACCTTGGAAACAATTAATCATTTTAAAATAAAATAGGACTTTGTTTACAAAGTTTGAATCAAGGTCTTAATTTAGATCAACACCTGGTGTGTACGAAAAGAATGATTCTGGAAAATATCCATCTCCACTGAATAAATTTACATTATAATACCATATAATAGAATTAAAAAAAATTAAAACTGAAAACAATTAAATTAGAATAAATATATATTAAATCAGTTGTACGTAACAGTTTTCACTGTAGTTTGCTGCATCATTATCAATACCATTAACATCCTATCAACATAATTCTAGAGTTTTTATATGTAAAGGAAATCCCTTTGTATATGTTCTATATGTATCAAGTATCTTACCCCATAATCCCTTACAGCATTTTGTTATAATTTGCCCGTATATTCGAGGGAGAATACAATAGGCAGATGTATAGATTATACAATTTAATTCAAGGGACTATGCATTTTTTAAGCGAAATCTTCATCTAAACCAAAATAGCAAATGCCAATTAGCCATGTATATACAATTCCCTATGTCATTACCTAATCCACATCTGCTACTTACGATACTTAACCAAGGGGTCTGAAATAGCTGTGCACATTTTCTCCAGCGTGATTTATCTCCCTTACCTCTTGTATAGGCTGCCATTAGTACTCTATGTGATTCATAATCACATATTTGAGTAGATCTATAATACTATCGTATAGCACATTTGATTCATTACTCGTTTGGTTACTGGTGTGTATATCTTTTAACATATAATCAATACTTGGTTCGATTGGGTAGAACCCTCTGTAAGGTATTTACCTTACAGGTTTTGGTTAGGCAGGGTGCAATCGGCAAAGCAGACGTCTTGCTACACAACTCTCTTGGGAATTGCAATCGTTTTATAGTCAGTATAATTGGTTTGTAATTAACCTGTTTTTCTACTAGTGTATATATATCTTCCTCAGAGTGAACAGAACAGTTTTCAGATGACATAGATATCAATCAATTTTATGTTCTACTTGATAATAATAATAATAATAATAATAATAATAATAATAATAATAATAATGATGATAATAATAATAATAATTATAATACAAAAAGTAATAATGTTATTTAATTTCAGTAATACATTTATTCTGTCACTAACATGTAAACCGCTTGTCTGATCATCAACGATTTATACAGGATTTATAGAAAGCATGCAAGATAATACAACTTGTACTCGATCTGTGAATATAGTTTTGAAACATGGAATAATTAGCATACGTATATTCATTTGATGTCTGCAGAAGTTGGTAAACATCTCCAGTATCAGTACAACGCAACTATGGTTGTCTGCATCTAATATTTTGAGGTATACCCACGTTAGCCAATAGAAGGCAGTTAAAATGCCCAGTCAACGAATACCGCACGAAATATTAAAATTACATGTGTAGTTTTGAACGAAGACCCACTTAAAATCCTTTAATAACAGGATACACGTTTCATTTAATTATAATCTGAATTAAATGTTTGCTTGACAATATTACAAATTTGAAATTCATTTAATCACATAGTTTATATTTCAGTAGAAAGTATCAAAGTGAAGACTGAATAATTTCGTTCACTGAAACATACGTTCCACATTTCATTTGCTGTGCATAAAAGTAATCATCAACAAAGTTAATCTAGTAAAGGAGGACAATACAATTTTTACAAACTATCAATCAAAGAATAAGGATCCACCCGTATACAGAGATCATTTCATATGGACAAAATCATTTGTCAACAGAGAATGTCCAATGCATGTAATGTCTCATTGTTGGATACGGTACACATTAATCGTTCGAATAGGTCAAAAACAGCTCATCCAAGACTACTCGCACATCAGCACAATTAATACATAAATGCATCTGTTAAGCTCTATACTATCGCAGACGTGAGGAACGTAATAATTAGTTTGATTTATACTGAAACATTCTTAAAAATATATTCTTTTTGTTTTGTTGAAATATGTATATTTTTAAATCTGACTTACTTTGGCTATAAGAAGAAGAAGAAGAAGAAGAAGAAGAAGAGGATAAAGGAGAAGTAGAAGCGTAGAGGAAGAAGAATAATGTCGAAATTTAGCTAGCGTCTCTCAATTAGCAGCATTCGACTAATTTCCTTGAAGCCATTGACTGAAGACGTCACGTATAACACCACATACTTTATACCCATTGGTTTGGCATGAAAATGATTGCATACAACTAGACACATTTTCAAATACATAACATAATGCATTGTGAAAGGTAAATGGACCTGCCTTGATGAATACGTTTGTCACCTCTTTAATGTTTGAAAGTGGCTCTAAGAGGAAATTTTTGTATATATTGTAGTTTTTGATCACTTCGCTTAGATGCACATTTAGGATTGTGGCATTTAGTAAAGTTAGCATCTGTATTACACTTTGCCAATAAAAAGTATTAGGTAAAATAGTATATAAACGTTCATACTGAGTGTATGTAATGACATTTTCTATATAAGTTTACAATTTTAGTAATATAAATACTGAAAAAAATAAGAAAATAATAAATTAGACATGAGTGTTACGATCAATCTCAATATTTTTATTAAGTTTAAATGAGTTAATTGAATTAGCATATCGAATGTAAGCATAAAGTGAGTTCAATGTTTTAGCATCAGCATATGTAGACTTCCTTTGTTCAATGCTAGGTTTTAGGCAGTTCTAAATTGTTGGTAATATTAGATCTTAGATTATACAAAAAGACAAGTATTCTGGAAATATGCTTCTGAATATTTAAAATCCAAAACTTCAAATACCGTATCATTAATGCTATTGCGCTATGGTCATGTTTTTATTTCGCAAATTCTATTAAATGTCACCAGAAACATTGCATGTTGTCTGATATTCAATTATTACTACCCTATTTACTTTTTCACCAATCGTCCACTCATGTAATATATCGGCTCAGATCACATTGTATGGAATAGACATTATTAATTGATAAGGACGTTGGCGTATTATGTGCAATTATATTGGTATTAAAAGTACTTGTATATCTGACTCAAAAATATATTCGGATATATTTAATAGCGTGAGAGTCCTTACCATTTTATATGGAACAGACTAGTGACAACTGCTAATAGGGAATTCTTAACGGTAGTAAAGATAAGGGTTTAAATTGGCAATATATACGCAAAACTCGATTTACTTCATGACGAAATGTAATGAGAGCAAAATTAAGATCAGAAAAAGCCCCACTATGACTAAGCAGGAAAGAGTTAGTACATAGGTATATGTACAGAGTTTAATTACTATGTAGATATAACAAACAATGTATGTATGTATGTATGCATGCATGTATGTATGTATGCATGCATGCATGCATGCATGCATGTATGTATGTATGTATGTATGTATGTATGTATATGTATATATATATATATATATATATATATATATATATATATATATATATATATATATATATATATATATATATATATATATATATATATATATATATATATATATATATATATATATATATATATATATATATATATATATATATATATATATGATTGATAAATGTACAAGTTCATGTGTGTCTGAATGTTTTCCTATTGGAAAAAATTTCTCAGGATGAAAGATAGTGGGAGAAAGGGACATATTATTCGTGTTATCATATAAATATAACATATCCCATTTTGACAATAATCTATTTTATTTAAAAAATAACATTCGAATATGCTTGAAACAGTCTGCCTTTGTTGTACGTCTATAAGGTCTTCTTCGAAAAGTTCCAATTTTCATGCCGATCCAAATTATGAAACTTGGTATTCCTGCAAAGATTGAAACTCATTTATTAACCATCATGGTATAAGATGTAATCCTTTTTCTATTTTCATACATACGGTTACAATTTCAACATTAGAACTAAGTTATTGAGACGAGACATTGCAGTTGTATAAAATGCGAATGTGGATTAGTATAAGAACAAGTTCATATTTACCTTCAATGATATTCTGGATGTCATAGCACCAAATATATATTACATGTATCTTATTTAAGCTTACACTTTAATGGGAGACAGACGACAAAGGAGACGGAATATTTGTATTTTCTCAATGTCTCTTAGGATAACCTAAATACAACATGTTCAACTAGACTATTGCATAAGTTTGATATAGAAATGCCTTTTGATGAAAAAAATAATGAATTGATTGACTTGGATAAATTGCGTCCAAAGACCCCAATGTCAAAAGCAAAATTAATGAAACAAAGTAATTATTGTTTTCAAACTTCGTTCGCTTTGAAACAAAAACACAAAATATGTCAATTTCTGATGGTTTCTCTAAAACTGTTTTCCAGAAATTATGATCATATTCACAGAGAATGATGCATGTTTCATATATGCAAATCATGCTTACCCTCAGTTTCCATGTCTGCTTTCTATTTTCTATTTTCCAAGATGTGATCCTTGCATAAATATTATGAGGATAATAATCAGGAAGATAACTGAAAGGAGAAAGAGGTAGCGATGATGAAGTGAATACAGAGGGTGTGAATGTTGCCGAAATATTACAGAACTAAAATTATTTGGGAACCTTTTCACAAATGTTTCCAAATATGTTTCCTAATATGTTTCTCATCTATCTCCAAATTTGATTAAATATCGTTTTTCTTGTGATGCATATGCAAAATGGTTTTCAGATATTACATTTCTTCCAGAAATGGAGATAATAATATAGTAAAAGAGCAGACATTATTGACTCATAGTTATGATGTATTGCTACTACCTAAGAAATAAAATATTATATGAAGAAACGTCTATTAGTATTTGGGTATTAATATAAGTGTATGAAACGAGTCTTCAGAGTTGAATGATAATGATAAGGCACTCACTTCCGAAACCGCTGTCACCACCTCCTCCAATGAAGCCGGAGACCATGCCAACGGTGGAAAGTAATGCAAGTATGCAGAGGACTAACAACGTGTTCATGGCTAGGAAAGAAGTAAAAAATTATAAATAACTAACGTGGCTAAAACGTCTATTCTACATTAATTTAAAGAAGTCTGAAATATGTTTCTTTGGCATTACAAGCTGTAGTGTTTTTCTGAAAATATTGGTAAATGAATACTTCTGACTCGTTGATGCTTTAAAGAGATGAGACATTGTTGAAAATATGAGTGAATACACGCTACTAAAAGCTTTAATAACCAGATGGTCTACATATATCTCAATGTTAAAACGTCTTATATAATTTTCTGATAATTGGTAAACACGATTATATTTCAAATAAATAACGCTCAAATTAAGTATTGTATCTGTGTTTCACTTACCTGCCATTATCGTAGACTTGATGCTATCGTCCCTGATTAGAACTGACCGACTTGGGAAATTATTGCTGCCTTAATATTATATAGGAACTGCACACGATATGGAATTATATAATTATGGGGTCACACCAAAATTATAGTCATTTCCGCAATACGTATCAATGACCACCAAATAAATATATCTCTCTCTCTGAGAATCGATGTAATCAGATATGCAAGATTATACCATTTGCCCATGTGTATTCATTAGGCGGAAGTTAGAATGGGTGATAGTCTATCAAAGAGGTGTGTCAAGTCTGAAAGATCCGAAAAACACCTTTGACCTCCATTATTGATTCGTACAAAAATTCATAAATCTGCAGTTCTGAATTCTCCTTTAATATGTACACTTAAGGAGATTTTACTCATATATCATAGATAGGTTTTGAGTAAGTTAATTATATATGAACAAAGGCATTGCAGATTTACAAGTGGTTCTCTAACAAAAAGCCGAAAATCATTCTAAAACTATATAAATTATTGCGGATGCACAATCGGCTCCAGGGAACTTAAATATGGACTAGAAGGTATGGTTTAGAGTGTGTTTGTTCGATTGAATGTGGTTGCACATTAGTGATCGGTACATCTTAATTCAGATAAATGGATTATTTCTTTCTTCCTTTGTTAACAAAGTTGGGTAAAGTGGCACATCAAAAGTATGATAGTAGACGAATAAAATCAATCATCCAAATAGTTTTGTATGTTGATACCATAGCATTCGAACAAAAAAAATTATAATGAACAATTTCTCATGAAGATAACTTTACAGTTATTTAATTATTAACACGCTGACACGTCTAAACTTTAGGAGCTGGCTATCAGCGAATATAATGCAAAACATAAAGAAACGACAGAGAGAACAATGAGAAAAAATAAAAGGGATAACTTCTATTACTTCTAACACAACTCATATTACTCATTTTTTTAAAGATCTGCACTTTGTTATATAAACAGACTTATTAATCTAGTAAAGTGAGCACATATGTATCTAAAACTGCAAATGCAGGCTAAATTGGACTATACCGGTTCCTTTATTTAAATATTAAAGGACATTATCCATATAGTAGCTGAACCCGCATTCGATCCGTTTGTATTTACTCAAAATATCATAAATATTGGAAGAGGGATCAGGAAAAAAGTATTTATTATTTCAGAACAAAATACGATATTTGGATTGCCTACACATTGTTCGACTGAAGTTAAAGTTTGGATGTTGATAATGCCCTCACTATATTGTACTGATATTAGTAGGATCAATGACTAAATTTAGTTGGACTATAGATTTGAATTCATATTGCAAGACTGATAAGTCTCTGAAATTGTCTGAAAATGAATGATTATATCTGGAGATGACTTGAAAGGATTCGAAAACTTTGCAATATATAGACTGCCTTGTTCTTAAAAACGTGTTTTACCGACGCTTCTTTTTTATTTCTGGCAAATGTTTCTCGAAATCTTCATACCTCTTTTTTCTTTCTCGCAAGTGATTACGGAGAGCTTTTTCCAGCGCATCAATGTTTCAAAGTTCAAAACATCACTTTTATGATTTTGACAAACACCAACCTTTATGATTCTTCACATTATATATTAGCAACACATAAAGATCTATCAAACGAACATGGCCCATGCATACTATATCATAGATACATATATGCCCACCGTCTCTTTAAAGTGACAGCAAAACATATTATTGTTGTGAAAAAGAAAGTGTCAGAGACAGATACAGAGTGCTATGAAGGTGGATGTTTGATATATTAATTTAATTAATTAACAATCGGAACGAAACATTTGGCAATTTTAAACTCGAACATTTTTCAGAAATAGTATAGATTATAATTGTTTTATTTGTACACATTATAGAAACTGTAATTTTCTTATATTTTTATGCATCCATTATTTTGTACGACAGTCGGTGCACATATGCTTAAAACACTGTAGTTGTTTAAAACGAATGTATATTAATATTAGAATAATGCATTGTACCCACATAAATATCATTCTTATCACAACATCTGCGTATATAATATGCACCTGCTTTACTAAATCGGCAGAAACATTTGTTTACAAGGTAGTATGTGTAATGGTACATAAAAAAGGTACACGCGTGGTTTAAAACGCATACTTTCAACCTATCCACGTATGAACTTAAAACTATCAGCTAATATGTCATTACTTTATCAAATAGACTCACCTTTTGTGAAAAGACATTATTAAATGATTAGACCATTTTTATAACTTCCAAGCAACGCCATATAAAATACAAGGTAACTGAAACATAGCAATCATTGTTAAAGCTATATTTAGCGTTTTTAAAGATGATGCCATTATTCCAGGATTAGCAAGAACGTGGATCCTGAAGCTTCTCTGCAATTGAGTGGTAAACCGAGGAGAAATTAGAAAGAAATCATTAGCAGAGAATATTATGACCGATTATGGATCTAGGTCCACCCGAGACCCAAGCACAAGAAACATCCGTATGACAAGATATATGATCCAGTTCAAGCCAAATGATAATATGGGGAGGGGAATGAAAGATACCAACGATAACAAATTGATAGTGCAATCGATGCATATGCATGGACTAATTTCTAAAACAGCAGTTTTGAAGAAACATTAAACAAAATCATCACAAAGAATGTAATTTTAACCTGCATGAGAGCTAGAGTGAGATGGAGAGGGTTCTAGAGACAGACATTGAGAAATATGCTACGGAATGATTAAAAATAAAATATTCATACATATTTGAAACGCGCCGGCTCCGTATCGGAAAACGAAATGATGCAGAACTCTGATGCAGAAAATGTTGTTCAGAGGAGAGGAATAAAAGGACCATGCGACGAGATACCACGCTAGATCGTACTTGACGGAAAAAGAGATGAAATTAATGGTGTAAAAGGATGTGCCTGAGTGAAAAATAAATCGAAATATGCATAGATAAATGTATAGAGAGAAAACAACTTTTGATATTATAACAACATTTTTCAGCAGTTGAGGATATCGTTCCACAAGACATTTAGTGATAGCAACCCGATGAGTAATTAAAGTTCAGCTGTAAACATGTGCAATGAAATTATTAACTGCGTATTTATTATTAATTAATTTTTAATAACTAAACTACTTCAATTATTTTACACAGACATCACCCTGTAATTAATAAGGTTCCGCCTACTCTCAGACGGATCCACATTGTATAGGATATGTGATACAACATATGCGAGTACATTGGAGTTCTAATATCTGTTCTGGTAAACACGTTCCAGGTTTACAGTATTTATGTTCTTGGTTTTGTTTGTTTGTTTGGGTTTTGGTGGTTTGTGGGTTGGATTATCTTTTCCTGCACATGTTATACACTGACGAGGTCTCCTTACAGATATGGCAACATATCCACATTATTTGTAGTAAGGTTGTTTAGATTTGTCAGTGGAGCACATCCACGTTATGCCTGCATTGGTACACGATACTGATAAATTCTACGGCTTCATAACGGACTCGTTCGCCGCCTATGATGAAAATGGCATAAAAGGAATGAATGTATGTTAACTATGTGTCATACTTCTTGTATAGCACCGATTGATTTTAGGGGAGCACGTCAGTACTTTTGTTTGGGTCATATCTGTGGAAACACCTTTGAGCTTAGTTCAAATCTTTATCAAGCAAATGTTGCATTGAGTGATGGGAACCAGTCTTTTCTGTGAAGATTCGTCTGCTAAAATGACTAATGAGACGCAAATCAAACGTACATCGGGAGCCACACAGATAAGGTGCGGATATTTTTGTATGCCATGCCCAATAGTAAAATATTTAGACTGTTTGACCGAGACTTTCAGGATGCGCCAGGTCTTTCCTAGCATTACATGGCTATGAAACTTGTGAAATAACCCTCAGCAAAAGACCGAATCGAATGCTGTATCTTATATACTATCAAGTATATTTCTATACCCGTCTTTCAATGGGATTAGGATAGATATGTAATTACTAAAATTGAAAGGTTTATTGTAGAGGAAAAGGTTTTGAACCAGTTTTGAAACACTGGTACGTTTATTAAAATTTAACACACACTTCATCGCACATTTACAATGGGTATTACTAAAAGTTTTTCAAAGTTTCTCAGGTACTTAAAGTCATATTCATTTACCTGCACTATTTGACACGTTTCCAAATATAAATGCAATACAATAACCTCGACATAGACAGAGGCCTTATTTGTACTATGAAAACCAGCTACACAGTCAATTCCTTGTTGAAAGGGAATTTATAGAAACACATTTCTATTGAAAATCTATTTTATTTAGTTTTCGATGTTATCAGTCAGTTCAGTAATTAAAATCAATGTACAATCAATGTTGATAACTAACTTAAAGAGTAGGCGTAATGAATGACGGAAATAAAAAAGAGCAACCAATTATAAAGAATGTGAGAAAAGATAAGGAAATAGAAAAATGGCGAAATATATGCATTTTTAATACAAATGAAAAGAAACAACTAGCTAATAAAAGACAATAACATTTCGTAAATGGGCATTATAATTTCGCGAAGCCTGGAATGAAAATAATGGACATATGGATGCAAAATAAGACAATGAGCGGATATTACAACATAAAAAATAATTAACCGGACCGAGCGATAAACAATTATGTTCAGAGTTGATAAAGAGTTTATCTTCTACATTAGGCTACGTAAGGTCATTAAAACAAGACTTTATTTTGCTTGAAGTAGTAAATCTTGCTAATAGTGTATATATGCGTATATAATATATATATATATATGTATATATATATATATGTATATATATATATGTGTATATATATATATATATATATATATATATATATATATATATATATATATATATATATATATATATATATATATATATATATATATATATATATATATATATATATATATATATATATATATATATATATATATATATATATATATATATATATCTGTGTGTGTGTGCGTGTGTGTACCTGTGTGTGTGTCTGTGTGTGTGGTTATCATAAGGTAAAGGTATCAAAAGAGAATTCATTGACATCGTTGACAGTGGCTTATCTTTTTTAACTCCCTGGACATGCAATGTTTATATCTGGCATGTGCGATATCCTTTAGGGCTGAGGCATGATAAGCATTTGTTAAATTCACATCATAATTATGTAAATAAGCGGACTGAACCAGGTCGCATGCCATATACGGTCACCAATCTGTACTCGCAGATGCTAGGCTTAGATAATCCATATGATGTCTTTGTCTCCCTAAGTGTCACTTCTTCCTTTTTTGTCCCTTTGTGTGTTTGCGTCCTTTCAACCTCTCGTTCATGTTGCTCAAAGATGACACCTCATACGACATGGCGTTGAGTTTATTCGACGCATTTACCGTATATGCATGGCCTGAGTGACATTTTTGTTTTCAAGAAAGTTGAAGTTTTGTTCACTATTCGTTACAGCAAAACCGATTTTTGTATGCATACATGGATACGAATATGAACTTACTTATGATGCAAAATAAAAATAGAGATATACAGAAAATTACTTACATTCAAGTAGGAAAAAGTAAAGAACGGAAGAGATGCAAGAATATTTTGGACTATTAATCTGATTAGAACATGGAGATAAGGATGATTCTCTAATTTACCTGGATTGATGACAAAGGAATGTAAAACTAATTAATACGGTCATTTTTGTTGAACAGAGACAAATTAGAGTAATGTAGGGTCCTTACTAATGATCATTTATTTGAACGATATAACAGCAATTGAAATCAGAGATAACAACAACAACAACAATAAAATAATAATAATAATAATAATAATAATAATAATAATAATAATAATAATAATAATAATAACAATGATGATGATAATAAATAAATACAATATTAGTATTATAATAAAATGTTTGCAAGAGTATCAAACGAAGCGTTTGACATGGATGAGCCAGTCGGCAAGGACACATCGTTACGCGATCATCCATATTTTTCATATGACACGGTAACACCAAATAGTCAAAATCGTGTTGAAATTCAGATTCAGGACACGACAAGATATTTTCTTCCATCCGAGGCATTTATCGAAGTTGTTGGTGAAATTCTGAAGGAGGATAATACTGAATATGCCGCAGATGCTAAAATTGGTTTTGTAAATAACGGAATTAGGGCATTATTCAAGAGCGCCACATATATGATTGATGGAAGAGAAATTGAGTCAATTACTAATGATGTTGATTTAGCTACAACAATTATAGGTCTAGCGAGATATTCAGATGATTTTGCTAGATCGGCTGGCCCTACCATGATGTTTGCCAAGGATAATTCTGATGCAGCTGAACATGTGCAATTTATTTCTGCTATACCAAGAAGAGCTGCTGGTGACGCTAATGCCACTAATGCACCAGTAATTACAGGTGTTAACGCCAATTTTAACTTAGGTTTCGCCACACGAAGATTAATGCTGATAGGGGGTAATAGAAGATTTTCATGTACGATTCCCTTATCGCATATATTTGGATTTTGCAGAAATTTCAGAAAAGTAATTTTTGGAGCGAAACACACTTTAACTCTTATTCGAAATGGTAGCAATAATGCCATCTGGCGGGACCTTAATACTGTTGTTGATGTTGGTAAGGTTTTATTAACTAAATTTACCTTATGGATGCCAGCACTAGTTCCATCAGTAATTGAAGAAGAAAAACTAATGTCATTTATGGATAGTGGTGGTAAATCAATAATGTCGTGGCTAACAACATCAACCGATACTACAACAACAAATATTAATGGTGATTACACCTGGCGTATTGCAGCTCAACAGGGCGTTTCGGCACCACGACACATTTTCATTGCTTTTCAAAACAATAACAGATACGATCAAACACATAGTCATATGATATTTGATAACGTTGCAGCTACCAATGTCTCGTTGAGAATTAATGGGCAGCAGGAACCAACTGAAGAAATATCAGTAAATTTTGCAACTTATTCAACAGCTCGTGCATATCATCGAATATTAAGTTATATGGGGCGAGATCAAAATATTGATACGGGATTGCAAATATCGCAGTTAGATTTTAATATGCGCTACCCGATCTATTATTTTTCACTGAAACATCTTGATTTGGTAAAACAATCTGTCGTAGATATTCATTTTAAAGCAAGAATTACGGCAGCTGCTGGTTTTAAAGTTATTGCTGTGATTCTCAGTGACAAAACCATGATTTTAGAGGGAATTAGTGGCAGAATGCGAGTTGTTGACGCACCTGTGGAAAATATGTAATTTGTAATTTAAATTCCTGCGATAAATATAATGCCATACGATCATATTAGTGTGACTCTGACCCCGGGTCAGATAAAAAAACTTCAATCAAAAAAAGCTAACTCGATAAAATTAACGTTAAAAAACTCACAAATTCATGGTGGACCAAATAAATTATCGTTAACTAAAACTCAACACAAACGTTTCAATAGGGCCAAATCGGCAAACACTGGAGTTAGCGTTAATCTCAGTCCGGGAGCTATCAAAAATATGGTTAAAGTTGGTGGATTTTTCCCATTGTTAGCTTTAATTCCTGGATTGATGGCTGCCGCTGCTCCGGCTATAGCAAAAGCTGCTGCATTAGGTGCGGTTGGATACGCAGGTAGCAAATTAGCACAAAAAGTAACAGGAGGAAAATACAGCAAAAAAAAAAAAAGGTCGCGGCCTGAGGTTGCCAGGAACTTACTTAGGATACGGCAGCGGCCTGAGGTTACCAGGAACATACCAGTAGCGATGTCAAATTTAGATCTATCTAATGAAGTAAAAAGGAAGAAGATTAAATTTTTTAGAGGAATATTTATGCGAGATCAATTACCAGCAAAACCAAATTCTTTGGAGACGGGAATTATAAATCTCGATGACAGTATTGGGCCAGGGACACATTGGGTAGCATATGGAATTAATCCGCGTGAAATTATATATTTTGACTCGTACGGGCTGGCTCCACCAAATGAATTTATCAATTACGCAAAACAATTAAAAACTCCAATTTGGTATTCAACACTACCAACACAAACTTTAACTGATCCACCAATCTGCGGCAGTGAAGTAAATTAATGTTCTTGATGCGATATCAAAATCATCGTTGCCGTATCACAAAATCGTACTTAAATACACATCAGATAAATATAATGGTTGACATTTTTGGAAGGTCATTAATAAGAGAAAAAAATCTGATGTTGATTTATCAAAATTTGCAACAAAAGATGACCTTAACAATTTATTATCGATCTCAGAAATAAATCCTGACGAGATTGTTATTTTTCAAGATCAACATGGAAAATTAAAAACGAGTAATGTTAACATTGCTGATGTGGTTCAGCGGGCACATGTGACTGAAGTGCGAGGTGAAGCTGACAAAAAATTGGTGAAACTGACAAAAAAATTGGTGAAACTGACAAAAAAATTAGTGAAACTGACAAAAAAATTACAAAAGTTCAAGGTGATTTTACCAGCCATGTAACTGATTTTGCTAGTGAAGCTGACAAAAAATTGGTGAAGCTGACAAAAAAATTAGTGAAGCTGACAAAAAAATTAGTAAGGTTCAAGGTGATTTTACTGGTCATGTAACTGAATTTGCTAATTTACGAACAACTGTTGGTTAAACTGACAAAAAAATTACAACAGCTCAAGGTGATTTTACTGGCCATGTAACTGAATTTAATAAGTTACGAACAACTGTTAGTGAAACTGACCAAAAAATTGGTGATGCTGACAAAAAAATTACAAAAGTTCAGGGTGATTTTACTGGCCATGTAACTGATTTTGCTAATTTGCGAACAACTGTTAATGAAACTGACAAAAAAATTAATAAGTTTCAAGGTGATTTTACTAGCCATGTAACTGATTTTGCTAATTTGCGAACAACCGTTAGTGAAGCTGACAAAAAATTTACTAGCCATGTAACTGATTTTGCTAATTTGCGAACAACTGTTAATGAAGCTGACAAAAAATTAGTGAAGCTGACAAAAAATTTACCAACCATGTAACTGATTTTGCTAATTTGCGAACAACTGTTAGTGAAGCTGATAAAAAATTTACCAACCATGTAACTGATTTTGCTAATTTACGAGGAACCTTTGGTGAAGCTAACAAAAAAAATTACAGAAGTTCAAAGTAAATTTACTAGCCACGTAACTGAATTTGTTAATTTGCGAACAACTGTTGGTGAGGCTAACAAAAAAATTACAGCGGTTCAAGGTGATTTTACTTGCCATATAACTGATTTTAATGGTTTAAGAAAAGATTTAGAAAATATTAAAGGAAAAATTGAAAAATCCCAAAGTGATTTTACCGGCCATGTATCTGATTTTACTAATTTACGAGGAATTGTTAATGAGGCTAATGAAAAAATTGCGCGAGCTAATGAAGAAATTGAACGAGGAAAGAAAGAAATTGAACGATCCCAAGGTGATTTTCCTGGCTTGCAAGAAACTGTTAGAAAAGCTGATGCAGAAATTACTGAGGCTAACAAAAGAATTAAAAAATCTCAAGATGATTTTAATAAAAAAGTTAAGAAATTGAAAAATCTCGTGGTGGTGATTTTGCTGAATTACAAAAAGCTGTTAATGAAGCTAATGCAGAAATTAATAAAATTAGTAAAGATATCAAAGAATCTCAGGTTAAATTTATTAATGAAATTAATGCAAAAATTACAAAATCTCGAGGTGATTTTACTAACTTGCAAAATGCTGTTGAATCAGCTAATGCAAAAATTACAAAAGCTTACGAAGATATAAAAAAATCTCAAGATGATTTTACCAAAAAAGTTGACGAAAAAATTTTTGCAGCTAATTTGGCGATTACAAAATCTCAGGGTGATTTTGCTGCTTTACACAATACTGTTGCAAAAACTGTAGAAGAAATTGAGCGAGATAATGAAGAAAATAAAAAAAATCGAGCCCAACTTGAAAAAGATTCTAAATCAATTCTTGAAAATATCGGCAGAGTAATGCATGAAACTTTCGAAGGAATTAAAAAAGCTCAAGCTGATTCTATCACAAAAAATGAGGAAAAAATTACGCGAGCTAAAGAAGAAATTAAAAAAGCTAACGAAAAAATTACAAAATTTGAAAGTGATTTTGCTGACCATATGACTGAATTTAATAACTTGCGAAAAAATTCCAGAAAAGCTTTTAATGATCTTACAAAAATTCAAGGTGATTTTACTAAACATGTAACTGAATTTAATACTTTACTTGAAACTGTTATTAAAGCTGACGAAAAAATTACAGGTGATTTTACTACCTTGCGAGAAACTGTTGCAAAATCTGTCGGAGAAATTAGTAAAATTAACGAAGATGTTAAAAAAGAAAAAGATAATCTTGTTAAAAAAATTGAAGAAAGGCTTGTAGAACTTTTCGAAGATTATGTAAAATCAGTTGAAAAATTTGGAAAAGAATTTGAAAAATTTAAAAATGATGCTACAACAGCTTGAAAAAAATGCAGTGGTTCAAGGTGAATTTACTAAACATGTGACTGAATTTAATACCTTGCGAGGTGAAGCTGACAAAATAATTGGTGAAGCTAATGCAATTATCACAAAAGTTCAAGTTTACTACTTTACGAGGAACTGTTAGTAAAGCTGACGAAAAAATTACAAAAGTTCAAGGTGATTTTACTAGTCATGTAAATAAATTTAATAAATTGAATGAAACTGTTAAGGCAAATAAAAAAATTGTTGATAAAATCGCTCAAACAAAAATTGAAACAGATTTAGCAATTAATACAGCTGCTAAACGAGTTGATGATGCTATCGATGAGATAAATAAAGCGAATGCAATTATTACAAAAATTCAGGGTGATTTTGCTGGCTTACACAATAATTTTGAAATAGCTCAAGGAAAAATCAACGAGGATAACAAAGATTCAGCTAAACTCATTAAAGATATTAGAGGCGATATTGAAATTATTAATGAATCTATCAGGAGAATTAAGGAATTTTCCTGGCAGATTAATGAAATTAATACCAAAAATGAACTTATTAAATTTCCACCTGGAACAGAACAAAGTCATATAAAAAATTTAACGTTTACTGTGGCGTCCGGAAAAGGTACCTGGACTCCAACCGATAATAAATTTACTTATATGTCGCCAATTATTGGCTTGTGTAGAAGAACTGTTTTTTCTTCGCCACAATTTAAGATAATTTTTAGTGACAAAACTTATCCAAATTCCTTCATTATTATAACGAACAAAGATGTTGAATTAAATTTTACGCTAGAACCACCAGATCGAACAACAACAGATTCAGTTATATATTTGTGGTTTGTAGAATTTATCACTAAAATTCCATCATTTGAAGATATTTGAAAATTAAATAATGACCGAATACAGATACAACCAAGCTAGATCATGGCAGGATTCGTTAAAACTCACCATAGATCTGTATTTAGCAAAAATAAAAAAATACCAGCGACGATTGGTTGTCATTGATGTAATTGTTTATTCAGTTAGCGCCGCTGTTGCCGGTGCAGGAATAATATTATCCGCGATACCAACCACTGTCATCGCAGTTTGTGTGATTACGGCAGTTGCTGGCGTTTTAAATATTATTGCAAAAAAAATATCGTCGTGCGCGAACACAAAATTAACTTCGTATATAAATAAACTTAACGCGGCAACAGTTGCATATGCAACATTATCTTCGTTGTTATCGGAATTTCTAAATGACGGAGTTATTTCTGATGATGAATTTTCTGCTATTGTAGTGATGATTAATAATAATGTCGCTGGAACAGATTGTAACGAACACAAATCTGCGACGAACAACAATGATATCGGCGAGCTCAACTAATCCAGAATTTAGTGTAATTTTTCCGATTCCGATATCTGTTGATGAAATTGCGCTATCACAATTGCGAGTTTATCATAGCTGGCCCAATATCAGATCAAAATCATTTGGCAGCTCATTATCGAATAATTCATTTGTTTTTGCTAATAAAAACAAACCAGATGGTACTCCAGATTGGATCGTTATTGGACTACCAACAGGTAGTTATCGGATTGAGCAAATTAATGATGAAATATTAAACAAAATTAAGAATTTAACAGGCGATAATGAACCAGGAATAAAAATATCTGCACATGAGCCAACACTAACTTCAATTATTGAGGTAAAATCGCCATATATCGTTGATATCTCTCAATCTTCGATTAGAACAGTTCTAGGTTGGCCTGAAATAGAACCAGAAATACAACCGGTGTCACCAGAACCTAACAAGGGTGATTTCATCACTAATAATCAAAATTATCATGGAATTATTCCATCGTACAAAAACAAATTAGATGAGATTAAAAAAAAAATCACAAAATAACTGAATTTATTTTCATGGACGATCCAGCATGGAATTTTAGGCAACATGATAAATGGTCCAGCTATGGAAAAACATCAGTTCATATGAGTAACATAAATATATATTTTGCAGAGATTAAACAATTACATAAAAATATTTGTGGTTGCTACAACGATATTTTCACGAATGCGTAATTAACTTGTCAGGGTCATGTGGTGAGGTGATCAAACACGCGGAAGTATTAAATCAGCTTGCATCAGATATGGAACATTTTAATAAAATATTAGTTCAGATAATAATTGACGATAAAACAAAAAATAAACAAATGTTTTTAGATAAAGAGAAATTAACTGAGGAAACATTAAAATTACCTGGCTATAATGCGCACAAATTAAGAAAATTAGTTGCTGATATTATTGATGAATTATTCTCTCAATTACATGCCGCGTGGAGAAAAAAATCGCTACCAAAATCGTTATTAGGTCATGGCAGGCATATTTTACCTGAAATTGTAAATATTTCTGATGTTATCGCGGTTAATTTACATGCAGATATTATCGACGGTAGTTATAGCGCTGATGCTTCAATATCAAATCAAGTTCAACAGGGATCAATATTATATTCGTTTTCACCAACAACACCTCCTGGATCATTAATTGTGAAGGAACCAATAAATCCCGTTTATCTTCGATGCCACAATCAATTACTGTCGAGGATAAATTTTAGGCTAACAAATCAACATGGGAATTTGCTTGACATGCGCGGGGAGACATTAAATATTAATTTGTTGGTAAAATATTGATAATCTCTACCATAAAAAAAAGGACAAAAAAATGATACAAAATTCAGTAAAATTTATATTTTTTTTAATAATTTTAATTTTTGTTGGTTTTTTAAAATTTGTTGGGTTTTTTTAAAATTATTTTTGTAGGAAAATTTGATCCAAATTTCAATTTTATGTGAATAAGCGTCGTTAGTTATTTTATCTGCAACACATTTCACTGACGCGCGATTAATACCAAAATGTCTACCAGCAGATGTCATTGATTGAAATGTCATTTCTTCACCTGTATCTGTATTAAGTGATATAACTGCTTTGGCGTGTTTGGGATGTTTGCCAGTTTTTCCTCGTGTTGAATTTTCACTTAAGGTGACTGCTTCTAAATTTTCTATCGCGTTATTTAATTTATTGCCATGAATATGGTCAATTACAAGTCCGTTTGGGATTAATCCGAAATAACTTTCATATACGAATCTATGATTATAATAATTTTTATCTTCGTTATTTACCCTAAAACGAAGATAACCAAATTTATCAACACTACCGACTAGTTTTTTCGTTCTGATATGTCTGACGTAACCATCTCGGCTAGCTTCATATTTATTGATTGCTGGATGCCTCGCAAATGTAGCTTCCATATGTAATTTATCATTTGTTTAAATTGATGTTTGTTTTAAATCTGTTGATATAATCTTCTTCACACTTAATTATTCTGTCATTAACGTTAACTTTTTTGTCATAATGTCGTTTTAGCTCGCGATATTTTTTGCCACCACAATTTAGACACAAGCGAGTTTTGCTTCGCAATCCAACATTACAAATCATGCAACGTTGTGGTCCGTAATTGTTTTTTCTTATAAATACCATGTGTTCGCCACAATATTCATTTTTGCACGATTTATCGCAGCAATTTAATGATCCAACCAATATCCACTTGCGTTTATTGCTCATTTATAATTTAAACATATGTTTAAAATAAAGTTGATTGCTCATTTATAATTTAAACATATGTTTAAAATAAAGTATAATGAAATTATTCGACATTGATGAGATTGAATATGTTATTGATGAAACAAATCAGGCCAAAAAGGAATTTTATGACGATGGAGCGATTCATGTGTGGTCGACTTGGAAAACAAACTTGATCGATAACACAATGACGGACGAGCGAGCTAATGAAATAATCAAATATATTTAAAAAAATGGCGAGGAACAATTTATTTTCTCAATAAAATTTATCGTACAAATGAACGATGACGTGTGGATAATTCGCGACAAACGAGACCCTATTGTTAAAGAAAAAAAAATATAATTTTATCTGCAAATAGCCGACCTGGATTATTAACAGGAATTGATAAGCCGTATTATGCTAGATCGTATCCTGTTAGCGCAGTCGTCTATGGAATTTATAAGTTAAATGACAAACCTGACATTGGAAAACTAAATTTAATGAAAATTTCTTCAGTAATAAATTGTGTAGCCGAGCGTGTGATTGAACATTTGAAAAATTCGAAACGCGGGTCGGGTTTAACTTCACTAAGGTTAGCGAAAATTAACAGTTGGGCCGAATCAGTTGTTGATGGCGCGTCAATAACTGATGTTGCTGCGTTATCATGCAAATTAAAATTCTCTATAACAGTTAAAACAATTACTGGTGAGATTTTGTTTGATTCACCTTATAAATCACGAGGTGCATCTATAGAAATTATCGATCATAACTCACACTCTTGGACAAACGCTGTAACGATATTTCCTCGACGTCGTGTTGTTAAATTTTATCCACTAGAAAATTCTACCATGGATAATTCATTAAATATGTTTAAATTTATTCATGACATAAGCAAATCTGATCCTGTTTCAGTTTGGCTATTCAGTAGCGAAGATAAATATGATCAATTTGTGATGCCCAATGGTGAAATTTATAGATTAAAATCTTTTAATGACTCAATGACAGAATTAATTGATAAATACTCGACAAGTTCAGAATTATTAACCAGTTGTTTTACTCAATCGTCTGTTGCAGCTCATGCCACTAGAGAGAAAAACTCGTGGAAACCAACCAGAAACGAATTTCTCTCAGATGTTCAAATGAGTTGTGTTGAATACGGCCACGGTGGATTATGGAACACTAAATACGATCACACAAATATGATATCAGTTGATATGACCGCGTGTTATCCTGGAAGTTTTCTAGGGTTAGGGGATTGTGGTGAGTATTTTGCTAAATTTGGTCATCCAACGAGCGAAATGACCCGTGTTGCAATTAACGGACCGTTACCAAATTTTCCTTTAACAGGTTTCGCTCGTGTTGTATCATTTAAATTTGCCGCTAATTTGCATAAAATCTGCTACATTTGGTTTGGAAAGCACTTTACATGTCAACGTTGGGTTAGTATAACGCTGCTGCAGTATATGCTAGATTCAGCCATGTTGACGCTGTTGACGGTCAGCGAGGCAATTATTTCGTATAAAAAACAAACAAAAGTTTGGCTACCAACATGCGACGAAAACGCGAAAGATTTAGGTAGAAAAATTATAGGTAAATTCACTCAAGGTGGCGCGTACGATCACAAGCGGCATCATGCTAGATTAATCATGGATGACGCTGAGTTAGATTTTGTAATTGCCGATAGAACAACGAAAGGCACATTTTGCAATCGAGAAAATATTTATATTGACGACATGAAGATTGGTACCGTGGTTAACTATATTGAGGGAGAATCACCGCAATATACTCATTTAAGGTCCTCGATGTTGGCTTATGTTAGCATAAATTTACTTTCGATGATAAATAAATTTCCTAAAGACGCAGTTAGGGTAGCGACAGATTCGTTCTACATTGATAGAAGGTACGCGTCATTGTTAGAGGTTGGTGATGGTAGCTGGGGTAGTTGGAGAATAAAAAATGAAGATATTCTGATTTATAGTCAATCTGCCGATGTTGCTGATGCTGATGAATTTCATCAAAATGTAATGCCGGATGTCTCTGTGGCACCATCTGTCTATGATCCTATTTCGCGACATAAATTTGTGTACATAAATGGACCTGGTGGTAGCGGAAAAACAACACGAGTCATCGAATTATTGAAAAATACTGATTTGATTGTATTGACGCCGACTCACAGATTAGCAAAGGAAATGAAGCAGCGTGGTGTTGTTTCTTGCACGTATCATAGCTATTTCAAATATAGCGGCGGAGATTGGAATTGCTCGCGCATGGGAGAGAAATACATAAATAAAAATATAATTATTGATGAAGTTTGCACGGTAAATTTAACTGTATTGAAGTTGTTCCTTGAGTTTTTATCAACAAAAAATACCTCCGTGGTAATGTGCGGGGATCACGGTCAACCAAATCCTATTGATGGAATGTCGCCTCATGATTGGTTGAAGAATTTTGTTGATTATTATGAAGAAGTTGAAACTGACTTTAGATCCTTAGATATATCACTAACTAATTTTAAGAAATTAATTCGACTACAACCAGATAAAATTCAATGTGACGTGATGAGAAAAATAATTAATGAAACATTAATGACAGATTTTCTAAATTTATGGCAGCCTGATCATTTAGTTGTTGCTAGCAGAAAAATTGTTCGTGATGAACTTCAGCAAAAACTTTTACAACATCATAGAGAGAAATTTCCAACGCTACCTGTACCACTATGGTATCGACCAATTGATACGCGACAACAAAATATTGATGTTGTTTTACCAGGAGGAGAAATAAAAATTTAGTTTTAAATGATATTGTCACTGTTGATATTAATCTTGTCAATGACGCATTAAATGCTGAAAAATCACCGTGGAAATTAGGGTACGCCATGACGATACATTCATCGCAAGGACTAACTATTGACGGTACCGTCTGGATTGTCGATGACAGAATTATGTGGTCAAATTTGGTTTATTTAGCTGTTTCACGAGTTAGAAAATTATCTCAGTTGAGACGAATTGTTCTTGATGCAGCGGTAATTAACGATGAAATATGTGAAAATATAATCAAGAAGAAATTATTTAGTTACAATCGATATGACAAAAAAATAATTATGAATCTGACCTTGACGTGGACTTCATATTGACACTTCGACGAGAACAAAATAATAATTGCGCCATTTGTAATTGCGTTATGGCCTGGCAATATCAAAAAAATGATCCACGATAATTCACCGTCAATAGGAAAAACAATGATATCGGTCACTTGCGAAGTAATGTTAATCTGGCGTGTCTGGAATGTAACAGAAGAGTTATTATCTAAGTGATTCTGGCGGCAATTGAGTATCGGCGTTAATTACTTGTAGTTCTTTACGAGTAAAGCCACGTTGAGGTGCCAGCGAATCAAGAATATAAATTGCAGGTCTTCCTGATGACCTTGTTACGGCAGATATTTTGTGTGTTGTCACACTCCAATTTGGAGCAGTTGCTCTTTTTCGTCCTCCTTCAGCCTCACCCTGCTTGTATAAATACCTAACAATAATAACACCTAATATAGGATCTTTTGAAAAATCTCGTCTAATTATCGGAATATTTAATTTTTTAATCGCTATTGCTGGCTTCATCGCTATTGTTCTAGTTTTTTCCATTATTGATCGCGTTAATAACTTCAGGTAACCTTGATACCCTATTACTTGATCGTTTGTCTGAGATAAATTCCTTCGCATATTGATATCCAAATAACCGCTCAGCTAATGTTTTGTTAAATCTTTCGACAATTGCTTGATTTTTGTGAATTCCAACACCACCTCGTCGTATATTTGTGTTATTTCCCTGCCAGGATCAACCTGAAGTAAATTTGGACAGGTTAATGGTCCTCGTTGATAAATTCTGTTAAATGCGTCTGATACCTCAGTTGCTGTTTTAGTTGCTAACGGCATAGCCTCTTTATATCTACTAGCGACATCAACAACAGTTAGTACATATTTGCAGGTTTTACCGTGAACAACATCATGAGGCAGAAACATTATATCAGCCTGATGAACTTCGTTAGGTACACTAACATCAAAATGCGCGTAATTAATTTTTTTAGGTGGAGGAAGATAAATTTGCCAGATTGCCCGTTTGGCTAACCAATCTGCAGCTGTTTGATATTTTACTTTAGCAGCTTTGGCAAGTTTAGCAATTGCTGCTTTTCCTCGCCAATAGCCACGGGGAGAATAATATATCAAATCCATTATTAATTACTCGCGTCGAAAACTAATTTACCTTTCATCGCTGTTTTCATTAACCACGAAGCAAGTTTTTCCTTGAAATTTTATCGGGAATTGCATTTAGTGCGTGAAGTAATTTTATGTCAGCAATATGTCGTTGCGCCAAATCTCCGCTACGATAAGCTAAATCATGAACATAACAAGCGCCATCAATTGCATTTACGGGAACTTCACCAATTTTTGGATTATTATTTTTATCTAATCTGATATCGAGACGAGTGCCGGGACCGCAATAATTATAACCTGGCATATGTTTTTCTCCCGGGTATTTTACCCAGGGCAATCCTGGCAGTGATGCTAATCCTGCGGCAATATCACCTCCGTGTCTTTTTTTTTCGCAGTGAATTTAAACTTTTTTGTTTTACAAATTTCACACCTGCCTGTTATAGCAGATCTGTTGTTCTTTGTGATAACCTCGTTTAATTCCAATGTTGGTGTTCGCGTGCGACATTTAACACAATATAAATCCATGAAATTATTAATATATCATGAATGTAATTGATTTTTCAGCTACAAAAAAACGCGAGCAAGTTAAACATCACGCGGCATTACCAAATTCAATCAGGATGATAATAATTGGCCCATCAGGATCTGGTAAAACTCAATTATTGCTAAATTTGATAACGAGATGGCTGAAGAGGGACAAATTATATTTAGTTGCTCCGTCTGTTGACGACCAGCGCTGTTATAAAGTTTTAAAGGAATTTAGCGACAATGCATCAGAAATTGGTGATAACATCATTGAATTTATTACAGATATTGATGAAGCGCCATCAGTTGATGATCTTGATGGAGAAATTAATAATTTAGTCGTTTATGATGACATAATGTTGGACAAACAAGCAAATCCATTTAGGATATTTTCTCGTGGGCGGCATAAAAATACAGATGTTATTTATGTAACACAAAGGTACACGCAAATACCAAAGGTAATTAGAGATAATTGCAATATTTTGGCTGCATTTAACGGAGTTGATACTCACACGCTACGAAATATTCACCAAACTTGGTGCAACGGCGACATGGATTTTGTAAAATTCAAAAATTTATTTAGTCGTGCGCAATCGACGCCACATGGTTTTATAACGATAAATTTGCATGATCCACGATCAAGATATAGAATTGGACTTGACCAAATATTTTAACTTTTGTACAGCAGCAGAGGGGCCGTGACCAATTATTCGCGATTATTAACTAAAAAAATAATTATAATCATTTCACGTCAGCAGCAGCCCATTACTGAGGCTCTATTATTCATCACAATTATTTGAAGACCACGAAGTTTTATTTTTATTCAATTACTTTATCTAAATGATTTGAGATTATGTAACCAAACAGATTTGTCTACGTGATGATTTTTTTGTGTGTTTTTCTTCTGAGATCGCACTTTTCTTCAATTCCCCTGGTCTGATCAGCCCCTCTGCTGCTAGCCTATTGTGCAGAGTTTGCTACTGGATTCAATAATTCATTTTGTTAAAGTACTAGTACTCGTTACAAAGCGCACAAAAGGTGAGTATTTTAAGAGAATCGTGCAATACAGAGTCATGTTTGGGTTCTAATTTGTATTCAATATTTGAAGAGAACCATGCCAGAAAAACAGCCATGTTTTATGTTTTAATTGCCATTGACTATTTGACGAGAGTCATGCCAACCAAGCCATGTGTTTCTTCTAATTCCCACTGTGTTTGCTTCCTTCTTGCAGAAGATATATACATGGTTCAGTTGAATCTGATATTCAAGTGATTCAGTTGTGAATTGCATTTCAGCGCCATTACAATCTCTGTTGAACCGAGAATGATCTATATAAATTTTCCTGGATATATCTCACATAAATGTTGCTTAATATTTACTGTTTTCACTGTAGATTGTTATATCATTGTCAATACCAGTAATTATTTCATCCCATTATTTAAGTTTCTTACAGTTGATTCCATCAACATCCTATGAATAAGATCCTTGAGATTATAAGTAGAGGAAATCCCTTTGTAAATATTATATATGTATCAAGTATCTTACGCGATAATCTCATAAGCTTTCAGTTATAATTTGCCCATGTAGTCCTGGGAGATTACAATTGGCAGATGTATAGATTATACAATGTGGTCTAAGGTTGACATTGCCCGGGGTGGGAGTGGGAGACAAGCGCCCCAATCCTCCAAAATGCCCCATACGGCCTGCGTCTCTTACTGCCTCTGTCAACTAAAATCCAGCTCCTGGCCTTCGCGAGTGGCTTAGATTTGAAGCCCGGCAGACCATGTTTTCTACTAACAGGAGAAGGGGTGAAGGCGGCCCACTGGCGCCTTAAAACCAGTTGCTTCGGGTAGATGGGACTCGTAAACCTTGGATGGTAGCTCATCTAGGAGAAGGAAAACTCCGATTCCAAACCTCTGCTGCCTTGTGGCTATACCCACTCATGGGAAAGGCTAAGGGAGTAAACCCCGACAAAAAATCCGGAGATGGAGTCCCTAAGGCGGTATGACATTGACTTCAACGTCATTCCGGCAACTCCTGCGACGCCGTTGGTGCCAAGCTGTATCGGCATTCGTCGTTCCCTTGGGCACACCAGCTGCGTGGATAGGGGGGATCTGCTGCATGGGCAACAGCTGATTCTCCATACCACCCTGCCCAGGCTTCATAGCTCCACTGGAGAGGACACTCCAGCGTCGTCGTACGGCGTCGGCACAACACGAGAAGTAGCAGTTTACCGGTTCTAAGTCAAAGCTCGATTGGCGTAGAGCTTGGCGCCAGGGGTTACTTCTGACGGTGGGAGAGATCATCAGGTCTCACTGGACAGCTACCGCCCGCCTCAAGCTGGACAGCCCCCAGTCAGTAAGGTGCTGCCCGCCATGACCTGCCTGCTTCACTGGGTGCGTGGAGCTTAGAGAACCATCTCGACAAGTGGGCCACAAAACTCTGCACCAGGAAAGACTAAAAGAAGAAATAAAAAGACTCCAACTCTTCGTTTTGCAACCTGGAACATCAGGACCATGTGTCCTGGATTGACCACTGACCTACAGCAGATCGACGATGCACGGAAGACTGCCGTCATTGACAGAGAACTCTCCCGACTGAACATCGACATTGCCTGCCTCCAGGAGACCCGACTGGCTGACAGCGGCACCATCAGGGAAGCCAATTACACATTCTTTTGGCAGGGGAAGCCCTTGGATGAACCTAGGCATCATGGTGTAGGCTTTGCCGTCAAGAACACGCTAATCGCCTTCATTGAACCTCCATCATCAGGTACTGAGAGAATCCTTGCCCTCCGGCTGTCAACATCCTTAGGCCCGGTCAACATCTTCAGTGTGTACGCTCCAACCCTCTACTCCACCTACGAGGAGAAAGACAAGTTTTATGAGGCTCTGGATCAGGCAATATCTAGTATCCCCAACAATGAAAGCCTTTACTTACTAGGAGACTTCAATGCTAGAGTGGGAGCTGACCATGAGGCCTGGTCCACCTGTCTCGGCTTTTACGGAAGGGGAAAGATCAACGAGAATGGTCAGCGACTGCTGGAGATGTGCTGCTCCCACAGCCTATGTGTGACAAACACTTTCTTCAAATGCAAGGAGATCCACCAGGTGTCGTGGAGACACCCACGTTCACGCCACTGGCACCAGCTAGACCTCGTCATCACCAGGCGTGCAGAACTGGCCAGTGTCCTCCTTACACGCAGCTACCACAGTGCCGATTGTGACACGGACCATTCCCTCGTGGCCAGCAAGGTGCGAATATTACCCAAGAAGCTGCACCACACCAAGAAGAAGGGTCACCCACGTATCAACACCTGCTGTGCAAGCAACCCAGAGAAAACACAGCAGTTCTTCAGCAAACTGAAGGAAGCCCTCACCAAAGTGACACCTGATGACACCATTGATTCCAAGTGGTCCCATATCCGTGACTCTGTGTACAATTCAGCCATCACAGCTTACGGGAAGAGGGAGCGAAAGAATGTCGACTGGTATGAGGCAAACTGGGAGGAGATGGAGCCCGTGACTGAGGCAAAGAGGAAAGCCCTCCTGGCATACAAGGCTGCACCTAGCCCCAGAACACTACAAGCCCTCAGGATTGCAAGGAATAATGCCCAGAAGACCGCCCGCCGCTGTGCCAACACCTACTGGCTGAACCTTTGCAACAGTATACAGACAGCTGCTGACACCGGGGATACAAGAGGAATGTATGAGGGTATCAAACAAGCGACAGGCCCCCCCAGCTACAAGACCGCCCCCCTCAAGTCCAAGACGGGCGAAGTCATCACAGACCAGGGGAAACAACTGCAGCGATGGGTTGAGCACTATCTCGAGCTATATGCAACCCAAAACAATGTCACTGGAACTGCCCTGGACGCCATTCCAGACCTGCCTGTCATGGAGGAGCTAGACACACAGCCCACCCTGGAAGAGCTCGGAAAAGCCATCGATTGCCTTGCCTGTGGGAAGGCTCCCGGAAGCGACGGCATTCCGCCTGAAGTCCTCAAGAGCGGAAAACCAGCACTGCTCCAGCCCCTACACACACTCCTCTGCCTTTGCTGGGAACAGGGATACATCCCACAGGACATGCGTGATGCCAACATCGTCACTTTGTACAAAAACAAAGGAGACCGTAGTGACTGCAACAACTATCGGGGCATCTCCCTCCTCAGCATCGTCGGAAAGGCCTTCGCCCGTGTTGCCTTGGCACGCTTGCAGATCCTAGCCTCCCGCGTCTACCCAGAATCCCAGTGTGGATTTCGAGCCGGCAGGTCAACTGTAGACATGATCTTCTCACTACGTCAGCTGCAGGAGAAGTGTCGCGAGCAGCGGATGCCCCTCTACGTTGCCTTCATAGACCTGACGAAGGCGTTTGACATGGTTAGTCGGAGTGGACTCTTCAGACTTCTGCAGAAGATCGGCTGCCCCCCACGTCTGCTTGCCGTCATTATGTCGTTCCACGAGAACATGCACAGCACAGTGTGCTTCAATGGCGCAACATCTGAAGCATTCCCAGTCGTTAGCGGAGTCAAACAAGGCTGTGTCCTTGCACCGACGCTCTTTGCCATCTTCTTCTCCATGCTTCTCCAGTACGCATTCAAGGACTGCTACGAGGGAGTGTACATCCATACCAGGGCTGACGGCAAGCTGTTCAACATCGCCCGTCTCTGTGCTAAGACTAAAGTCACAGAGGTACTCATCCGTGAATTGCTCTTTGCCGACGATGCAGCCTTGACATCACACACGGAAGATGGACTTCAGCAGCTGGTATGCTGCCTCTCCCATGCATGTAAGGAATTTGGACTGACAATCAGTTTGAAGAAAACAAATGTCATGGCACAGGACACAGACTCCCCTCCCTCCGTCTCCATCGATGGGTACAATTTGGAAGTTGTCGAGAACTTCACATACCTCGGGTCTAACATCTCCAGCTCACTCTCCATTGATTCTGAGGTGGGCGGCAGGATTGCCAAGGCAGCAGCAGTGATGGCCAGACTTAACCAGAGGGTCTGGAACAACCCCAACCTCACAGAGAAGACCAAACTGCGTGTCTACCAAGCGTGCGTGCTCAGCTCACTTCTCTACAGCAGCGAAACATGGACCACCTATGCAAGACACGAGAGGAAACTCAACAGCTTCCACCTGAGATGTCTGCGGCGCATTCTGCACATCCAGTGGCAGGACAAAGTACCCAACACAGAGGTTCTAGAACGCGCCAACATGAACAGCATGTTCTCCATACTCAGCGAGAGGCGCCTTCACTGGCTCGGCCATGTCAAGAGAATGGACCCAGGTCGCATTCCCAAGGACCTGTTATATGGGGAGTTAGCAGAAGGTGCACGACCAACTGGACGACCACATCTGCGCTACAAAGATGTTTGCAAGAAGGATATGAAGACAGCAAACATCAATGTCAACGACTGGGAGAGCTGTGCAAACAACCGTTCCAGCTGGCGTCTAGCTATCAGGCAGGGAGTTCAAAACGCAGAGGAAAAGAGAAGAATAAAGCAAGCTGAAAAGAGAGCTAAAAAGAAGGATAAGCAAAAGCGTACTTTGGAGCTATGCCATCGTCTCTCGTAGACGGACGGATGCCAAGAAGACAAGAAGATTATACAATTTATTTCAAGGGACGATGCATTTTATTAAATAGAAACGTCAACTATACCATAACACCAATGTCAATTGGCCATGCATATACAATTCCCTATGCCATTACATGATCCACATCTGCTACTTACGATACTGAACCAAGGGGTCTGAAATAGCTGTGAAAATTTTCTCCAGCGTGATTTATCTCCCTGACGTCGTTAATAGTCCGCCATAAGCACTCTATGTGATTCATAATCACATATTGGAGTAGATCTATGATACTATCGTATAGCAACATTTGATTCATTACTCGTTTGGTTACTGGTGTGTATATCTCTCAACATACACTCAATACCTGGTTTGATTGGGCAGAACCCTCTGTAAGGTATTTCCCTTACAGACTTTGTTTAGTCAGGGTGCCATTGGTAAAGTAGATGTCTTCCTGACACAGCTCGCTTGGCAATTGCAATCGTTTTATAGTCAGTATAATTGGTTTGTAAATAACTTGTTTTTCTACAAGTGTGTATATATCTTTATCAGAGTGAACAGAAGAGTGTTCAGATGACATATAGATCAATCAAATTGATGTTCTAATTACTACTACTACTACTAATTATAATAATAATACAAAACATAATAATAATACTTAATTTTAGTAATACATTTATTCTGTCACTAACATGTAAACCGCTTGTCTGATGATCAACAATTTATACAGGATTTATAGAAAGCATGCAAGATAATACAACTTTTACTCGATCTGTGAATATAGTTTTGAAACATGGAATAATTAGCATACGTATATTCATTTGATGTCTGCAGAAGTTGGTAAACATCTCCAGTATCAGTACAACGCACAACGCAACTATGGTTGTCTGCATCTAATATTTTGCGGTATACCCACATTAGCCAATAGAAGGCAGTTAAAATGCCCAGTCAACGAATACCGCACGAAATATTAAAATTACATGTGCAGTTTTGAACGAAGACCCACTTAAAATCCTTTAATAACAGGATACACGTTTCATTTAATTATAATCTGAATTAAATGTTTGCTTGACAATGTTACAAATTTGAAATTCATTTAATCACATAGTTTATATTTCAGTAGAAAGTATCAAAGTGAAGACTGAATAATTTCGTTCACTGAAACATACGTTCCACATTTCATTTGCTGTGCATAAAAGTAATCATCAACAAAGTTAATCTAGTAAAGGAAGACAATACAATTTTTACAAACTATTAATCAAAGAATAAGGATCCACCCGTATACAGAGATCATTTCATATGGACAAAATCATTTGTCAACAGAGAATGTCCAATGCATGTAATGTCTCATTGTTGGACACATTAATCGTTAGAATAGGTCAATAACATATTATCCATCTTCACCGTAAAATGTGACTTTCACAAATAAATATTACATTGGTTCGATATCATTATGAAAATATGTTTAATTGATGCAGATATTGCAATATTTCCTGTAATGTAATTTTGAGCGAATATTTGCACTGTTTGATTTGTAACAGTAGAATGCACAGAAGACGTAAATACAATTCGTTTTGAGTCATATTTGAATAACATATTCACCGCCTACGTATGTTGTGGTTGGATGAAGTACTGTCTATTAGCCAATAGAAGCCTAGTTTATGTGTACGTTATTCTTTGAACATAGGTGAGTTTATTGACGTCTGTAAGTTAACATTTAAACCACGCTTGGATATAAGTTCGGTTCTATATTAAGATGTGAAACTCACTGCACTTTGACACCACTATGAAATGAGCAATATGTGTAGTTTTAAGTTTTGTTATAGTTCTTGTCTTTGGATTTTACTCCAATAATTTACATGATGAAAACGTTATACATCACATATAAACGCCTGTGGGGTCAATGTCGATTTGATGTATTACTTCCTGTAAATGTTCAACTTTTAACTGCATTGCTACCAAAAGAAGAGAGAGGATTAATACGTTCAAATCAATGTTTAATGACTAAAACGCAACAATGACAGGAAAATTAAATTAGTGTATATATAATCAATTTAGACGATTCAGGCAATTCTAACAGAAAATAAAATGTGAAGAACAAAGGAAAGCTTTAGAAGATCTCTAAAAGAAAATAGGAAAGGGGCAAGAGCTAGGTCCATTGATACATTGACTAACGAAAGAGAGATATTAACGAAATGCATCTACAACTTAAAAATATAATCACATCAGCCAAATGATGACACACAGAACACACGACACCACCTGTTAATACCAATGGTTTTCTAAAAGTTTGAGCGACCTTACTAGCAGAGGAACATTATATTATACGGATTTATATCAAAGCGTCAATGCCATTATCAGGATAATGAGGCATTACTAATTCATTCAGAATTTTTGTAACTTACTGATTTACAGAAGCATTTATTTAATCGTCCATTAAAATATAATGCAGTTACAAATCCAGTATTGTATTGGCATGGATGTTAAATCATACTGATATCTACGAAAGGATATTGTATAGTTCACAACGTACCATTTTAGCGTTGGGTATCAATTTAACGCAATATATATATATATTAAAGGATAACAATAACCTGTATGTTTCATGCTCAATACACATATCTGACCTATAAATAATTGCTTTTTTGGCAAATACCCTGTTACATTTGATATTATGACTGGGATCATATAAGGTTGACATTGGCGAGCAGATATGAAACGTTGAAAAACAATTACTGGATTTTTTCCTCGAAACTACGTTAAAGAATCATTTAACAAATTTGCGTGATCATTTATTGATACAATTATGCATTTTTTTTCTTTGGTAATGAATAGATGATAAATTGAAAACAGTAATAAATCATCAAATGATGTGCTATTCGTAATGGACAAGGCTCTTATTAGGCAGATATCAAATTAGTGTATTGAGAATAAAATATAGGTTCCTCATATAATATCTTCCTGTATGCATCTTTGTAAGCACATAAGATGCGAAACAATTTAATATTAGACGAAAAAGAGAAGGTAATATGAAAAGTTTCTGACTAAATACATTGATGATACTCATCGTTGCATTGACGGTTCATAGAACTCTGACGTCTGCTTAAACGCATTGATATCAACATTCAAATTGTTCTTAATTTCGTGTATATACTGCAAAATATTTTTGTTTTAATCAAAACTATTACTGACAGCAATATTGAAGTGTGTCAGCCGAATTTGTGTTGTGCTGTATTTATTGTCTTAGGTGTTTGCAAACGTTTGCGACTTCATTAATCAATGGAAAATATATCACATTACAAAACTGAAATAAAAAATTTCTCAACGTATTTGGTTAGATAATTATACAGTCGTCGTGAAGATACTGTAAACATGTTGAAATGTCATTTTGACCATTGAAGATTCTAGAAGGCATAATTGGCTTCTTGCCTTGTTTGTAAGTTATAAATAGACTGCTGACAGATGTTTGATTTTGATGGGCTGTAATCGAACATTTAACCCTCCTCTTTGCCGTTTTAATGTCTCGTCGAATTTTATATAAAGTTTTGATAAATATATTTAGTTCAATTCAACATTAAGGTCAGCTCTGAATTTGTGTAACCTATAAAGTGGAAAAATGATGTATTTAAAATTATTCATTTGAAGTGCATAGTTCTTATTGACATATTTAACCAACTTGCCATTTTTTATTATTGTGAATTAATTCAAGGTGTTTCTGGATTATATCATTGTGATAAATCCAGACTGTTGGCACATCAGCTAATCCATGACTACTCGCACATCAGCACAATTAATACATAAATTCATGTGTTAAGCTCTATACTATCGTAGACGTGAGGGACGTAATAATTATTTTGATTTATACTGAAACATTCTTTAAAATATATACTTTTTGTTTTGTTGAAATATGTATATTTTTAAATCTGACTTACTTTGGCTATAAGAAGAAGAAGAAGAAGAAGAAGAAGAAGAAGAAGAAGAAGAAGAAGAAGACTAAGAGGATAAAGGAGAAGTAGAAGCGTAGAGGAAGAAGAATAATGTCGAAATTTAGTTAGCGTCTCTCAATTAGCAGCATTCGACTAATTTCCTTGAAGCCATTGACTGAAGACGTCACGTGTAACACCACATACTTTATAGCCATTGGTTTGGCATGAAAATGATTGCATAGAACTAGACACATTTTCAAATACATAACATAATGCATTGTGAAAGGTAAATGGAACTGCCTTGATGAAGACGTTTGTCACCTCTTTAATGTTTGAAAGTGGCTCTAAGAAGAAATTTTTGTATATATTGTAGTTTTTGATCACTTCGCTTAGATGCACATTTAGGATTGTGGCATTTAGTAAAGTTAGCATCTGTATTACACTTTGCCAATAAAAATTATTAGGTAACATAGTATATAAACGTTCATACTGAGTGTATGTAATGACATTTTCTATATAAGTTTACAATTTTAGTAATATAAATACTGAAAAATAAGAAAATAATAAATTAGACATGAGTGTTACGATCAATCTCAATATTTTTATTAAGTTTAAATGAGTTAATTGAATTAGCATATCGAATGTAAGCATAAAGTGAGTTCAATGTTTTAGCATCAGCATATGCAGACTGCCTTTGTTCAATGCTAGGTTTTAGGCAGTTCTAAATTGTTGGTAATATTAGATCTTAGATGATAAGACAAGTATTCTGGAAATATCCTTCTGAATATTTAAAATCCAAAACTTCAAATACCGTATCATTAATGCTATTGCGCTATGGTCATGTTTTTATTTCGCAAATTCTATTAAATGTCCCCAGAAACATGCATGTTGTCTGATATTCAATTATTACTACCCTATTTACTTTTTCACCAATCGTCCAATCATGTAATATATCGGCTGAGATCACATTGTATGGAATATACATTATTAATTGATAAGGACGTTGGCGTATTATGTGCAATTATATTGGTATTAAAAGTACTTGTATATCTGACTCAAAAATATATTCGGATATATTTAATAGCGTGAGAGTCCTTACCATTTTATATGGAACAGACTAGTGACAACTGCTAATAGGGAATTCATAACGGTAGTAAAGATAAGGGTTTAAATTGGCAATATATACGCAAAACTCGATTTATTTCATGACGAAATGTAAAGAGAGCAAAATTAAGATCAGAAAAAGCCCCACTATGACTAAGCAGGAAAGAGTTAGTACATAGGTATATGTACAGAGTTTAATTACTATGTAGATATAACAAACAATGTATGTATGTATGTATGTATGTATGTATGTATGTATGCATGTATGTATGTATGTATGTATCTATGTATGTATGTATGTATGTATGTATGGATGTATATATATATATATATATATATATATATATATATATATATATATATATATATATATATATATATATATATATATATATATATATATATATATATATATATATATATATATATATATGATTGATAAATGTACAAGTTGGTGTGTATCTAAATGTTTTCCTATTGGAGAAAATTTCTCAGGATGAAAGATAGTGGGAGAAAGGGACATATTATTCGTGTTTTCATATAAATATAACATATCCCATTTTGACAATGATCTATTTTATTTAAAAAATAACATTCGAATATGCTTGAAACAGTCTGCCTTTGTTGTACGTCTATAAGGTCTTCTTCGAAAAGTTCCAATTTTCATGCCGATCCAAATTATGAAACTTGGTATTCCTGCAAAGATTGAAACTCATTTATTAACCATCATGGTATAAGATGTAATCCTTTTTCTATTTTCATATATACGGTTACAATTTCAACATTAGAACTAAGTTATTGAGACGAGACATTGCAGTTGTATAAAATGCGAATGTGGATTAGTATAAGAACAAGTTCATATTTACCTTCAATGATATTCTGGATGTCATAGCACCAAATATATATTATATGTATCTTATTTACGCTTACACTTTAATGGGAGACAGACGACAAAGGAGACGGAATATTTGTATTATCTCAATGTCTCTTTGGATAACCTAAATACAACATATTCATAAGACTATTTCATAAGTTTGATATAGAAATGCCTTTTGATGAAAAAAATAATGAATTGATTGACTCGGATAAATTGCGTCCAAAGACCCCAACGTCAAAAGCAAAGGTAATGAAACAAAGTAATTATTGTTTTTAAACTTCGTTCGCTTTGAAACAAAAACACAAAATATGTCAATTTCTGATGTTTTCTCTAAAACTGTTTTCCAGAAATTATGATCATATTCACAGAGAATAATGCATGCTTCATATGTGCAAATCATGCTTACCCTCAGTTTCCATGTCTGCTTTCTATTTTCCAAGATGTGATCCTTGCATAAATATTATGAGGATAATAATCAGGAAGATAACTGAAAGGAGAAAGAGGTAGCGATGATGAAGTGAATACAGAGGGTGTGAATGTTGTGGAAATATTACAGAACTAAAATTATTTGGGGACCTTTTCACAAATGTTTCCAAATATGTTTCTCATCTATCTCCAAATTTGATTAAATATCGTTTTTCTTGTGATGTATATGCAAAATGGTTTTCAGATATTACATTTCTTCCAGAAATGGAGATAATAATATAGTAAAAGAGCAGACATTATTGACTCATAGTTATGATGTATTGCTACTGCCTAAGAAATAAAATATTATATGAAGAAACGTCTATTAGTATTTGGGTATTAATATAAGTGTATGAAACGAGTCTTCAGAGTTGAATGATAATGATAAAGCACTCACTTCCGAAACCGCTGTCACCACCTCCTCCAATGAAGCCGGAGACCATGCCAACGGTGGAAAGTAATGCAAGTATGCAGAGGACTAACAACGTGTTCATGGCTAGGAAAAAAGTAAAAAATTATAAATAACTAACGTGGCTAAAACGTCTATTCTACATTAATTTAAAGGAGTCTGAAATATGTTTCTTTGGCATTACAAGCTGTAGTGTTCTTCTGAAAATATTGGTAAATGAATACTTCTGACTCGTTGATGCTTTAAAAAGATGAGACATTGTTGAAAATATGAGTGAATACACGCTACTAAAAGCTTTAATAACCAGATGGTCTACATATATCTCAATGTTCTGATAATTGGTAAACACGATTATATTTCAAATAAATAACGCTCAAATTAAGTATTGTATCTGTGTTTTACTTATCTGCCATTATCGTAGACTTGATGCTATCGTCCCTGATTAGAACTGACCGACTTGGGAAATTATTGCTGCCTTAATATTATATAGGAACTGCACACCATATGTAATTATAGAATAATGGGGTCACACCAAAATTATAGTCATTTCCGCAATACGTATCAATGACCACCAAATAAATATATCTCTCTCTCTGAGAATCGATGTAATCAGATATGCAACATTATACAATTTGCCCATGTGTATTCATTAGGCGGAAGTTAGAATGGGTGATAGTCTATCAAAGAGGTGTGTCAAGTCTGAAAGATCCGAAAAACACCTTTGACCTCCATTATTGATTCGTACAAAAATTCATAAATCTGCAGTTCTGAATTCTCCTTTAATATGTACACTTAAGGAGATTTTACTCATATATCATAGATAAGTTTTGAGTAAGTTAATTATATATGACCAAAGGCATTGCAGATTTACAAGTGGTTCTCTAACAAAAAGCCGAAAATCATTCTAAAACTATTAAAGTTATTGCTGATGCACAATCGGCTCCAGGGAACTTAAATATGGACTAGAAGGTATGGTTTAGAGTGTGTTTGTTCGATTGAATGTGGTTGCACATTAGTGATCGGTACATCTTAATTCAGATAAATAGATTATTTCTTTCTTCCTTTGTTAACAAAGTTGGGTAAAGTGGCACATCAAAAGTATGATAGTAGACGAATAAAATCAATCATCCAAATAGTTTTGTATGTTGATACCATAGCATTCGAACAAAAAAATTATAATGAACAATTTCTCATGAAGATAACTTTACAGTTATTTAATTATTAACACGCTGACACGTCTAAACTTTAGGAGCTGGCTATCAGTGAATATAATGCAAAACATAAAGAAACGACAGAGAGAACAATGAGAAAAAATAAAAGGGATAACTTCTATTACTTCCAACACAACTCATATTACTCTTTTTTTTAAAGATCTGCACTTTGTTATATAAACAGACTTATTAATCTAGTAAAGTGAGCACATATATATCTAAAACTGCAAATGCAGGCTACATTGGACTATACCGGTTCCTTTATTTAAATATTAAAGGACATTATCCATATAGTAGCTGAACCCGCATTCGATCCGTTTGTATTTACTCAAAATATCATAAATATTGGAAGAGGGATCAGGAAAAAAATATTTATTATTTCAGAACAAAATACGATATTTGGATTGCCTACACATTGTTCGACTGAAGTTAAAGTTTGGAGGTTGATAATGCCCTCACTATATTGTACTGATATTAGTAGGATCAATGACTAAATTTAGTTGGACTATAGATTTGAATTCATATTGCAAGACTGATAAGTCTCTGAAATTGTCTGAAAATGAATGATTATATCTGGAGATGACTTGAAAGGATTCGAAAACTTTGCAATATATAGACTGCCTTGTTCTTAAAAACGTGTTTTACCGACGCTTCTTTTTATTTCTGGCAAATGTCTCTCGAAATCTTCATACCTCTTTTTTCTTTCTCGCAAGTGATTACGGAGAGCTTTTTCCAGCGCATCAATGTTTCAAAGTTCAAAACATCACTTTTATGATTTTGACAAACACCAACCTTTATGATTCTTCACATTATATATTAGCAACACATAAAGATCTATCAAACGAACATGGCCCATGCATAATATATCATAGATACATACATGCCCACCGTCTCTTTAAAGTGACAGCAAAACATATTATTGTTGTGAAAAAGAAAGTGTCAGAGACAGATATAGACAGTGCTATGAAGGTGGATGTTTGATATATTAATTTAATTAATTAACAATCGTAACGAAACATTTGGCAATTTTAAACTCGAACATATTTCAGAAATAGTATAGATTATTATTGTTTTATTTGTACACATTATAGAAACTGTAATTTTCTTATATTTTTATGCATCCATTATTTTGTACGACAGTCGGTGCACATATGCTTAAAAACACTGTAGTTGTTTAAAACGAATGTATATTAATATTAGAATAATACATTGCACCCACATAAATATCATTCTTATCACAACATCTGCGTATATAATATGCACCTGCTTTACTAAATCGGCATAAACATTTGTTTAAAAGGCAGTATGTGTAATGGTACATAAAAAAGGTACACGCGTGGATTAAAACGCATACTTTCAACCTATCCACGTATGAACTTAAAACTGTCAGCTAATATGTCATTACTTTATCAAATAGACTCACCTTTTGTGAAAAGACATTATTAAATGATTAGACCATTTTTATAACTTCCAAGCAACGCCGTATAAAATACAAGGAAACTGAAACATAGCAATCATTGTTAAAGCTATATTTAGCGTTTTTAAAGATGATGCCATTATTCCAGGATTAGCAAGAACGTGGATCCTGAAGCTTCTCTGCAATTGAGTGGTAAACCGAGGAGAAATTAGAAAGAAATCATTAGCAGAGAACATTATGACCGATTATGAATCTAGGTCCACCCGAGACCCAAGCACAAGAAACATCCGTATGACAAGATATAACGAGCCAGTTCAAGCCAAATGATAATATGGGGAGGGGAATGAAAGATACCAACGATAACAAATTGTTAGTGCAGTCGATGTATATGCATGGATTAATTTCTAAAACAGCAGTTTTGAAGAAACATTAAACAAAATCATCACAAAGAATGTAATTTTAACCTGCATGAGAGCTAGAGTGAGATGGAGAGGGTTCTAGAGACAGACATTGAGAAATATGCTACGGAATGATTAAAAATAAAATATTCATACATATTTGAAACGCGCCGGCTCGGTATCGGAAAACGAAATGATGCAGAACTCTGATGCAGAAAATGTTGTTCAGAGGAGAGGATAAAAAGGACCATGCGACGAGATACCACGCTAGATCGTACTTGACGGAAAAAGAGATGAAGTTAATGGTGTAAAAGGATGTGCCTGAGTGAAAAATAAATCGAAAAATGCATAGATAAATGTATAGAGAGAAAACAATTTTTGATATTATAACAACATTTTTCATCAGTTGAGGATATCGTTCCACAAGACATTTAGTGATAGCAAACCGATGAGTAATTAAAGTTCAGCTGTAAGCATGTGCAATGAAATTATTAACTGCGTATTTATTATTAATTAATTTTTAATAACTAAACTACTTCAATTATTTTACACAGACATCACACTCTAATTGATAAGGTTCCGCGTACTCTCAGACGGATCCACTTTGTATAGGATATGTGATACAACATATGCGAGTACATTGGAGTTCTAATATCTGTTCTGGTAAACATGTTCCAGGTTTACAGTATTTATGTTTGTGGTTTTGTTTGTTTGTTTGGGTTTTGGTGGTTTGTAGGTTGGATTATTTATTTGTGTACATGTTATACACTGACGAGGACTCCTAACAGATATGGCAACATATCCACATTATTTGTAGTAAGGTTGTTTAGATTTGTCAGTGGAGCACATCCACGTTATGCCTGCATTGGTACACGATACTGATAAATTCTACGGCTTCATAACGGACTCGTTCCGCCGCCTATGATGAAAATGGCATAAAAGGAATGAATGTATGTTAACTATGTGTCATGCTTCTTGTATAGCACCGATTGATTTTAGGGGAGCACGTCAGTACTTTTGTTTGGGTCATATCTATGGAAACACCTTTGAGCGTAGTTCAAATCTTTATCAAGCAAATGTTGCATTGAGTGATGGGAACCAATCTTTTCTGTGATGAGTCGTCTGCTAAAATGACTAATGAGACGCAAATCAAACGTACATCGGGAGCCACACAGATAAGGTGCGGATATTTTTGTATGCCATGCCCAATAGTAAAATATTTAGACTGTTTGACCGAGACTTTCAGGATGCGCCAGGTCTTTCCTAGCATAACATGGCTATGAAACTTATGAAATAACCCTCAGCAAAAGACCGAATCGAATGCTTTATCTTATATATTATCAAGCATATTTCTATACCAGTCTTTCAATGGGATTAGGATAGATATGTAATTAGAAAAATTAAAAAGTTTATTGTAGAGGAAAAGGTTTTGAACCAGTTTTGAAACACTAGTACGTTTATTGCGATAAGTATTAAAATTTAACATACCCTTCATCGCACATTTACAATGGGTATTACTAAAACTTTTTCAAAGTTTCTCAGGTACTTACAAGTCATATTCATGTAACTGCACTATTTTACACGTTTCCAAATATAAATGCAATACAATAACCTCGACATAGACAGAGGCCTTATTTGTACTATGAAAACCAGTTAGGGAGCTAATTCCTTTTTGAAAGGGAATTTATAGAAACACATTGCTATTGAAAATCTATTTTATTTAGTTTTCGATGTTATCAGTCAGTTCAGTAATTAAAATCAATGTACAATCAATGTTGATAACTAACTTAAAGAGTAGGCGTAATGAATGACGGAAATAAAAAAGAACAACCAATTATAAAGATTGTGAGAAAGGATAAGGAAATAGAAGAATGGCGAAATATATGCATTTTTAATACAAATGAAACGAAACAACAGGATAATAAAAGACAATAACATTTCGTAAATGGGCATTGTAATTTTGCGAAGCCTGGAATGAAAATAATGGAAATATGGATGCAAAATAAGACAATGAGCGGATATTACAACATAAAAAATAATTAACCGGACCGAACGATAAACAATTATGTTCAGAGTTGATAAAGAGTTTATCTTCTACATTAGGCTACATAAGGTCATTAAAACAAGACTTTATTTTGCTTGAAATACTAAATCTTGCTAATAGTGTATATATGCGTATATATATATATATATATATATATATATATATATATATATATATATATATATATATATATATATATATATATATATATATATATATATGTGTGTGTGTGTGTGTGTGTGTGTGTGTGTTTGTGTGTGTGTGTGTGTGTGTGTGTGTGTGGTTATAATAAGGTAAAGGCATCAAAAGAGTATTCATTGACATCGTTGACAGTGGCTTATTTTTTTATGTCCCTGGACATGCAATGTTTATATCTGGAATGTGCGATATCCTTTAGGGCTGAGGCATGATAAGCATTTGTTAAATTCACATCATAATTATGTAAATAAGCGGACTGAACTAGATCGCATGCCATATACGGCCACCAATCTGTACTCGCAGATGCTAGGCTTAGATAATCCATATGATGTCTTTGTCTCCCTAAGTGTCACTTCTTCCTTTTTTGTCCCTTTGTGTGTTTGCGTCCTTTCAACCTCTCGTTCATGTTGCTCGATGATGATACCTCATACGACATGGCGTTGAGTTTATTCGACGCATTTACCGTATATGCATGGCCTGAGTGACATTTTTGTTTTCAAGAAAGTTGAAGTTTTGTTCACTATTCTTTACAGCAAAACCGATTTTTGTATGCATACATGGATACGAATATGAACTTACTTGTGATGCAAAATGAAAATAGAGATATACAGAAAATTACTTACATTCAAGTAGGAAAAAGTAAAGAACGGAAGAGATGCAAGAATATATTGGCCTATTAATCTGATTAGAACATGGAGATAAGGATGATTCTCTAATTTACCTGGATTGATGACAAAGGAATGTAAAACTAATTAATACGGTCATTTTTGTTGAACAGAGACAAATTAGAGTAATGTAGGGCCCTTACTAATGATCATTTATTTGAACGATATAACAACAATTGAAATCAGAGATAACAACAACAAGAACAATAAAATAATAATAATAATAATACTAATAATAATAATAATAATAATAAATAAATACACTATTAGTATTCAGCCTATTGTGCAGAGTTTGCTACTGGATTCAATAATTCATTTTGAAAAAGTACTAGTACTCGTTACAACGCGCACAAAAGTTGAGTATTTTAAGAGAATCGTGCAATACAGAGTCATGTTTGGGTTCTAATTTGTATTCAATGTTTGAAGAGAACCATGCCAGAGAAAAAGCCATGTTTTATGTTCTAATTGCCATTGACTATTTGACGAGAATCATGCCAACCAAGCCATGTGTTTCTTCTAATTCCCACTGTGTTTGCTTCCTTCTTGTAGAAGATATATACATGGTTCAGTTGAATCTGGTATTCAGGTGATTCAGTTGTGAATTGCATTTCAGCGCCATTACAATCTCTGTTGAACCGAGAATGAACTATATAAATTTTCCTGGATATATCTCACATAAATGTTGCTTTATATTTACTGTTTTCACTGTAGATTGTTATATCATTGTCAATACCAGTAATTATTTCATCCCATTATTTAAGTTTCTTACAGTTGATTCCATTAACATCCTATGAATAAAATCCTTGAGATTATAGATAGAGGAAATCCCTTTGTAAATATTATATATGTATCAAGTATCTTACGCGATAATCTCATAAGCTTTCAGTTATAATTTGCCCATGTAGTCCTGGGAGATTACAATTGGCAGATGTACAATTTATTTCAAGGGACGATGCATTTTATTAAATAGAAACGTCAACTATACAATAACACCAATGCCAATTGGCCATGCATATACAATTCCCTATGCCATTACATGATCCACATCTGCTACTTACGATACATAACCAAGGGGTCTGAAATAGCTGTGAAAATTTTCTCCAGCGTGATTTATCTCCCTGACATCGTGAATAGTCCGCCATAAGCACTCTAAGTGATTCATAATCACATATTGGAGTAGATCTATGATACTATCGTATAGCAACATTTGATTCATTACTCGTTTGGTTACTGGTGTGTATATCTCTCAACATACACTCAATACCTGGTTTGATTGGGAAGAACCCTCTGTAAGGTATTTCCCTTACAGGCTTTGGTTAGTCAGGGTGCCATCGGTAAAGTAGATGTCTTTCTGACACAGCTCGCTTGGCAATTGCAATCGTTTTATAGTCAGTATAATTGGTTTGTAAATAACCTGTTTTTCTACAAGTGTGTATATATCTTGATCAGAGTGAACAGAAGAGTGTTCAGATGACACAGCTCGCTTGGCAATTGCAATCGATCAATCAAATTGATGTTCTAATTACTACTACTACTACTACTACTAATTATAATAATAATACAAAACATAATAATAATACTTAATTTTAGTAATACATTTATTCTGTCACTAACATGTAAACCGCTTGCCTGATCATCAACGATTTATACAGGATTTATAGAAAGCATGCAAGATAATACAACTTTTACTCGATCTGTGAATACAGTTTTGAAACATGGAATAATTAGCATACGTATATTCATTTGATGTCTGCAGAAGTTGGTAAACATCTCCAGTATCAGTACAACGCAACTATGGTTGTCTGCATCTAATATTTTGCGGTATTCCCACATTAGCCAATATAAGGCAGTTAAAATGCCCAGTCAACGAATACCGCACGAAATATTAAAATTACATGTGCAGTTTTGAACGAAGACCCACTTAAAATCCTTTAATAACAGGATACACGTTTCATTTAATTATAATCTGAATTAAATGTTTGCTTGACAATATTACAAATTTGAAATTCATTTAATCACATAGTTTATATTTCAGTAGAAAGTATCAAAGTGAAGACTGAATAATTTCGTTCACTGAAACATACGTTCCACATTTCATTTGCTGTGCATAAAAGTAATCATCAGCAAAGTTAATCTAGTAAAGGAAGACAATACAATTTTTACAAACTATTAATCAAAGAATAAGGATCCACCCGTATACAGAGATCATTTCATATAGACAAAATCATTTGTCAACAGAGAATGTCCAATGCATGTAATGTCTCCTTGTTGGATACGGTACACATTAATCGTTAGAATAGGTCAATAACATATTATCCATGTTCACCGTAAAATGTGACTTTCACAAATAAATATTACATTGGTTCGATATCATTATGAAAATATGTTTAATTGATGCAGATATTCCAATATTTCCTGTAATGTAATTTTGAGCGAATATTTGCACTGTTTGATTTGTAACAGTAGAATGCACAGAAGACGTAAATACAATTCGTTTTGAGTCATATTTGAATAACATATTCACCGCCTACGTATGTTGTGGTTGGATGAAGTACTGTCTATTAGCCAATAGAAGCCTAGTTTATGTGTACGTTATTCTTTGAACATAGGTGAGTTTATTGACGTCTGTAGGTTAACATTTAAACCACGCTTGGATATAAGTTCGGTTCTATATTAAGATGTGAAACTCACTGCACTTTGACACCACTATGAAATGAGCAATATGTGTAGTTTTAAGTTTTGTTATAGTTCTTGTCTTTGGATTTTACTCCAGTAGTTTACATGATGAAAACGTTATACATCACATAAAAACGCCTGTGGGGTCAATGTCGATTTGATGTATTAGTTCCTGTAAATGTTCAACTTTTAACTGCATTGCTACCAAAAGAAGAGAGAGGATTAATACGTTCAAATCAATGTTTAATGACTAAAACGCAACAATGGCAGGAAAATTAAATTAGTGTATATATAATCAATTTAGACGATTCAGGCAATTCTAACAGAAAATAAAACGTGAAGAAGAAAGGAAAGCTTTAGAAGATCTCTAAAAGAAAATAGGAAAGGAGCAAGAGCTAGGTCCATTGATACACTGACTAACGAAAGAGATATATTAACGAAATGCATCTACAACTTAAAAATATAATCACATCAGCCAAATGATGACACACAGAACACACGACACCACCTGTTAATACCAATGGTTTTCTAAACGTTTGAGCGACCTTACTAGCAGAGGAACATTATATTATACGGATTTATATCAAAGCGTCAATGACATTATCAGGATAATGAAGCATTACTAATTCATTCAGAATTTTTGTAACTTACTGATTTACAGAAGCATTTATTTAATCGTCCATTAAAATATAATGCAGTTACAAATCCAGTATTGTATTGGTATGGATATTAAATCATACTGATATCTACGAAAGGATATTGTATAGTTCATAACGTACCATTTAAGCGTTGGGTATCAATTTAACGCAATATCTTATATATATATATATAAAAGGATAACAATAACCGGTATGTTTCATGCTCAATACACATATCCGACCTATAAATAATTGCTTTTTTTGGCAAATACCCTGTTACATTTGATATTATGACTGGGATCATATAAGGTTGACATTGGCGAGCAGATATGAAACGTTGGAAAAACAATTACTGGATGTTTTCCTCGAAACGACGTTAAAGAATCATTTAACAAATTTGCGTGATCATTTATTGATACAATTGTGCATTTTGTTTCTTTGGTAACGAATAGATGATAAATTGAAAACAGTAATAAATCATCAAATGATGTGCTATTCGTAATGGACAAGGCTCTTATTAGGCAGATATCAAATTAGTGTATTGAGAATAAAATATAGGTTCCTCATATAATACCTTCCTGTATGCATCTTTGTAAGCACATAAGATGCGAAACAATTTAATATTAGAGGAAAAAGAGAAGGTAATATGAAATGTTTCTGACTAAATACATTGATGATACTCATCGTTGCATTGACGGTTCATAGAACTCTGACGTCTGCTTAAACGCATTGATATCAACATTCAAATTGTTCTGAATTTCGTGTATATACTGCAAAATATTTTTGTTTTAATCAAAACTATTATTGACAGCAATATTGAAGTGTGTCAGCCGAATTTGTGTTGTGCTGTATTTATTGTCTTAGGTGTTTGCAAACATTTGCGACTTCATTGATCAATGGAAAATATATCACATTACAAAACTGAAATAAAAAATTTCTCAACGTATTTGGTTAGATAATTATACAGTCGTCGTGAAGATACTGTAAACATGTTGAAATGTCATTTTGACCATTGAAGATTCTAGAAGGCATAATTGGCTTCTTGCCTTGTTTGTAAGTTATAAATAGACTGCTGACAGATGTTTGATTTTGATGGGCTGTAATCGAACATTTAACCCTCCTCTTTGCCGTTTTAATGTCTCGTCGAATTTTATATAAAGTTTTGAAAAATATATTTAGTTCAATTCAACATTAAGGTCAGCTCTGAATTTGTGTAACCTATAAAGTGGAAAAATGATGTATTTAAAATTATTCATTTGAAGTGCATAGTTCTTATTGACATATTTGACCAACTTGTCATTTTTTATTATTGTGAATTAATTCAAGGTGTTTCTGGATTATATCATTGTGATAAATCCAGACTGTTGGCACATCAGCTCATCCAAGACTACTCGCACATCAGCACAATTAATACATAAATTCATGTGTTAAGCTCTATACTATCGTAGACGTGAGGAACGTAATAATTATTTTGATTTATACTGAAACATTCTTTAAAATATATACTTTTTGTTTTGTTGAAATATGTATATTTTTAAATCTGACTTACTTTGGCTACAAGAAGAAGAAGAAGAAGAAGAAGAAGAAGAAGAAGTCTAAGAGGATAAAGGAGAAGTAGAAGCGTAGAGGAAGAAGAATAATGTCGAAATTTAGTTAGCGTCTCTCAATTAGCAGCATTCGACTAATTTCCTTGAAGCCATTGACTGAAGACGTCACGTGTAACACCACATACTTTATACCCATTGGTTTGGCATGAAAATAATTGCATACAACTAGACACATTTTCAAATACATAACATAACGAATTGTGAAAGGTAAATGGACCTGCCCTGATGAATACGTTTGTCACCTCTTTAATGTTTGAAAGTGGCTCTAAGAAGAAATTTTTGTATATATTGTAGTTTTTGATCACTTCGCTTAGATGTACATTTAGGATTGTGGCATTTAGTAAAGTTAGCATCTGTATTACACTTTGCCAATAAAAATTATTAGGTAACATAGTATACAAACGTTCATACTGAGTGTATGTAATGACATTTTCTATATAAGTTTACAATTTTAGTAATATAAATACTGAAAAATAAGAAAATAATAAATTAGACATGAGTGTTACGATCAATCTCAATATTTTTATTAAGTTTAAATGAGTTAATTGAATTAGCATATCGAATGTAAGCATAAAGTGAGTTCAATGTTTTAGCATCAGCATATGCAGACTGCCTTTGTTCAATGCTAGGTTTTAGGCAGTTCTAAATTGTTGGTAATATTAGATCTTAGATGATAAGACAAGTATTCTGGAAATATCCTTCTGAATATTTAAAATCCAAAACTTCAAATACATTATCATTAATGCTATTGCGCTATGGTCATGTTTTTATTTCGCAAATTCTATTAAATGTCCCCAGAAACATGCATGTTGTCTGATATTCAATTATTACTACCCTATTTACTTTTTCACCAATCGTCCAATCATGTAATATATCGGCTGAGATCACATTGTATGGAATATACATTATTAATTGATAAGGACGTTGGCGTATTATGTGCAATTATATTGGTATTAAAAGTACTTGTATATCTGACTCAAAAATATATTCGGATATATTTAATAGCGTGAGAGTCCTTACCATTTTATATGGAACAGACTAGTGACAACTGCTAATAGGGAATTCATAACGGTAGTAAAGATAAGGGTTTAAATTGGCAATATATACGCAAAACTCGATTTACTTCATGACGAAATGTAAAGAGAGCAAAATTAAGATCAGAAAAAGCCTGATTATGACTAAGCAGGAAAGAGTTAGTACATAGGTATATGTACAGAGTTTAATTACTATGTAGATATAACAAACAATGTATGCATGTATGTATGTATGTATGTATGTATGTATGTATGTATGTATGTATGTATGTATGTATGTATGTATCTATGTATGTATGTATGTATGTATGTATCTATGTATGTATGTATGTATGGATGGATGTATATATATATATATATATATATATATATATATATATATATATATATATATATATATATATATATATATATATATATATATATATATATATATATATATATATATATATATATATATATATATATATATATATATATATATGATTGATAAATGTACAAGTTCGTGTGTATCTAAATGTTTTCCTATTGGAGAAAATTTCTCAGGATGAAAGATAGTGGGAGAAAGGGACATATTATTCGTGTTATCATATAAATATAACATAACCCATTTTGACAATGATCTATTTTATTTAAAAAATAACATTCGAATATGCTTGAAACAGTCTGCCTTTGTTGTACGTCTATAAGGTCTTCTTCGAGAAGTTCCAATTTTCATGCCGATCCAAATTATGAAACTTGGTATTCCTGCAAAGATTGAAACTCATTTATTAACCATCATGGTATAAGATGTAATCCTTTTTCTATTTTTATATATACGGTTACAATTTCAACATTTAAACTAGGTTTTT